>JAEOAD010000006.1:54885000-55220000 GCA_036365145.1 Orientallactaga sibirica
ACAGGAAATTGCATAATAGAGGGGGAGTAATGGACTTCTAAAGCACAATTTAGTTTTTCCTTTCTTTGCTCTATCTCTATTCTGATTTGTAACACAACAGACAAATGCATGTACATATGCTCTTTCTTAGAATGTTTCTTCTACAGCTTATGACTTATCACTTATCCTGCAAAGAAACCACAATGAGAATGTTTAGTAAGTTGTTACGGGATTAAGAAACCACATGCTATTTCACTTAAGGGAACACTGAACCATTAACAATCCATACGTCTGACAATGGGAAGCTTTATTTAATAACTAAATGTTGTCATCTCTCAAAACAAAACAAAACAAAAACTTCCTTGTGTAACCAGTATAGTAACTACATATATCCTAAGTGTTGTTAACCATTTGGTAATGATGATAGCTCAGATTCTAACACCAATCCACTGTTGGTTGTGGGCATTCCTTGCCTCAGGCCTATTTTTATATAGTCCTTTTATTTTTTATTTTTTATTATTTTTTTGGAGAGAGACACAGAGAGAGAGAGAGAGGAGGGAGGGGGAGGGAGGGAGGAAGACAGAGATGGGCGTGGCAGCAGTGTCTCAACTGCTGCGAATGAAATCCAGATGCGTGCACCCCCTTGTGGTCAAGTGCGGCATTGCTCCCTTGCGTCACTTTGCATCTGGCTAAACATGGGACCTGGAGATTGGAACTGCTGGAGATTGGAACCAGTGTTCTTAGGCTTAGGAGGCAGGCGCCTTAACCCCTAAGCCATCTCTCCAGCCCTATATAGCCCTTTTTAAGAGGATGCTAAGCAGCCTACAATAAGTGTCTTTTATGTTTGCATCCCCCAGGAGTGGTGAAAGGACATAGGAAGGAGTCTGGAGAGCTGTACTACAGCATTGAGAAGGAAGGCCAAAGGAAGTGGTATAAGCGAATGGCCGTCATCCTGTCCTTGGAGCAAGGAAATAGACTCAGAGAGCAATATGGACTTGGCCCATATGAGGCCATCACACCCCTCACAAAGGCAGCAGATATCAGCTTAGGTAAGACCTCTGCTTCCTGAGCTTTCTGTGGGCCCTTGCTTTGCTTAAAAAAAGGGAGGAATGGTTTCTAGAGAAGTCATGATTGAAAGAACTCAGTAATGATTTCTTCACTTTTATTCCATATGTGGTTTACTGGATGATGACTGTCATTTTCTAGAGCTGCTGCTTATTACCTTTCCAGTACCAAATAAGTCCTTAGACTTTTTCTTGCCTACCAATTCCATAGGAGACCAAATACATCTCAGTCATGGCAGTGATTAATATAGAAAATACATAGTGTTAAAAAGAGGCAAGTCTTAGCCTGGCTTGGTGTTGCACACCTTTGATCCCAGCACTCGGGAGGCAGAGGTACGAGGATCACACTGATTTTGAGACCACCCTGAGACATAGTGAATTCCAGGTCAGCCTGGGCTAGAGTGAGACCCTACCTCAAAAAAAAAAAAAAAAAAAAAAAAAAAAAGGCAAGCCTGGGCTAGAAAGGTGGTTTTTAATTTTTTTGTAAGGTTGTTTCACAATGTCACGTATTCTGGGGGAATCAGAGATCCTACCTCAAAAAATGATAGCAAAAGGAGGCAAAACCTGCCCATGTGAGATAGAAAAATGAAAAATGCATTATGGTATCTACATCAGGTTTAAGTTCAGGGCCTCAGACCATGGAATTTGACCAACCTCTGGCTTATGTCTCAGACAATTTGGTGGAAGGGAAACGGAAACGGCGCAGTAACATCAGTTCTCCGGCCACTCCCACTGCTTCTAGCAGCAGCAGCAGCACACCACCTACCCGTAAAATCACGGAAAGTCCTCGTGCCTCCACAGGAGTTCCTTCAGGTAAAAGGAAACTAATCACTTCTGAAGAGGAAAAGTCCCCTGCTAAGCGAGGCCGAAAGTCTGCCACTGTGAAACCTGGTAAGTGCTTTTGTTTTCCCCCTTTTACTCTCCTTTAGATCCTGGCAGAAGCAGAAACAGCTCTTGGAAAGATGGAGCCCAGTACATAGCAGTAGCCTTTCTATCCTAGCTCTAAGGTTGGAGTCCCACAGCCCATAGGTGGTATTCAGAAGTGGCTTTCTACATTCCTTGTCCCCCTTATACTCTTTGCAGAGCCCGAGGTGGGTAGAAAGGAGCCCAAGACCTGGTTATGACCATTTATTGACTCCTGTTTGGTTCTTCTGGGGGAAAGAAGTATGACACTTGAAGCAGAGTCAGAATAGGTTAAATTGGTTTAAGACTTTGTCCGTCGCGTGCACCATCTTCTGCCTCGTGGGAACTCTGCTCCCAGCTCTCAAGCACAGGTTTTCTCAATGTCCTATTGAAAGGCTCAGCCTGTACCTCCCCTCTCCCCATTTCCTCTTACCCTTTCCTGTCACTCATGTTCAATGTTAAGAGTGTAGGTCTATTCATTGATTCTCATCTGCTGTGGGTTCTGGAGACAGAAGTCCTGATGGGACTTTCTTAGGCTAGCATACTAATGAAATTCCATCGGTTGTACATTGTCCTGGCACCAAAGCTGTTTTTTCCCTGTGTGTTTGAGTTGTGTCATTGGCTTACCTACTCAACTCCACTATGTTTTAGAATCTTTAAAAATAATAACTTTTCTTGAATATTTACTGGGCAAGACATAGAGCACAAGTACTTCATGCATATTATCTCATATAGAATCCTTTAATACATTAGTGTTCAAATTAATTTTCCATATTTTCGAGAAATAGAAAAATTCTCTGTAACTTTTCTAAGGTAACAAAGCAAGCCAGGATTCACACATCGGCAGTTTTGTCCTTATAGTCGAATGTCATACACATTATGTCATTACTGCCTCTGAGACTGTTTTGTTGCTGCTGGTTTTGTTTTAGGGAGGCATGCATGACCTGTCTGTCATCTTAGCCTCCTAATCAGCCTATGCCTGCAGCTTCTTCAGGTCAGGTATTCGTTTTCCTCTCAAGGACTTACTGGGGCACTTCTAGCATGGGTGTTCTGGGGGTCCTGGACTGGCCGTTCACTTACCTACCCAGGTGTTGGAAAGTGGGAGTTGAGGCAGAGTATTTTGAGGTGGCTTCCTCTGCATGTAAAAACACTTTATTACCAAGTACTGTGGCACTGCTTTGGTGAGAGTTTGAGATGGGATGGGAGAATTTGCAGGAGGGGGCAGTTCTTGTTAACAAACAAAGGCGGTTTTTAATTTTCTTGTAAGGTTGTTTTACAATGTCACATATTCTGGGGAAATCAAGAGAACTGGGCAAGGAAAGTGGGCTGACGACTTCCAAAATACTTTTCATTCTTACCTTCCCCTTGTTTATGTTAGAACCACCTTTTTACTTCAGATGGCCATAGAGGCATTTGATTTCATGAAAACTATTTACTATACCCTGTGTTGACCATGTAAAATTTATATAAATTTGTCTTCATTGTAAATTTGGCAATAGGTTTTGTTGGTCATTTAGAATGATTGGCCATAGTAATGTAATGGCCTTTGTGTCATAGCTCAAAAAAGTTGTTTGGGACATAGCCCATCTATCAGGTCATGCTTGGTGTTGGGGTCTTTGTTCGGGTAATGCTCTGTCTATTGTTCACATAACTGCTCTGTCTTTCCCAGGTGCAGTTGGGGCAGCAGAGTTTGTGAGCCCCTGTGAGAGTGGAGATAATGCAGGTGACCCTTCTGTTTTGGAAGAGCAGAGAGGACCTTTGCCTCTCAACAAGACCTTGTTTCTGGGCTATGCCTTTCTCCTCACCA
Source organism: Orientallactaga sibirica (assembly GCA_036365145.1). Classification (NCBI taxonomy): domain Eukaryota; kingdom Metazoa; phylum Chordata; class Mammalia; order Rodentia; family Dipodidae; genus Orientallactaga; species Orientallactaga sibirica. The sequence continues at coordinate 54,888,754 of JAEOAD010000006.1, forward strand.
TGGCCACAACCAGTGACCAGCTGGCCAGCCGCTCTAAACTGCCAGATGGTCCTCCAGGAAGCAGCGAGGAAGAGGAGGGTAAGGCCCTAGGGGCTCTGACTCATACACTTGCTCTCCATTGACTTTATGAGGTGGTGGTTCATTTCCGAGGTAAGGGAGCAGGCCAGGTAAGTGGCACTGGGGATCTTGGTCAAGGAAATGAAAATTTGTACCCTGCTTTTTCGTTTATAGATTGTTTTTATAAAACTCTTCTCAGTGAGTGCTTCTTCATGACAACATGGGGGAGACAGATGGGAGGTATATTTTTGTCACCCATTTTATTTATGAAGAATCAAACTGAGAATGGCTAAGCAATTGCTTTTGTTAACAGACTTGGGTTTAGAACCCAGTGCTGTTAATTTTCCTCTAGCTGTCTAAATCAGCTAGGCTTCTGAGTGCCCTGCCATCTCCATTTGCTTTAGGCGCAGCCTCTAGAGGAAATCTGAATGTAGGGTGAAGTTCATTTTTATTTTTTTAAGTTTATAGAGATCTTATTCAATCAAGAGAAGGAGAGAGTAAGAAGAGCTCCTGCTTATGAGATGGCAGGATGGGTAAAGCCCACCCAGAGACCCAAGGTGGGGTTATTTGTAGACTTTGAATGGGACTCAAATTTCATTAATATCTGAGTATTAGGACTAGGAATATGGAGTGCTCAGTGCCCCAGGCTAATATGAGGCCCTTTCAGTTCTCTTACCTCTTGTTAACCTTAAAATAAGCCTGTGTGCTACATTTATGTGTTGTTGACTATTTTTAAGTGAAGGCTGAAGATAGGAAGCATAAAATTTATTTCAGTGATCTCAAAAATATATTCTGTAGGAGAAAATGAACAGATAAAATGTATATACTACTATAAGTGAGTGACATTCATATCCACATGTGTGTGTTAAGCTAAAGAACCAAATGGAATAATTTGTGTGTGCACATGTTCATGTGTATGTGTGTAAGTGTGGGCATGTGTGGAGGTCAAAGGACAACTTTTGGGTCACTCCTTGGAAAGAGATGCACCTCATTTGAATCAAGCAGAGTTCCTCTCTGGACCTTGCTTTGTTGTTGCTTGCTGGGCTCACCATGGGATTCAGGGAAATCCTGTCTCTACTTCCCATATTGCTTCAGTGTGTTGGGAAGCCCACTGTGGCTTCTGGGTTATATATTCCATAGGGTGTAGGGAGGATCAAATTTGAGGCTTGAATGGTGGGTGCTTTTATCCATTAATCCATATTACCAGCCCTGGAATGAGTTCATATATATATATATAAAATCATCCCCCCATATATATAAATGTTTATGTGTGTGTTTGTGTTTCAAGGTAGGATCTTGCTCTGGCCTATGCTGACCTGGAATTCACTATGTAACTAAGGCTGGCCTTGAACTCATAGCGATCCTCCTACCTCTGCCTCCCAAGTGCTGGGATTAAAGGCATGGGCCACCATGCCTGACTGGAATAATTTTTTTTTTTTTGAGAGATACAGAGAGAGAGAGGGAGAGGAAGACAGATAGAGATGGGCACGCCAGCAGTGTCTCAGCTGCTGCGAACAAAATCCAGATGTGTGCGCCCCCTTGTGGTCAAGTGCAGCATTGTGCCCTTGTGTCAATTTGCATCTGGCTAAACGTGGGACCTGGAGATTGGAACCACTGGAGATTGGAACCAGCGTTCTTAGGCTTAGGAGGCAGGTGCCTTAACCACTAAGCCATCTCTCCAGCCCTGGAATAATGTTTTATAAGTTAAGAGAGTTCTAATACTGAAGGAATCAAAATTAAGAAATGTGGTTGCCATAAAATAATACAGGTGAAGATCTGAGATAATTCTCATAACTAGCCAGAGCTGCTTACCAGTTGCAGCCATGTATAGATATGTACAAGACATGGGAAGTGACCAGGGGTTTCAATAAAGATTTATGCTCTTTGGATGGTGCATAAGAAAACACTGAGTGAACAGTGGTGGGCAGTTGGGCTGTGAGAGCAGGTGTAGTATTGTAAGGATTAGGTATGTGCAAAACCTGGATTGTCAGAACTACTCAGGTAGGTATAATGGGAGATTAGGTATGTGAGCAGTTTCCCACCAGAAATTTAGTTTTACTCTGATTGTAAATGTTTGGAGTTCCTTGAGTGTTATACATAATGGTATCTCATAGAATTAAAGCATTGTTTGCAGCCTCATTTTCTTGTACGATATTCCTCTATAACCAATTCCTGGTCCCTCTAAACAAGAACTTCACAAATCAGCTCATACAGGTGTTTCATTTGTTGCTTGGTACTGCATGGTTAAGAAAGCTGACATAGAGCTGGAGAGATACCTTAGCAGTTAAGGTGTTTGCCTATGAAGCCTAAGGACCCATGTTCAACTCTCCAGGTCCCACGTAAGCCAGACACACAAGATGACACAAGCACACAAGGTTGCACATGTACACAAGGTGGCGCATGTGTCTGGAGTTTGATTGCCATGGCTGGAGGCCCTGGCGTGCCAATTCTTTCTCAAAAAATTATAGAAAAGAAAAAAAAGAGAGAAAGCTGACATAATATGAAATGCAGACTGTTCCATGTCTTTAAAAAATCTGTGTGCTTGTTGTGTGAACCCTAGTAAACTATGCTCACAGAAATTAAACAACGATGAATTTGGACAGGTTTGTTTATTTATTTATTTAAGAGAGAAAGAGGCAGATAGAAAAGATGGGTGTGGTGGTGCATGCCTTTAATCCCAGCAGTTGGGAGGGTGAGATAGGAGGATTGCCATGAGTTCAAGGCCACCCTGAAACTAATTCCAGGTTAGCCTGGGCTAGACCCTACCTCAAAAAAAAAAAAAAAACCCACCAAGCCGGGCGTGGTGGCGCACGCCTTTAATCCCAGCACTCGGGAGGCAGAGGTAGGAGGATCGCCGAGAATTCTAGGCCACTCTGAGACTACATAGTGAATTCCAGGTCAGCCTGGACCAGAGTGAGACCCAATCTTGAAAAACCAACCAACAAACAAACAAACAAACAAACAAACAAACAAAAAAAAACAAACCCCACCAAAAACCAATCAAAAGGCTGATAGAGAGAATGGGAATGCCAGGGCTTCTAGTCACTGCAAACAAACTCCAGATGCATGTACCTCTTTGTGCATCTAGTTTTACATGGGTACTAGGGAATCAAACCTAGGTCCATAGGCTTTGCAGACAAAGAGTCTTAACTACTGAGCTATCTCCAGCCCCCAATTTTTTTATTTTTAAAAAATATTTTATTTATTTATTTGAGAGAAAGAGGCACAGAGAGAGAGAATGAGAATGGGCATGCCAGGGCATCTAGCCACTGCAAATGAACTCCAGATGTGTGCACCCCTTGTGCATCTGGCTTACATGGGAGAATTGAACCGGGGTCCTTTGGCTTTGCAGGCAAACACCTTAACCACTAAGCTATCTCTTCAGCCCTCCTTTTAAAAAATTTTTTTATTTTATCTTTATTATTATTTTTTAATTATTTTTTATTGACAACTTTTATACTTACATACAAAAAAGCCCACCTGATATTCCCCCCCATTCCACTTTAGAACTCCAATCTCCATCATATCCCTGCCCTCTCTCCATTAGTCTCCCTTTTAATTTGATGTCATCCTCTTTTTCTTCTATTTTGAGGGTCTTGTGGAGGTATTGCTAGGCACTGCAAGGTCATGGATATCGAGGCCAATTTCTGTCTGGCAGTTGCATTGTAAGAAGTCATACCCTTCCTTTGGCTCTTCCATTCTGTCCGCCCCCTCTTCTGCAATGGTCCCTGAGCCTTGGAGGGTGTGACAGAGGTGTTTCAGTGCTGGGCACTCCTCCATCCCTTCTTCTCAGCACTATGTTGCCTTTTGGGTCATTCCAGTGGTCATCGCCATCAGAAAAGAGAACCTTCTCTAACCAGAAGTGAGAGTAGCGTTAATATGTGAATATGAGCATTAAGTGTAATATTTTCAGGGCAGCTTGGTGGGAATAATATATACATTTAGTCAGACAAGAGCAGGCTTTATACCCCTAAGGCTCATGACCTCACCTACCATAGACTTTTGCTTAGGTTTTTCAGTACTAGGTATGTATTCCCTCCCGTAGAGAGGGCCTTCAGTCCAATTATGGAGCAGTTGGTTACCCCAAGAGTAGACATGTCACTATTGCACCCGTTCAGTCATTGGGCCTGTCTGGCCAAACTTGAATGTTCAGCGTCCACTGTTTTCACTGCTGATGACTTCTGTCTCCCATACGCTGCATGCAGTGCAGCTTTTTCCAGCTTTCAGTTGGCTGGTCTACAGGGAGAAGGTTTTCTGCTCAGCACCAGCTTGCTTTCTCAGTGACCTTGCCTCTCAGGCAAGAGATGTCTTCAGCAATAGGGTCTTACTATCTGTTTCTCAAGGGAAACCAAGGGCTTTGACAAAAGCCTTTAATGTTTTGGAGGCTACCGGGACCTCCTTGGCCAACAACTCACTGGAAGGTATCCCATCCCAGGTACTGAAAATTTTCTAGTAACAGTCTACAGCTTCTAGATGTGCCATTATTCAAAAAAGTAATTTTACACAAGTCTTATTCACAATATCTTGAATTTAGATTGACCCTCCCCCTGCCCTTTTATGCACTCTCTTCCCATGGCCTCGCTTAGGCCATTCCCCTCCCTGTAATCACTTCTTCTACTTACATATGTGCAATACCATACACTTAAGTCCTTCCCTTTCCTCCCTCCCTTATAGCCTTTTACCAGCTTACTGGTTGGTTTCTGGTACCTATTTTTGGTTCCAGTTCACACACAAGTCTACATTTGTAGCTAGGACCCATATATGAGAGAGAACATGTGACGTTTGGCTTTCTGAGCCTGGGTTACCTCACTTAGTATAATCCTTTCCAGATCCATCCATTTCCCTGCAAATTTCATAATTTCATTTTTCTTTACCACTGAGTAGAACTCCATTGTGTAAGTGTACCAAATCTTTATTATCCATTCATCTGTGGAGGGACATCTAGGCTGGTTCCATTTCCTAGCTATTGTGAATAGAGAGGCAATAAACATGGTTGTGCAAGTATCTCTAAGGTAGTGAGAAGAGTCCTCTGGATATATGCCTAGGAATACTATAGCTGGATCATATGGTAAATCTATTTTTAGCTGTCTCAAGAACCTCCACACTGATTTCCACAATGGCTGGACCAGATTACATTCCCACCAACAGTGTAGAAGTGTTCCTCTTTTTCCGCATCCACGCCATCATTTATTGTCATTTGTTTTCTTGATGGTAGCCATTCTGACAGGAGTGAAATAGAATCACAAAGTGGTTTTAATTTGCATTTCCCTGATGGCTAAGGATGTGGAACACTTTTTTAGATGTTTATATGCCATTTGTATTTCATCTTCTGTGAATTCTCTATTTAGTTCCATAGCCCTTTTTTTTTGGTTTGTTTTTTGTTTTTTCGAGGTAGGGTCTCACTCTGGTCCAGGCTGACCTGGAATTCACTATGTAGTCTCAGGGTGGCCTCGAACTCTTGGTGAACCTCCTACCTCTGCCTCCCAAGTGCTGGGATTAAAGGTGTGCGCCACCACGCCCGGCTAGCCCATTTTTTAACTGGGTTGTTTGAATTCTTATTATTCTGTTTTTTGAGTTCTTTGTATATTCTGGATATTAATCCTCTGTCAGATGTATAGCTGGCAAAGATTTTCTCCCATTCTGTAGGTTGTCTTTTTGCTCTATTCACAGTGTCCTTTGCTGTACAAAAGCTTTGTAATTTCATAAGGTCCCATTGGTTGATTAGTGGTTTTATTCCCTGAGCAATTGGGGTTATATTCAGAAAGTCCTTGCCTATGCCAATATATTGAAGGGTTTCCCTACCTTTTCCTCTAGTAGTTTCAGAGTTTCAGGCCTGATATTAAAGTCCCTGATCCATTTGGACTTGACTCTTGTGCATGGAGAGAGACAAGGATCTATGTTTATCCTTTTACACACAGATGTCCAGTTTTCCCAGCACCACTTGTTAAAGAGGCTATCTTTTCTCCAATGAATATTTTTGGCATTTTTGTCAAAAATCAGGTGGCTGTAGCTGCCTGGATTAATATTTGGGTCTTCTATTCTGTTCCATTGATCTACCTGTCTGTTCTTGTGCCAGTACCATGCTGTTTTTGTTACTATGGCTTTCTAATATAACTTAAAATCAGGTGTGGTTATACCACCTGCCTGATTTTTGTTGCGCAAAATTGTTTTGGCTATTCGAGGTATTTTGCGTTTCCAGATGAATTTTAGGATTGTTTTTTCTATTTCTGTGGAGAATGCTATTGGGATTTTAATGGGGATCGCATTAAATGTGTAGATTGCTTTTGGTAAGATTGACATTTTCACAATATTGATTCTTCCAATCCAGGAGCATGGGATGTCTTTCCATTTCCTTGTGTTTTCTGCAATTTGTCGCTCGAGTTTTTTAAAGTTCTCATTGTAGAGATCCTTCACTTCCTTGGTTAAGTTTATTCCAAGGTTTTTTTGTTGTTGTTGTTGTTGTTTTTTTTTTTTTTTGTTTTTTTGAGGCAATTGTGAATGGGAGAGATTCCCTGATTTCATCCTCTGCACGTTTGTTGTTAGTATATAGAAAAGCTACTGATTTCTGTGTGTTTATTTTGTATCCTGCTACATTGCTAAAAGTGTTTATCAGCTTTAACAGTTTGCTGGTAGAGTCTTTAGGGTATGTTATGTATAGAATCATATCGTCTGCAAATAATGATAATTTGATCTCTTCCCTTCCAATTTATATCCCCTTTATGAGTGTCTCTTGCCTTATTGCTATAGCTAAGACTTCCAGTACTATATTAAATAGTAGTTGGGGAAGTGGACACCCTTGTCTTGTTCCTGAATTTAGAGGAAAAGCTTCAAGTTTTTCCCCATTTAGTATTATGTTGGCTGTAGGTTTGTCATAAATAGCTTTTATTATGTTGAGATATGTTCTTTCTATTCCCAGTTTCTGCAATACTTTCACCATGAAGGGGTGTTGGATTTTGTCAAATGCCTTTTCTGCATCTATTGAGATGACCATGTGATTTTTGTCCTTCAGACCATTTATATGGTGTATTACATTTATGGATTTGCATATGTTGAACCATCCCTGTATCTCTGGGATAAAGCCTACTTGGTCAGGGTGAATAATCTTTCTGATAAATTCTTGTATTCTGTTTGCCAGTATTTTGTTGAGAATTTTTGCATCTATGTTCATGAGGGAGATTAGTCTATAATTTTCTTTTTTTGATCTGTCTTTGTCTGGTTTGGGTATCAGGGTGATGCTGGCTTCATAGAAGGATTTCGGTAGAATTCCTTCCTTTTCTATTTTATGGAAAAGTTTAAGAAGCATTGGTGTTAGATCCTCCAGGAATGTCTGGTAAAATTCAGCAGTGAATCCATCTGGGCCTGGGCTTTTCTTAGTTGGGAGTCTTTTTATAACTGCTTGGATCTCTGTGGTTGTTATAGGTCTATTTAAATGGTTTATCTCATCTTGATTTAATTTTGGTAGGTGATATGAATCAAGGAAATCATCCATTTCTTTCAGGTTTTCTAACTTAGAGGCATATATATTCTTAAAGTATGTTTGTATGATTTTCTGAATTTCTTTGGTATCTGTTGTGATGTTGCCTTTTTCATCTCTAATTTTATCAATTTTTGTCTCTTCTCTCTTTTGGTCAGATTTGCTAAGGGTTTGTCAATATTGTTTATCCTTTCAAAGAACCAACTCTTTGTTTCATTGATTTTTTGATTGTTTTTTTGGTTTCCATTTCATTAATTTCTGCCCTAACCTTTATTATTTCTTCCCGTCTACTGAGTTTTGGTTTGCCTTGTTCTTCTCTTTCTAAGGCCTTAAGGTGAAGCATTAAATTGTTTAGTTGTGAACTCTCTAATTTATTTTTAACTTTATTTATTTTTGTAGAGAGAGAGGGAGAGGGAGACAGAGATGGGCGTGCCAGCAGTCTCTCAGCTGCTGTGAACGAAATCCAGATGTGCGCCCCCTTGTGGGCAAGTGCGGCCTTGCGCCCTTGCGTCACTTTGCATCTGGCTAAACGTGGGACCTGGAGATTGGAACTGGTGTTCTTAGGCTTAGCAGGCAGGCACCTTAACCGCTAAGCCATCTTGCCAGCCCTCTAATTTCTTAATATAGGCACTTAGAGCTATAAAATTCCCTCGTAGGACTGCCTTCATTGTGTCCCAAAGGTTTTGGTATGTTGTATTCTCATCATTTGATTCTCTGAATTTCTTGATTTTCTTTTTAATTTCTTCAATGACCCATACATCGTTCAATAATGTACTGTTTAGTCTCCATGAATTTCTGTATGCTCTGTAGTTTCTCTTGTTGCTGATTTGCAGTTTAATCCCATTGTGGTCAGATAGCATACAAGGGATTATTTCAATTTTCCTGTATTTGTTAAGATTTGATTTGTGTCCTATTATATAGTCTGTTTTAGAGAATGTCCCATGTGCTGCTGAGAAGAATGTATATTCTGCAGCATTTGGATGGAATGTTCTGTATATATCTGTTAGGTCCATTTGTTCCATGATATCACTTAATGCAGATGTGTCTCTGCTTATTTTTTGTTGGGTAGACCTGTCAAGTGATGAGAGTGGGGTATTGAAGTCACCCACTACTATTGTGTTAGGAGTTATCTCTGACCTTAAGTCCGATAGTGTTTGATGAAATTGGGGGCCCCCGTGTTAGGAGCATATATGTTTTGGATTGTGATGTCCTCCTGTTGGAGTGTTCCCTTAATCAGTATAAAGTGACCTGCTTTATCTTTTCTCACTAATGTTGGTTTGAAGCCTATCCTCTGAACAGGGTGAATATAAATGTAAGGCATTGCTATAGGGGATTAAAACCTAAGTGGGTCAGGAACTGCAAAAAGTCTTGAATTAACCATACACAACATACAAATCTTAGGAATAAAGGACCTATGGTCTCACAGTGTAGCTCAAACTGGTCTTGAACTCATAGCATTCCTTCTACTTGAGCCTTCCAAGTGTTGGGATTATAGACATGAGTGTGTTTTTTTTTAAAGTGCTACATACATATGAGGGGAATTGATAACTGAAATTAGATATTTGATCAAAAGAAAGTATTTCTAGGGCTAGGGAAGTGGCTCAGTGGTTAGAGATACTTGCTTGCAAAGCCTGCTGGCCTGTGTTCAGTTCTTCAGTACCCAAGTAAAGCCAAATGCACAAAGTAGTGCATGTTTATTTGCTGTAGCAAGAGGCTCTGGCATGCCCTTTAATCCTCCCCCAACAAATAAAGTCATTTTTAGGGGCTAGAGAGAGAGCTCAGTGATAAGGCACTTGCCTTGTAACACCTAATGACCCAGGTTCAATTCCCCAGTATCCATGTAAAGCCAGATGCACAAAGTGGCGTATGCATCTAGAGTTCATTTGCAGTGGCTAGAGGCCCTGGCATGTCCATTCTCTCCTTGCAAATAAATAAATTATATATATATATATATATATATATATATATATATATATATATATATATATATATATATAGGTTTTTGCAAGGTAGGGTCTCACTGTGGTCCAGGCTGACCTGGAATTAACTATGAAGTCTCAGGGTGGCCTCGAACTCTCGGTGATCCTCCTACCTCTGCCTCCCGTGTGCTGGGATTAAAGGCGTGCGCCACCACGCCCAGCTAAATAAAGTATCTTTTAAAAGAAGGTATTTCTAATTGTCCAGGGTCATTTCTGGATCAGCCTCCTTTCTCATCATCCATCGTCCAGAGCAGACATTTATGTTCACTGTCCTGAGGTGCTTCAGAACCATCAGAAGCAGACAGTTTTCAGTGAAATGGTTGAACAGGATTTTCTGATCTTCACCTAATCAGTTAAATTGTTTTATTTATTTGCAAGCAGAGAGAGATAGAAGACAGAGAGAATGGGTGCTCCAGGGCCTCCAGCTGCTGCAAACGAACTCCAGATGCATGCACCACCTTGTGCATCTGGCTTTACATGGGCACTGGGAAATCATGCTTGGGTTGTTAGGCTTTGCAGGCAAGTTCCATAATCACTAAGCCATCTCTCCAGCCCAAATTTTTAATCTTTTTGGCATTCCTCTTCTCTCAGCCTTGCAAGTACTGGGATTAAAGGCATGAGTTGTCATGCCTGACAATTTTTTTGGTATTTAAAATATTTTTTATTTATATTCACAAGGAAAGATAGAATATGAATATGAATGGGCATGCCAGGGCCTCCTGCCATTGCAAGTGAACACCAAATGCATGTATCACTTTGTGCGTCTGGCTTTACACGGGTACTGGGAAATTGAACCTAGGCAGTCAGACTTGCAAGCAAGTGCTTTTTTAAACCTCTAAGTCATCTCTCCAACCCCCAGTTTAATTTTTTTTAACTTTTAAAAATCTTATTTATTTATCTATTTGAGAGGGAGAGAGAAAGATGCAGATAGAGAGAGAGAATGGGCATGCCAGGGCCTCTAGCCACTGCAAACGAATTTCAGATGCATGCGCCCCCTTGTGCATCTGGCTTATATGGGTCCTGGGGAAATCGAACCATTTGCTTTACAGGCAAATGCCTAAGCCATTTCCCCAGCTCCCCAGTTTAACTTACTTACTTTTTCTTTCTTTCCTTTCTTTCTCTTTTTCTTTTTTCTTTTTGGTTTTTCAAGGTAGGGTCTCACTTTGGTTGAGGCTGACGTGGAATTAACTATGTAGTCTCAGGGTGGACTTGAACTCATGGTGATCCTCCTACCTCTGCCTCCCGAGTGCTGGGATTAAAGGTGTGCACCATCATGCCTGGCCAGCTTAATTTTTTAAATAATTTTTTAAATGTTATATATATATTTATTTCCAAGGAAAGAGAGAGGGGAAGGAAGGAGGGGGGAGGGAGGGAGAGAATGGGTGCACCAGGGTAATTTTTTAAATCCATACTTTATTTGCAGATTTTGGTTTACCAATATTTTATATACGAGGGGTAAAAAAATGCTGATTAAATGAAAATTTATTATAAAAAGTGATTTTTAGCTACTCATTTCCACAGATGTCAGAACTAGAGGTGGTAGGGTTAGGGATTTAGGGTAGATAAAGGAAAACTTACTGAAAAGGGCTGTTAAAATTGGAAGATGTCACTGGTAAATACTTGTATGTCCATTCCTATGATTAGTCCCTTAATTCAGTGCAAGAACCTCTCATTTTGAGGAGTAAGGCTGACCACGTTCCTCATTTTCCCAGTCCTTTCTGCTCAGGACTCTTTTTTTTTTTTTTTTTTTTTTTTTGAGGTGGAGGGAGAGAAAGCGGGAGGGAGGGATCCTCCTGCCTCAGACTACTGAATAGCTAGAACCATAGGCACATGTTACTGTGACCAGCTCATCTTTTCTTTTGCCAACATTTCTTTTTTCTTGTTTGTGGGTACATGTTTGTATACATGCATGTGGAAGCCAGAGGTCATTATTGAGGGTCTTATTCAATCACTCTCCACAGTATATTGTGACAGGGTCTTGTGCTGAATCTAGAGCTCACTGATTTCAGTCTGTGAGCCTCAGAGATTCCGTTTCTACCTTCCCAGTGCTAAGACTACAAGGAGTACATACCATGCCTGGCATAGTATATGGGTGCTGGGGATCACGTTGGGGACAAGCATTCAGTTTGAAGTCAAATCTTTTTTCTGACCCATGGGGAAGCCTGTATGTCTTTGGGAACACAGTGCTATAGAAATAGCTGGGGAGTATAAAAGAGGACAGTTAAAAATGGGCATTAAAGTAGCAAATAGGAAACCAACCAGCTCAGTTAATTATCTTGGTTATGTTTCTTTATGTAGAATTTTTAGAAATTCCTCCTTTCAACAAGCAGTACACAGAATGTCAGCTTCGAGCAGGAGCTGGTTATATCCTTGAAGACTTCAATGAAGCCCAGGTAAGGAGCTTCTCTATGTACAGACCAGGGTGACAATAACAGCCACTTTCTGTACTAAGAAAAGCCTCAAGAGGAATTTGGGAGGTTGGAAAACAGAAGCCAGAGATGGTGTATCACTGTGCTACACCTCCAGTCTGGAATTTTTTATTTTCATGGGGGGGGGAGAGAAGCAAGAGAGAGGGGGAGGAAGGAAAGAGGGAGAGAGAGAGAGAATGGGCACAAGCAGGGCCTTCAACCTGCTGGGAGCAAACTCCAGATGCATGTGCCCCCTTGTGGCACATGTGCAACATTGCGTGCTTACATCACTGCTGGCTATTTGGGACCTGGAGATTTGAACATGAGTTCTTAGGCTTCACAGGCAAGCGCCTTAACCACTAAGCTATCTCTCTAGCCATCTTGAGGTGAGGCTGTAAGAAAGCTGAAGGTGAAGTGAAGAGAAAACCTAAGTTTGGGCTTCTTAGTGAAAAGCTGCATTAGGTACAGAAACAGATTAAAATAGATTTGGGGCTTGAGAGATGGCTCAGCCGTTAAAGGCACTTACTTGCAAAGCTTGATGGCCTGGGTGCAAATCTCCAGTACCTACATAAAGCCAGATGCACAAAGTGGAGCATGCATCTGGAGTTCTGTTAGCAATGGCAAGCTGCCCTGGTATGCCCGTCTTCACCCCCATCTTTGCAGATAAATTATTTAAAAATATATTTGGCCAGGCATGGTGGCACATGCCTTTAATCCCAGCATTTGGGAAGTAGAGGTAGGAGGCTGTGAGTTCAAGGCCACCCTGAGACTATATAGCAAAGTCCAGGTCAGCCTGAACTATACTGAGACCCTACCTCAAAAAAAAAGCCAGGCGTGGTGGTGCACACCTTTAAGCCCAGCACTCAGGAGGCAGAGGTAGGAGGATCGCTGTGAGTTCGAGGCCACCCTGAGACTACATAATGAATTCCAGGTCAGCCTGAGCTAAAGTGAGACCCTACCTCGAAAAACCAAAATAAATAAATAAATAAATAAATAATAAAAATTATATAGTATTGGAAAGTCTTCACTGTTGCTCTCCAAGGTTCATTAGAGACTGCTAGCTAGTCAGGAGCTTTTCATAGACATTACAACACCCATTGGCTCTTTCTTCCCCTAGTGTAACACAGCCTACCAATGTCTCCTAATTGCGGATCAGCATTGTCGAACCCGGAAGTACTTCCTGTGCCTTGCAAGTGGGATACCTTGTGTGTCTCATGTCTGGGTCCATGACAGTTGCCATGCCAACCAGCTCCAGAATTACCGTAACTACCTATTGCCAGCAGGGTATAGCCTTGAGGAGCAAAGAATCCTGGATTGGTAAGTATTTGGTAGCCCATATAGTGATAAATAGACAAGAAGACAGCAAGTGTTTGGGAAGAGAATATAGTTATTGGATATGATCTGGTCCCCTCCAATTCCAAAAGGCTTTCTCTGATTTGTTCATAGGCAACCCCGTGAAAACCCTTTCCAGAATCTGAAAGTACTCTTGGTATCAGATCAACAACAGAACTTCTTGGAGCTCTGGTCTGAGATCCTCATGACTGGGGGGGCAGCCTCTGTGAAGCAGCACCATTCAAGTGCCCACAACAAAGGTACTTGGGAAAGTGTGTGTATGTGTTTTGTTAATGCTCCTGGGATGTCTTTAGACCAGTAGCAGTTAGGCTTTGTAGTCCAAGTCTCACTCCTTGTAAGATCAGCCTTCTCTGTAGCTCCCCCCACCCTTTTGAGGCAGGTTTCACTGTAGCCCAGGTTGACCTGAACTCACCCAGGCTGGCCTGGAAATAAGTGATCCTTCTCGCTCCGCCTCCTGAGTGGAGCTGGTATTATGGAAGTGAGTCTGCACACATAGCATTATCTGTATTTCTAACTAGGAAAGCATCACCTTAAAAAGGATTGAGGGCTGGCAAGTCTAAGGACCCATGTTCAACTCTCCGAGTCCCACATAAGCCAGACACACAAGGTGGTGTATGCATCTGGAGTTTAATTGCAGTGGCTGGAGGCACTGGCACACTAATTCTATTTTTCTTTCATTAAAAAAAAAAAAAAAAAAAAAAGGATTGACATATGTGAAGGACAGGGCTGTTCATGCTTCTGGTTTCCAGTGGTGCTTCTGTTAAATAGTTCCCCAAGGTTGGGAAATGATGATTACAGCTTACATTTTAGGTTGTGATCAGTGGCAGTGTGGGATGTACTGACTAGAAGGCACATTTGTCTTTTTAATGGCGCTCTAAACTGTGTGTCCTTTCCTCGTTCGTTTCTCTTCCTCCTTGCAGACATTGCGTTAGGGGTATTTGATGTGGTGGTGACGGACCCCTCATGCCCAGCCTCGGTGCTGAAGTGTGCTGAAGCATTGCAGCTGCCTGTGGTGTCACAAGAGTGGGTGATCCAGTGCCTCATTGTTGGGGAGAGAATTGGATTCAAGCAGCATCCAAAATACAAACATGATTATGTTTCTCACTAAAGATACTTGGTCTTACTGGTTTTATTCCTGCTATTGTGGAGATTGTGTTTTAATCAGGTTTTAAATGTGTCTTGTGTGTAATTGGATTCTTTGCATGGATCTTGTATATAGTTTTATTTGCTGGACTTTTATGATAAAATAAATGTTGAATCTCTTTGGTTGTAGTAACTGGGATTTCTTCATGTTTCTTTGAGCTTGATCTCAGAACAAATGATAAACATAGTACCTTCTCTGAGGTTTTTAACGGGCTCATCAGAAGTACAGATGGCAAAGGAAAATAAAATTCAGGAATTAATTCGATTCTGTTGCATCACTGTCAAGAGGTTATTCCAGGCTGTCTAAAATGCTGTGCTTCCACAACTCATTTTTAAATTAGGTGAGGGGCTAGATTAATAGTGGTGCAAAAAGTTGAGTGGAACTGAGAGCAGCTCTGAATTTCTAGATCATCAATAAAAGGGATTTCTCTCTTTAGAGCTGAACTCAATAACAGCTGACCTATGGTATGCCTACACCCAGCTGAAAGGGAAAAGGACCAATTGCTAGGAGTGAACAGTGACTTTAAATTGATAGGATGACTTTCTGTAAGATGTGGTCTTCACAAATGCTAGAAGCTATTCCTTCCCTACGCTTAACATCATCCCTCTTATAATGAATGTCCTTCATTTTCTAAACAGAGGTGAACAGGTTTTTTTTTTTTTTTTTCCTATTTTCCTATAAAAAAACCAAACAGTTAATATTTAGGCTTTGTGGCCATTTGGTGTGTTACACCTATTCACATTTTGCTGTGAGATGAAAGCAACCAGACAATAGGTAACATATGAGTGTGGCTATGTTTCAATAAAATTGGCTTTACAAAACCATGCAGTAGGCCATAGTTTAACAACTCCTGCTCTAGATATAACAATGGCAGGGATCATCTCTAGTTGACAACTTCAGGTGACTAGGGTACTGTAGTTGGGGAGGGGGTAGACATTGTAGAAGGCCAGAATACTGCACTCTTCCAGCTTTGAGTGAGTGTTCACTTGGTTCTCACTGATAGGAACATTAATGATGAGCAGGGGTGGCAAGTCCTGTGGTTGTCTAAGGTGGGAAAATTGAGCCTGCAGTTTCATATCCAAAGTCTAAGTTGTTAATCTCTATTGTCATTAGCTAGAATTGATCTTTTATCAGTCTGTGTAGGTATAAATTACTTGGTTTAGAGAGAAAGTTTGTAGCCTGTCTTACACATGTCTTTTTAGCTTAGTAGTAACATCTAGAAATTCACTTATTTATTATTTTATTGATTCCTTTTCTACATATGAACCAAGCCTAAAAATTTAACTTTCTGATTCCTGTTGCTTCCTGCTGTATCTCCTTTACTTTAAACAGTACATAGGTGCATAATAAATGCTCAGTAAATCACTGTTGCATAAACAGACACCCAACAGACGTCTTCGTGTAAAGGATTCAGCCCTTGTGTGCCCAGCAGAGGGATACCTGACTCCACGGTTCCCCTAACATGGGGCAGTGATCTTCCTCATAGGATTGATGGGAAAGAACTGTATCTCCGGAATGCTTCCATGAGAAAAGGTAGAGCCCTCTCACCAGGCTGCAGACATCTGGTGAGTGGCAGAGAATGGGAGGTTTGTTTTAAATCTTCTGTTAGACTTGACAACGTAGTAGGATTGGCTGTTATTTCATTTTGTAAATCGGACTTTTCATATCCCAAAACTATGAAAGACAAAAAGAGACTCATTAAATACCAGGCTTTCCCAAGACTGTCTTCACAGAGACAGGAAGTAGCTACCCTGTGATGTAGCTAATCTCATAACACTCAGACTTAGGCTCCTACTAAAAGCACTTAGAAAAATATCTGCTTGAAGACAGCTTAAGAGAAAGGAGGGCCACCCTGAGACTACATAGTGAATTCCAGGTCAGCCTGAGCCAGAGTGAGACCCTACCTTGAACCCCCCCCAAAAAAAGAGAAAGGAGGGCAATAAGGTGCTTTTCTGAATGGGAATGGCATACCTTTGAGAAGCAACTACCACTGAATCTCACTATGAGATTACAAAATTTAGAAAGGGTAGTCCCCCATGAAGGCAAGCAAAACATGGAGCCTAGAGCTGCACTGCTAGTCAGACCTGGGAGTGGAAGCTGCCCTGTCTCCCTGCACAGTAGTACATGACGTACCTAGCACAGGATGCAAAATGTTTCCCACTATCAGGTACTGTAGTATTTTACTTTGATGATGATTTTTACTGGAAAATAATCTCTCCATTAAAATTGTTAAATTGTCAGATACACACCCATATATATCTCTCAGCTTTGATTATAAAATAAGGGTATTTGGAGTAGATGAGGGCTAAAGTCACATTTAGGAATTCTACAACCCATTAAAAAGATACAGAATGTCGGGTGTGGTGGTGCACGCCTTTAATCCCAGCACTTGGGAGGCAGTGGTAGGAGGATCGCTATGAGTTCGAGGCTACCCTGAGAATACAGAGTGAATTCCAGGTCAGCCTGGGCTAGAGTGAGACCCTACGTCAAAAAAAAAAAAAAAAAAAAAAAAGACAGTGTCTAGTGAGTTCCCCAAGGGTTGTTCCTACCTGCCCAGAGTT
Source organism: Orientallactaga sibirica (assembly GCA_036365145.1). Lineage (NCBI taxonomy): Eukaryota > Metazoa > Chordata > Mammalia > Rodentia > Dipodidae > Orientallactaga > Orientallactaga sibirica. The sequence goes on from JAEOAD010000006.1 coordinate 54,905,730, forward strand.
CCACCAGCCTGGGTATAATATTTGTTATAATCTAGTCGAAGCAGTAGTTGAGCTAAATCTGAGTTGATCTGATGATTCCGAACGCTGGAGAGAATCTTGAACAGGAGTGAAGATTGGCAACTAAAACCCTGCAGAAAGACCCAGGATGTCATTCTCCTAAGCTCACCAGCTCTCCATGTCAAGTGTTTAAAAATTTTTAAGAGCACCTGGCCTTCCTACATTCTCATTTCTATCAGCTTTTAAAATGACTCTTGACTTCTTAGTACCACATCCATAAAATGCATGACTTCTATGAAAGTATTTTCTCATTAATAGGGAGTTAATGAGTAGTTTCAAATTGATATATTCTGTCATGTAGTGGGCTTAGGGAGAGCTTGTTTTTGTCATAGGGAGATAAATATGATCTCAGATTCTAACTCCAAGTAAGAGAGGTGGCTGGTTCAAAGAAGCAAGGACATGGGATGTGAGAAAGTAGCACAGAGCCAAAGCATTCTTGGCAGGCTGAGTAAACTATTCAGGGCTGAACTATTTTTGAACACTATGAGGCAGCACGTTAATCATTTACTTCAAAATCAACTGATACCAACATTTTTATCTTTGTATGTTGTTATTTTTATATGTACATATTGGAGAAATGGCTTATTGACTGACTCAGAGGAAAGACCATGCTTTCTAGGCAAAACAACCTCTATGCTTTGGACAGTGGGACATAATTCAACAGTCAGGCAGACTTACCTTCACAAGAATGCTCAGCTGGGCAGCTCCACGCTCATCGAGTGGGCCCAAGTTCTGACTGACCAGTGAACAAAAACTGTGACAGAGATCTAGGATTTCATTCAAGCAGTGAAACACCTACCCAAGGAACAGAGTTGCCATTAGGAAATGCAGGAAAATATACCTATGAAATAAAAGATTTGGGAAAGCATTCTAACAGCTGGCCTCCCATTTCTGACCTCAGAATAGACATTCCACCTGCAAGGCTGACTGACCCACCAATGCAACATGCAGAACAAACATCCCCTCCTGGCATAGCTGCACAAAACCTCCTCTAATCATTCAGCTAGTCATCGCTTCTGAAGACCCACTGAGTATGTTCCTTGCCTTTGAGCGATGAGTGTTGGTTGTTAGCTGTCTCTGGGATAGTCTTTTCTTTAGTACTAGTTCAAGCCTCACACTCCCAGTGAAGTGCTTCTTCCCACTGTAGCCTTGTGAGCTCTCACTTCTCTCTGCTCTACTATCTATACTGTTCACTTGGCAATTGTTTGGGCCTCCTGTGTTGTTAGTGAACTTTGTATGTTTATGTGTCTTGTTTTTCCAACTAGATTGTGAGCTCCTTAAGGGCAGAGCCATGAATCTATACCTCTTTGTATCCCCAGTGCCTTGCATACAGTAAGCACTCAATAAAGACTTAATAATGATGACATGATCTGATATTCTGCTTTTCCCCAAGGATGTACCTATGCCATGCAGGGACACTGTCTACATTGTTTTGGTTTTCAATTCACAGAACCCTCTTGAGTGGCATCTATCTAACTCACTCTTACAACAAAAGTAACAGCCCAAAATACCAGAGCAAAAAGAAGCCTTGTACTATTTGTGGTATGGCACCATGGGCAAGTGTGACCATTATCCTAGTAATTACAAGGGATGGTCCATCTTCCTGCTTTTAATTTTGGAATCAGAACCAGCTTGTAAGCTTTAAAAATACTGCTGCTTTGGGGGGGGGGAGCGTGGGGGTGCACACCTTTAATACCAGCATTCTGGAGGCTGGGGTAGAAGGATTGCTGAGTTTGAGGCCAGCCTAAGACTACATAGTAAATTCCACATCAGCCTGGGGAAGAGTGAGACCCTAACTCGAAAAACCAAAACACAAATAAACAAAACAAAAAACAAAAAAAACCTCAAAAAAGAACTGCTGCTGCCTGAATCCCACTCTGGAGAGTCGAACTTAACTGCTCTTAGGATCTGACTTGAAATATTTTTATTTATTTGCAAGGAGAAAGAGAGAAAGAGAAATAGGCACACCAGAACCTACTGTAGCCAAACTCTGGCTTTACGTGGGTACTGGGGAACTGGACCTGGGCCATCAGGTCTTGCAAGCAAGCACCCTTAACCACTGAGCCATCTCTTCAGGTCCCAGTTGATTTCAATGTGCTAGACAATGTTGAGAATAACAGCCATGAAAGAGATACATGTGTATACTTGCAGATAAGACACACATTGAGGGCTGGAGAGTTAGCTCAGCAGATAAGGCACTTGCCTACAAAGCCTAAGGACCCGAGTTCTATTCCCCAGTACCCACCAGATGTACAAGGTGGTGCATGTGTCTGGAGTTCAGGGCTAGAGGGCCTGGCATACCCATTCTCTCTATCTTTCTCAAATGAATAAATAGTTTTTTAAAAGCGACATACAGGGCTGGAGAGATGGCTTAGCAGTTAAAACGTTTGCTTGGAAAGCCAAAGGACCCAGGTTGGATTCCCCAGGACCCACATAAGCCAGATACACAAGGTGGCATGTGCATCTGGAATTTGTTTGCAGAGGCCAAAGGCCCTGTTGTGCTCATTCTCTCTCGTTCTTCCTCTATCTCTCTCTCAAATAAATAAAATTAAATTAAAATTTAAAAAAGGACATATTTCAGAGACAGACTCAACTGACAGATACTATTCAAGTTGAGAAAACAACTTTGAAATTTTAGATTTCTAAGAAAATGAATTCATTGGTGGTTTTGCAGTGTCAGGAAAAAAACCTGAATTTTAAGTCTTCTCTTCTGAGGGTTAAATATATAATTCTTTTATCTATAGCTACTCACCACACCCTGTTATGTATTTCAGAAATTCAAAGACATTTTAGTTCCTTTTTATATTCCCTTTTTTGTTTTGCTCTGTAAGTTGTCAAAAATGCTTGAAAATAGACTTGAGCAAGTGCTTAATAATAGTTCCATATTCAACTCAAAGTGCCCAAGGGAACAGTCAGTGCTAGAAGCAGTCTTAAGTGAACCAACGAACTATACTTACAGGTTTCAGCAAGATAAAGGACTGAGCCAGCAAGTTGCTAAGGAAGTGGTCATGAGCCATTTGGATGCTTTCAAAGTCTCGCGTAGAATTGATTTGATGAAGCAGCTGTGAGAACTGAGATTCCAGCACATCTACCTGATAGACAAGTTGAATAATTTTTAGCACCTTGCATATCTTGAGAAGTCTATTTCATGCTGCTTTTCCCCCAAGGTCCAAGGTAGGGTCTCATTCTAGCCCAGGCTGGCCTTGAACTCACAGCAATCCTACATCTGCCTCCTGAGTGCTAGGATTAAAGGCATGCACCATAATTTCTGGTTTCCTGCCTCTTTTCATCTTCTGGTTAGACCACTTCAGGCTGACTGGGAAGTATTTTTTTGGGGAGGAGTGGGGGGGAAGAGGTGCTAGGAATGAAATTTAGGCCTTGTGCCGCTGAGGCACGTGCTGTAGCACCTTTTTTTGTTGTTTTTGTTTTTTGCTTGCTTGTGTGTATGTGTAATGTGGTGTATGCATGTCTGTAGCACTCCAAGCCTGTGACAGAGGTGGAGGTAGTGGGGGGATCACCTGTGGTGGGCACAGCAGAACATCAGGTGTCCCACCTCAACCACTCTTCTGCCTGTTGTTTGAGCCAGAATATCTTACCCCCTCCTTCTGAGACAGAGTCTCATGTAACCCAGGCTGGGCTTAAACTTGCTCTTTAGCCAAAACCGACCTTGAATTTCTGACCCTCCTGTCTATATCTCCCAGGTTCTGGGATTATAGGCATGTGCCACTATGTCCAGTTTTAAATGGGGATGGAACCCAGGGCTTCCAGTATGTTAGGCAAAAACTCTACACTAAGCCACATTGCCAGCTATGGGTGTGTACTTCTTAACTGCCTCAAAAGTCTTGGCAGACCACTTTCACCTGTCCTAGCCTAACCCACTCATGCCGTGTCCTGTCCATTAACTGACTTAATGTAATCATAGATGATTCCAGAATTTCTAACAAATATGAAGCAGCAAGTTAATAATTATGCACTGCTTATAAGGATCCTAACTCCTAAGTTCTCTTTATCCAGGTATTTCCACTTTCTCTAAAATACCCTTAATGCAGCTTTTTAAAATATATATTTATTTATTTGAGAGAGAGAAAGAGGCAGAGAGAGAATGGGTGCACCAGGGCCTCCAGCCACTGCAAACTTACTCCAGATGCATGTGCCCCCTTGTGCATTTGGCTTACGTGGGTCCTGGAGAATTGAACCAGGATCCTTTGGCTTTGCAGGCAAATGCCTTAACCACTAAACCATCTCTCCAGCCCCTTAATGAAGTTTTCTAAACTCTGGCATTTTGCCAAATATATAACTAAACTTTTTTCAGTAACCTATTTTCTTCCTTTCTGGTTCTTTTTTTTTTTTTCGAGGTAGGGTCTCAGGACTCTAGCCCTGGCTGACCTGGAACCCACTCTGTAGTCCCAGGCTGGCTTCCTCCTCTACCTCTTGCCTCTGCCGGGATTAAAGGCATGCACCACCACACCCTGCCCTAAGTAACCTATTTCCATACTACTTCCTTCTAATTATCCTTCAGAACATACCTGAAGATAGTACTGAAGATTATCTACCAAGAATGCCATGTGATTTCTTAGGCGCCACTTTACGGCATCAGTCTGGTTGGACTTAAGGTGCTTGCGCTGCATCTGTAGGGCCCAGCAGTGCTGCAGTTCAGCTTGGACACGGCGCACGCTCAGTAAGTACTTAAAAACTACATTGTACCTAGGACAGAAACATCAGGCTATTTGAGATACAACTTAACACCTCTTCCATGAGAGATACTAGGATTTTTTGCCAACCATCCTTCCCCCAAAAGACAGGCAAGTTAGAAGAATGCTAGAGTTGTAGACAAATATATTTTAGCTTATTTACACAATAAATTATATAGCAAAGTGAATGGATTTCAGCCATCCAACAAAATGACTGTCAGCATCATGATTTTATTTTTTTTAAATAATTTATTTGCAAGCAGAGAGAGAGTGAGAAAATAAATAGGCACACCAGAGCCGTTTCCTACTGCAAATGAACTGCAGATGCATGTACCACTTTGTGCATTTGGCTTTACATTGGTATTGGGGAATTAAACCTGGGCCTGCAGGTTTTACAAGCAAGTGCCTTTAACCTGAACCATCTCCCTAGCCAAGCATCATGATTGAACATAAAAGAGATAAATTTCAAAAGGTGACATATAGCCCTTTAAACTATTTTTTGTTTTTTTGAGGTAGGGTCTTGCTCTAGCCCAGGCTGATCTGGAATTCATTCTATAGTCTCAGGGTGGCCTTGAACTCATGGCTATCCTTCTACTTCTGCCTCCCAAGTGCTGGGATTAAAGCCATGCACTACCATACCTGTAAACAATTCTTAAAACAAGCAAACTAAAACAACATTTTTTGGTAATATAAATACAAAACTATAGAAAAATGAAAGAAGTAGGCTTGCAAAGATTGCCAGTCTGGTTCATTTCCCCTGTACTCATGTAAAGCCAGATGTACAAAGTGGTACATGCATTTGGAGTTTGTAGTGGCAAGATGCCCTGGCCTATCCATACTCAGTCACATTCCTTAGCCCTGCTCATAAATAATTAAAAAATAAGTAAAAGGACTGGCTGGCCCATACTCACTCACATTCTCTCTCTCCCTGCTAATAAATAAATAACTAAAAAATAAATAAAAGGAGGGCTGGAGAGATGGCTGTTAAGGTGCTTGTCTGTGAAGCCCAAGGACCCAGGTTCGATTCCTCATTACCCACATAAGCCAGATGCACAAAGTGGCTTGTGTGTGGAGTTCATTTGCAGTGGCTATAGGCCCTGGAGCACGCTATCTGCCCCCTCTCTCAAATAAATAAAATAAATAAAAGGAAAGAAAACATGGCATTTGTGATATTGTTATCATTTGTTTATATTTATTATTAATGATACTGGGTTGGAAGAGTAAAGGGGCAGGACTGGAAGAACCTCTGAACCTTATCAGTGATCCAGGTTTTGTGCTGGGAAGTGGCTTTGTAATGTGCATATAGAAGGCAGGCAGGAGGGTCTTACATGGACCAATAATAAGTATGTCATGAACCAAGGATTATGATGATTTGGATACTCTGTCCCCAAAGGCCAAAGAAGGCAAAAGAGCTTTCCTCAGTGAACACAGATCCTTGCTTCCCAGCAAGCTTAGGGGCTAACTGCTTAATGCCAAAACCTTGTACTGAGAAGAGCCTGTACTTAGCAGCTGGTTCCTGCTAGAACTAGAGGCAGTGTCATAAGTTGGCTTGTAGAAGAGAAGCAAATTCACTCCTTTTTAAAAATTTGTGTGTTTGCACACACGTGTGTATCAGGATCTATTGCCACTATAAACAAACTTTAAACTCATGTTCTAATTTTTGCATTTCGCTTAATGTGGATACTGTGCATGGTTACTGAGGAATTATTTTATTTTTTGTTTTTTAAGCAGGTTCTCATTCTAGCCCAGGCTGACCTGGAACTCATTCTGTAGACTAGGCTGGCCTCGAACTCATGGTGATCATCTTACCTCAGCCTCCTCAGTGCTGGGATTACAGATGTGCGCCATCACACCCGGTGATACTAGGGAATTAAAACTCAGGCTGTCAGGCCTTGCAAGCAAGTGCCTTTAACCACCGAGTCATCTCCCCAGCTTTCACTCCGTTTTTGTTTTTTTTTAAATAATTTTATTTATTTATTTATTTATTTATTTATTTATTTATTTATTTTTATTTATTTATTTATTTGCACAGAGACACAAACAGAAAGAAAATATGGGCACACCAGGGCCTCCAGCCATTGCAAACAAGCTCCAGATGATCCACTTTGCACATCTGGCTTTATGTGAGTACCAGGGAATCGAACCTGGGTCATTAGGCTTGGCAGGCAAGTGCCTTAACTACTGAGCCATATTTCCAACCCCCCCTCAGTTTTAAGAATGATTTACTTCAGGGCTGTAGAGATGGAGTTAGTTTACAGAGGCATGGTGTGGTCTGTCTGCTTGCAAATAAATAAATATCAAAAAATCATTTACTTCTAATGGAAGAAACATTTAAATAGACCTTCTCTAGATAGTGATTTGAACAAACCTAACTATAAAAACACTTTTAAGAAAATTAGGAAAATTCTAATGTAGACAGAATTATATTATGAAGGACTACTGTTAGTTTTACTGGGTATAATTAATGATACTATAGTTATGTTGAAAACAAGCCTTTGAAAATTTTTTATTTATTTATTTTATTTATTTGAGAGAGAGAAGAGAATGGGCGCGCCAGGGCCTCTAGCCACTGCAAACCAACTCCAGATGCATACACCACCTTGTGCATCTGGCTCTATATAGGTACTGGGGTATCAAACCCTGGTTCTTAGGCTCTGCAGGCCTTAACCACTGAGCCATCTCTAAAGCCCCCCAAATGAGCCTTTTTGAGTTACATTAATAGCAAAGAGAGGGACAGATAAATGAAGCAGTATTATGCTAGTGGTTACTGGGGCTGGATAATGAGGACATGGGAGTTTGTTACAGTTGATACTTTTTTTCTCAAGGTAGAGTCTCACTCTAGCTCAGGATATATAGTCTCAGGGTGGCCTCAAACTCACAGTGATCCTCCTACTCTGCTTCCTGAGTGCTGGGGTTAAAGGCGTGCGCCACCATGCCTGGCTTAGTTGATACTTTTGTTTACAGTTGAAAATTTCATAATAGCTTGTTATGATGGCGCACTGGCCAACCAGGTTTCATAGTGAGTTCCAGGCCAGCCACAGCTGTACTGTAATTCTCTGTCTCAAATAAAACAGAAAGAAATTGCATGATAAACTTAAAATACTTAATTCCTTATGGGTTAAGAAGCAAACCAAACTATTGGGCATGTGCATGGCTGTGGGGTTTTGGAAGCTCTCTAAACAAGGTCTGTACAACTCCCTTTAGCTTGGCTTTGAGCTCTGACCCTGTTGCAAGATCTTTTTCCTCAACCAGCTTCATCTTTTCCGGCTTATGTACAGTCTGTCAATACCCTAGGCTTCTATATCCTAAAGCAGTAGACGATACTGAAGAATGAGGATAATTGAGGGAGGTGGTTTGGAAGGAATAGCCGTTTATTTCCCTTTTCTTCACTCCTCAAGACTACAGAAGTATGCTTCTTCTGTCTACTTTCTCTATTTTTCAAGGTAGGGTCTCACTATGTAGTCTCAGGGTGGCCTTGAACTCACAGTGATCCTCCTACCTCTGCCTCCAGAGTGCTGGGATTAAAAGCATGTGCCACCATGCCAGGCTTCTGTCTACTTACTTTCTCTTTATCTGTGATTCCCCACTGGAGGTCAGGTAAGGACCACAGCTGCTATCAAACCATCACAGACCACTTCCTTCATTCCATCCCCCTATCTTGGCTGCCTCTTTATAGAGATGGAGGGACATCTCCTCAGTACCTAAAATCCATAGCAAATGTTCAGGCTGAGGGACTTTCTCAAGTAAATCAACAACAGAAAAGGTCACAAAACTTAGGGAGGAAACTTGTCAGGTGATACCACACTCTCAATGTAGTACCTGAGACTTCATTTTCCAGAGTTCACAAATTGACAGTCTAAAACTTCTTTGTTATTGGGCAATTTAAAAAGGAAGTGGTGGGCTGGAGAGATGGCTTAGCAGTTAAGGTGCTTGCCTGAGAAGCCTAAGGACCCATGTTCAACTCTCCAGGTTCCACATAAGCCAGATGCACAAAGTGACACAAGTGCGCATGGTCGCACATGCATTTAAGGGGGTTCAGCTGAGTGGCTGTAGGCCCTGGTATGCCAATTCTCACTCTCATAAAAAAAAGGTGGCTAGTTTCCCATTCATCTCAGTGTCTATCACTCCCTATATTCTTATGCCTGTAGCCTCCATTATTATTTTAATTTTTTTCTGAGGTGAGGTCTTGCTCTACCTCAGGCTGACCTAGAATTCACTATGTAGTCTCAGGCTAGCCTCAAACTCACAGTGATCCTCCTATCTCTGCCTCCCAAGTGCTGGGATTAAAGGCATGTGCCACCACGCCCAGCATGTAGCCTCTGTTATTAACATGACCTGTCTAACCCCTGATAGCATGAATGTACAACCTCTGATTTAACAGTGTTAAAATCTGTTTGGGCTGGGCATGATGGTACTTGCCTTTAATCCCAGTATTTGGGAGGCAGAGGTAGAATAGCTGTGAGTTTGAGGCCAGTCTGAAACTACATAGTGAATTTCAGGTCAGCCTGGGCTAGAGTGAGACCCTACTCAAAAGACCAAAAAATAAAAATTAAAAATGAATAAATAAAAACTATTTGGGGGCTGGAGAGATAGACAGGTACACAAAGTGGCACATACACCTGGAGTTTGTTTACATGGCAAAAGGCTTTGGTACACCCATTTCCTCTCATATTCCTTCTCTCCCACTCCTTGCAAATAAATGAATAAAAATGTGCCAGATGTGGTGGCGCACGCCTTTAATCCTAGCACTTAGGAGGCAGAGGAAGGAGGATCGCTGTGAGTTTGAGGCCACCCTGAGACAACTAGTGAATTCCAGTTCAGGCTGGGCTAGAGAGAGACTCTACTTTGAAAAACCAAAATAAATAAATAAATAAGCTATTTGGATGAAGGCTGGAAAGATGGCTTAGTGGCTAAAGGTATTTGCAAAGCTTCACAGGCCAGGTCCAATTCTCTAGAACTCACATAAAGCTAGACACAAAGTGGCGCATGTGTCTGGAGCGCATCTACAGTAGCAAGAGGCCCTGGGGTGCCATTCTTTCATTCTCTATCTCAAATATAACAACAAATATTAAAAAATAAAGCTATTTGGATGACTGTCTTGCTACCACCAATGCTATTCTTGCTAGTAATCCTCCCTTACCTGTGAGAAACTCAGAAATACTCACTTTTCCAAGACAGCTGGGGTGAAGAGAATATGTAGAGGCCACTGTACTTTGTAAGATAGACCTAGGGCAGCCCAGCCAGAAGCAGGAGATTCCCGGGGGGAGGTTTCCCGAGAAGGGCCTTCTCTTGCCTGAGTAGCATCTGCTATGATTAAGAAAGAAATGAGAAAATAACTCGGTTAACTTGAACCAGAGTCATCAAAGTGAGTAACATTCATCAAATGAGATTCAGTAGAGTTGCAGTGACAGAAGTTCAAGAGACACAAAGGTGGAAGGGAATTAAACTTCTGTGAGGGGTTTTCTTGGGAAATCTTTTAGAGATGCTTTTCTGCCTTAAAATCTAGAGGCTGAAAATAAACAGGGACCATTCCAGAAGTATGAAAAATAGGAAAAAACATCAAAAATGAAAAATGGGTATCTCATACTTTCTGGATTTCTAGACTTCTCTTTGTGCCTATACAAAATCAGAGTACTAGCCTCAATGATTTCTCCTGTCCAAGTACTAACCAAGCCCAACCCTGCTGAGCTGACCCTGCTTAGCTTCTGAGATCAGATGAGGCACTTTCAAGGTGGTGTGGCCACAGATTAGATGATTTCTAAGGTCAAAGATTATATTGTTTCACTGGAGGAAGAATGGAAGCAAAGATGCGAAAATGGATGATGACCTGAAGGAGCAGAAGGGAGGCAGGAAAGAATAGCAAACCTTTGTGTTCTTTTCCATGATACTCAATTGTCAAGTGCAACAGAGGGAGAAGGTTGTCATCATCTAGCAATACCTTGTGTGCTGACTGCTGAAAGGCCACATTCACATCTGCAAGAAAGAAAACATGGGGGCTGCGGAGATGGCTAGCAGTTAAAGTGCTTGCCTGCAAACCCTAACAACCTGGATTTGATTCCCCAGTACCTACATAAAGCCAGATGCACAAAGTGGCACATGCATAGGGAGTTCATTTATAGTGGCTGGAGGACCTAGTGTGCCCATTCTTTCTTTCAAATAAATTTTTTTGTCCTCCTACCCCTGCCTCCCAAGTGTTGGGATTAAAGGTGTATGCCATCACGCCCGGCTATTTTTTTTTTTTTTTTTTTTTGAGGTAGGGTCTCACTCTAGCAGAGGCTGACCTGGAATTCACTGTGTAGTCTCAGGGTCGTCTTGAACTCACAGTGATCCTCCTACCTCCGTCTCCCGAGTGCTGGGATTAAAGGTGTGAACCACCATATCTGACCTCAAATAAAAAATTTTTTTTTCGAGGTAGGGTCTCACTCTAGCTCAGGCTGACCTGGAATTCACTATGTATTCTCAGGGTGGTCTCAAGTTTTTGGTGATCCTCCTACTTCTGCCTCCTGAGTGCTGGGATTAAAGGCATGTGCCACCACTCCTGACTCAAATTTTTTAAAAAGTTTTTTTAGGGGCTGGAGAGATGGCTTAGCAGTTAAGGCATCTGACTGCAAAGCCAAAGGATACTGGTTCGACTCTCCAGGACCCACATAAGCCAGATGCACAAGAGGGCACATGCATCTGGAGTTCATATGCAGTGGCTGGAGGCCTTGGTGTGCCCATTCTCTCTCTCTGCCTCTTTCTCAAATAAATGAACAAATAAAATATTTAAAAGTTGTTTTTTTTCTTTTTTTTTTAAGAACAGGGCTGGAGAGATGGCTTAGCAGTTAAGGTGCTTGCCTGCGAAGCCTAAGGACCCATGTTTGAACTCCAGATCCTGTAAGCCAGATGCATAAATGTGAGGCAAATGCAAAGTTGCACATGCCCGTTAGGTGGTACAAGCATCTGGAGTTTGATTGCAGTGGCTGAGATCCTGTCATGGCAATTCTCTTTCTCTCTCTCTCTCTAAAAACAAAACAAAAAGAATGAAAAAATAAATAACACATGGAATAACAAGAGCCAACAGCAAGGCACAGTGGACACCTGTGTCTTTTGCTTGACCAGCATCCATTTCTCCTCCTGCCAGCAGCTTTCTGAATTGTCCTTGCCCCGTACAGTTCCAATGGAGGTGATATGCTCAGAGTATGACATTCTCCCTCATTAACTATTGTAATTACCGTGCTCTGTTACTGCAGTAGGTGGTGTTTTTAACATGTGTTGAGCTGTGTCAATGAAGGCCTGAAACAGTTCTCCTCGTCCCAGTAGGTAAAAGTCTTTAATGATCTGAGGAAAGAATTTCAATTTATAATTCATAAAGTTGGGGCCAAGAGGTCTTCATTATCCTGAGGGAATTATACATATAAGTCCTAAAGTTATCAAAATGAAGGATGCAGGTATTTGTCATTTCAAAGAGGCACAGTTAGCAGGAGGAATCATTTGTGCCTGATAGTATTTATTCAGTGTCAACATGAAATTTTTGCTTTAGGGCTGGAGAGATGCCTTAGTGGTTAAGGCTCTTGCTTGCAAAGCCTAAGGAGGCATGTGTGACTTGCCAGGTCCCATGTAAGCCAGACACACAAAGTCACACAAGCATGTAAGATTACACATGCACACAAGGTGGTGCATGTGTCTGGAGTTCGATTTCAGTGGCTGAGGCCCTGACATGCCAATTTTCTCTCTCACTCTCTTTCAAAAAAAAAAAAAAAAAAAAAAAAAAAAAAAAAGGCCAGTCTGTTGGGCTTGCCTCAAAAAAATTTATCTTTATTTTATGTAGACTGTAATATAAAATGTAGTTTCCTTACTTGAGTAAGAACAATGAGTATACTATTGTGGGAGTCAAGGTATATGTAACCAATGTTCTCCAGCATCAACTCAAGAATTAAAAGAAATCTAAGTTATTACCTTCAGCTGCCCCAGTAAATCTGACTCTTCTACCATCAGCTTCCAGAGATGCTATGAAAAGACAAACATTAAAGAAAAAACTCAGTACAGTGAAAACACCTGTAAAAAATGGTTTTGTACAAATCAAGCAATGTATTCAAACAAGAACCATGACTTTCATGAAGTTTAGCTACTACAGGCACTAACAAATAAATAGTTCAAAACAAACAAAAGCCCTTTACAAGATGAAAGGCTCTGAAATTAGTGGCAAGTTACACAATACTGTGCATATACAAATGGCTAAAATGTTGACTAGTGCTTTAATAAAAATAAAAAATTTATTTGAGAGATACAGAAATAGGCAGGTAGAGAGAGAATGGGTGCGCCAGGGCCTCCGGTCACTGCAAACGACTCCAAATGTGTGCGCCCCTTTGTGCATCTGGCTTATGTGGGTACTAGGGAGTCGAACCAGGATCCTTTGGCTTTGCAAGCAAGCGCCTTAATCGCTAAGCCATCTCTCCAGCCACAAAATAAAAAATTTTAAAAGCATGAATACAATTTACTACATTAAAGGATAAAAACCGGGGGGGGGGGGATGGCTTAGCAGTTAAGGCACTTGCCTGTGAAGACTAAGGACCCAGGTTTGACTCCCCAGAACCCATGTAAGCCAGATGCACAAAGTAGAGCATGCGCATAGAGTTTGTTTGCAGTGGCTGGAGGCCCTGGAGTGCCCATTCTCTCTCTCTCTCTCTCTAATAAATAAAAATAATTTTTTAAGGACTAAAATACATAATGTACACAAATCATAAGTTTACAATCACAATATAACTATCAAGATATGGAAGCCGGGCGTGGTGGCGCACGCCTTTAATCCCAGCACTAGGGAGGCAGAGGTAGGAGGATCGCCTAGAGTTCAAGGCCACCCTGAGACTACATAGTTAATTCTAGGTCAGCCTGGACCAGAGTGAGACCCTACCTCGAAAAAACCAAAAAAAAAAAAAGATATGGAACCCTGGGGGCTGGATAGATGGCATCACAGTTAAGGCGCTTGCCTGCAAAGCCTGAGGATCCAGGTTCGATTCCCAGAGTCCACATAAGCCAGATGTACATGGTGGCACATGCACATGGAGGTCATCTGCAGTGGCTAGAGGCCCTGGCATACCCATTTTTTTTTCTTTCTCTCTAATGAAAAAGAAAAAAGAAATGGTACCCACTGAACATTATCATTACCTGGAAAGTTCACACATAATCTCCATTTGACTCAAGGGTCTGTTCTGCTTTGCTTCTACTATTATTTTGGACAAGTCAAAGTATGTTATGGAGCTATACTAAAATACCAAACACTAAAGTTAAAATCAGCTTTTCTTTGGAGTTTTTGCCATAAATTCAAACAGCTGTTAGAAATGAAACTAAGATCTCCCTTATTCAACTAAATAAATAACTACAAATACCTTCTGTATGTGGAAGGGCCAATTCTGCTTCTATGTTAAAAACAGAAAGTTCTTTTATTTTCTACTTCTTCTTCAACTTTTCTGATTTATTTATTTGCAAGCAGAGTTGGGAGGGAGGAGGGGAGATTTCTTCTGGAAACAAGGTAAGATGAAAGACAGACCTCAGCCACAGTACTACGAATTCGATCCACCACTTGCTCAAAATCCACCAAGCTGAAGAGTGGCTGCTGCTTAAGCCGATGCAACTCAGCAGCAAAAGTGTCCTCCTGGTTCTTCAAAATGGACCCTGCAGAATATGAAGGCACGGTCAAGGAAAGCAGGAGAGCCAGGGCAGACAAGGCATTTGGAGAGGGCCGTGACTTCTAAGGAAAACATGTCAGGACTGTGTTGTGGGAAGCTATCACTTACTTCAGTCAAGCATGCTTTGGGCTACACAATGCTATGAATGAACAACTTCTGAGCATGTTGCACAGTGGACAAGGAGATTCTTACCTTTTCTAGTCAGGTTCACATTTTGAGTCTCAAACATCTGGACAGATTCTCCAACAAAGAGGATTTTTTCAGCAACCCTTACTGGAATATAGGATGGCAAAATCTCTACCCGCAAGGAAAACTGCTTCAGAGATGGGGCCAGCATGTTTTCTTCCTCAATCAGGCGCTAGATAAGGAAATAACCGATGTCAGAGATGAGCCATGAGATAAGAAAAGGGGAATGAGAATATGTGCAGTAACTCTCCTAGTCCATGATTTCTATTTTTGGCATGCACTGTCTTCAACCACCAGCATTGGAGAGATCTACATGGGTACTAGGGATCTGAACTCAGGTCCTTAGGCTTGCACAGCAAGTGCTTCACCTACTGGGCCATCTGTGGGTTTGTTTTTGTTGTTGTTTTTCCGAGGTAGGGTCTCACTCTAGCCCAGGCTGACCTGGAACTCACTATATAGTCTCAGGGTGGCCTTGAACTCATGGTGATCCTCCTACCTCTGCCTCCTGAGTGCTGGGATTAGACATGTGCCACCACACCCATCTGTTTTTTTGTTTTTTTAGGCCTTCTATATGTCTGCTCTGTTATGGATCCTCATGACATCCTGGGTCCTCTTTTCCTCTTTTAAATTTTTTTTTTTTTTGAGGTAGGATCTCGCTCTAGCCCAGGCTGACCTGGAATTCACTATGTAGTCTTGGGGTGGCCTTGAACTCATGGCAATCTTCCCTCCTCTGCTTCCCAAATGCTAGGACTAAAGGTGTGTGCCATCATGCCTGGCCTCTTTCTGTCTCATTCTGCACTTTCCAGATAATCACATCTTTTTATGTGGCTTCACTGGGTATCACAATACACTGTTTTAAATTTTTTAGGCAACAGGCCTCCCTGCAATTATACAAGCTATGCATCTTCCACACAGTTGTACAGAGGCCCTCCTGAAGCTACTAGGGGCCTCTTAGTTGTATGCTGATGAGTCCTTGTTCAGATTCTGAGCAAGCTACACTGTTCTCAGAAGCCCCAGGCTCAGCCCACAGATGTTTCCCACTTGCTCTTCAAAGTCAACATGCTGCAAATTAGATTGGGGCTGGGAATATAGCTCAGTGGTAGAGCACTTGCCTGGCATGCACAAAGCCTTATGTTTTGTCCCAAGCACCACACATTTACAAAAACATTAGATCCACCTTCTTACCTTAGACTCCAGACACATTTTCTGTCATTACTGCTCACCTACCACCCAGCTGCTAAAGGCAAAAATTTTCCTCTTGACCCATAGTCAACCAATCACTAAGCATTGCTGATTCCATTTGAACATCACTTGTCTCTGTGCCCTCCTCCATATTCACTGTTAACACCCTTGGCACTAGTATATAATATCCATAATACTCTCTTATTCTTTTTGGAGGCAGGTCTCATTCTAGCCCAGGCTGAACTGGAACTCACTCTGTAGTCCAGAGACTGGCTTTGAACTCATAGCCATCATTCCTTTTACCTGAGCCTCTTGGGTGCTGGGATTGCAGGTGTGAGCCACTATGTCTGGCTTATAATACTCTCTTAATGGGTTCACTTGGTTTCATTTATTTATTTATTTATTTATTTATTTATTTATTTATTTATTTATTTATTTGGGAAAGTAAGAATGGGCACGCCAGGGCCTCTAGCCACTGCAAATGAACTCCAGATGCATGCACCCCCTTGTGCGTCTGGCTTACATGGAACCTGGAGACTCAAACCGGGGTCCTTAGGCTTCACAGGCATGTGCCTTAACCACTAAGCCATCTCTTCTCCAGTCCTCTTTTTTCCCCCATATCTTTAAATGCACCACCCTGTGCATTTGGTTTAAGCGGATACTGGGGAATCTAATCTGGGTTATAAGACTGTTTCTAATTTTGGATTTTTAATTTGTGAGAGACAGAGAGAGAGCCAGGGAGGATAGAATGGGCACGCCAGCGGCCTCTCAGCCACTGTGAACAAACTCCAGATGCATGCACCCCTTTGTGGGCAAGTGCAGCATTGTGCCCTTGCGTCACTTTTTGAGTCTGGCTAAACGTGGGACCTGGAGATTAGAACCGACATTCTTAGGCTTGGCAGGCAGGTGCCTTAACTGCCAAGCCATCTCTCCAGCCCAGATTTTTAATTTTTTTATTTTTCAAGGTAGGGTCTGGCTCTAGCCCAGGCTGACCTGGAATTCATTATGTAGTCTCGGTGGCCTCAAACTCACAGCAATACTCCTACCTCTGCCTCCTGACTGCTGGGATTAAACCACGTCTAGCTATTACTATTATTTGTAAGCAGAGAGAGAGAATAGGCACACTAGGGCCTCTAGCTACCGCAAACACACTCCAGATGCATGTGCCATCTTGTGCATATAGCTTACGTGGGTACTGGGGAATCAAACCTGGGTTATTAGGCTTTGCAGGCAAGCACCTTAACTGCTGAGCCATCTCTTCTGTCCCCTGATCATGTTATTCTCTTACTCAAATTCTTCAATGGCTCCAGGCTATTTTCAGGTTCACATTCAGATTTTTCCTCTTATTTTCAAGGGACTTCAAAACTTTGCCTTTGCTTCACAGAACAACCTTATCTACTCCCACTTGCCTTCTCCTCCTTCACCATCATTCTCATATTTCAGCTTTACTTGACCATTTCAATTGTATTACAAGTGGTTTCTCAAATAAGCCTTGTCCTTCATAGCTTCTACCATTATACACATTTCCTCAACATGTCTTGTTGACCTGTCCTTCCAAACTCTGTGATCTACACATATAACCCACTGACAAGTCTTTTCATTTGTAAAATACACTCTGAAACAAGTTCCAAGAATGGCTGCATTCCCTTTTGTAGAGCACCTGGCACACTATAATGTAACAGCCTGCTTTTCTCTAGTGTCTACTCATTATCAGCTTCTTAAAGTCAAGGACTACATTTTGTCTATATAGTTGTAGCTTCTAGAATAATGCTTAGCACACAATAGGCATTCAGTGAAATGTAACATGATAATTAAAACTAGTTATTAAAACATCATTAATTAAGGACTGATTAAGAGAAATCCCAATGTTTACAGCTAAATAATTTATGGAAGACATTCAAACTATTATGAGCTGAAAAGAGATCAGCAAAAGATAAGTGAACTGCTGACATTTCTGACTCCTATAATAGTATGTTAGGCTTCTTGTGGTGATCTTACCAAATCCTGGAGTTCTCTCAGTTGTTTTCCTGTCAGTCCCCCAATGCCCAGATCCTCCTCATCCTCTTCTGATTGGGCACTGATATTACCAGAAGATGGACCCTGTTTAATAAAGAACTCTTCATGTTGGTCCAAGAGGAGTCCATGTAGCATCCAGGCTGAGAGCTGTTTATACATGACCCCATGACACACAGCCAGGATTCTAAGGAGAAAGAAAAGCAAGAGTAGCCAGGCGTGGTGGCGCATGCCTTTAATCCCAGCACTCGGTAGACAGAGTTAGGATCACCATGAGTTTAGGCCACCCTGAGACTACATAGTGAATTCCAGGCCAGCCTGGACTAGAGTGAGACCCTACCTCGATAAAAAACAAAAAAGAAAGAAAAGCAAAGAAAAATGCAAGAATCTTAGAAGTATACTTAGAAAATAGTGGACCTCATAAAGGCCACAAAGATCATGCTTGAGGGCTGAAGAGATGTCTTAGCAGTTAATGAGCTTGCCTGCAAAGCTAAAGGACCCAGGTTCAATTCCACAGGACCCACATAAGCCACATGCACAAGGTGGCACATGCACCTGGAGTTCATTGATAGTGGCTGGAGGCCCTGGTGTGCCCATTCTCTCTATCTGTCTTTCTCTCTCTCTCCCTCTCTCTCCCAAATGCAAACAAAAATAAAATATATTTTAAAAAAATAACCGTTAATTTAAATGCTTGTAGATAAACTGATTAAATTTTCATAGTTGCAGACTATATACTTAAGTCCAGTATATATTATATACTTAAGTTTAATAAATGTTATTTTAAGAGAAATATATTTTTTTCATTTGTGTAAAGTAAGTTTTAAAACTACTGAATTCTAGCCAGACGTGGTAGCACATGCCTTTAATCCCAGCACGCAGGAGGCAGAGGTGGAGGATAACCATAAGTCTGAGGCCACCCTGAGACTACATAGTGAATTCCAGGTCAGCCTGGACTAGAGTGAAATTCTACTTTGAAAAACCAAAAAACAAACAAACAAACAAACAAACAAACAAACAAAAACCTACTGAGTTCTATTTTAGCTAACATAATCTTGAATTTGTTTTCTTTTTGTTGGGATCACATAGTGAGAAAAGATTCAATATGAGAGTACCAAGTTGACATGAAAATATATTATCCAACAAAATGTAGAAATCAAAATAAATGAAGAAAGGTTTTGGGGAGGCAGGATATTGAAATGTTTTCAATCAAATAGCATATTAATTACAAAGGGGAAAAAGCATCTCTACACCCAGGTGTGGTGGCGCACACCTTTAATCCCAGCACTCAGGAGGCAGAGGTAGAAGGATTGCTGTGAGTTCAAGGCCACCCTGAATTCCAGGTCAGCCTGAACTACAGTGAGACCCTACCTTGAAAAAAAAAAAAAAGCATCTCTACAATAAAGATATGACCAATACCTAAACCATGTGATCACATTTAACAAGTCATGAGATAAACTTTTAATATGATGGGATGGGAAATAATATCAGGATGAATCTGCTACATATAGATTGTAGGACATTCTATAGGTAGCTGGTAAAAGCTCTTTTAAATGTCATTATCATCAATGATGACTACAATAAAAGGCAAGGTGAGGGTGGGGTCTGGAAACATAGTTCAGTGGTTAAGAGCACTTCCTGTGCAAACATGAGGGTCTAAAGAGGCTTGAAAGACTGCATGAGTTTGATTCCCAGGACCCATATATATAGCTGGCCATACACAGCTGTAAACCCAGACCTGTAGGCAAGCAGAGACAGGAGAATTGCCAGGGCTCACCAAACAACAACAAAACCTAGCAAGTTCTGGGCTCAGAGAGTGAGTCTGATAAAGAAAGAATGGGTAGAAAAGCAATGAAATAGGATATGCAATGTTCCCCTGGCCACTGCAAGTGAGTCCACCAGGCACCAAAGGTGAGCATCAGAACATGCAGATGTGTACAGCATGCACACACATGCATGTACACACACACATGGCAAGAGACACTCTTTCAAATTGAAGACTAAAAGGAGCCAAATGTGGTAACTTATGCTTATAATCCCAGCATGAGCTACATAGTTCCAGGCCAGTCTGGGTTACAGAATGAGACTCTCAAAAAACTGAGAAAGGTGGGGCTGGAGAGATGGCTTAGCGGTTAAGGTACAGCCTGTAAAGCCTAAGGTTTGATTCTCCAGGTCCCACGTTAGCCAGATGTACGTGGTGGCGCATCCGTCTGGAGTTCGTTTGCAGTGGCTAGAGGCCCTGGCATGCCCATTCTCACTCTTTCTCTCTCCCCCTCTCTCTGTCTCAAATAAATAATTTTTTTTAAAAAACTGAGGAAGGGAAGAAAGGAGAAAGACTCAAAAGGCATGATGAGCCCAGTGTTGTGACATACATCTTCAATCCCAGCAGGCTGAGATAGGATTGCTGTGAGTTCAAGGCCAGCCTAGGGCTTCAGAGTTCTAGGTCAGTCTGGGCTAGAATGAGATCCTATCTTGAAAAACAAACAAAAAGACATGAAAATCAAATGTAATTATTGAAAATTTATTGGATTTTTGGATTATGAAAAAAAAGAAAAGCTATATGGAACTTTGGGAAACAAATGGAAAATTCTGGATATAGATATTGTATTACTGAATTGATGTGGTTTGTTGAATATAATAGAGTATTGAGGTTATATAAGAGAATACCTTTTTCTTTTCTTTTTTTTTTTTTTTTTTTTTTTTTTTTTTTTTTTTTTTGGTTTATCGAGGTAGGGTCTCACTCTAGCCTAGGCTGACCTGGAATTCACTACGTAGTCTCAACGGTGGCCTTGAACTCACAGTGATCCACCTACGTCTGCCTTCCAAGTACTGGGATTAAAGGCATGCACCACCATGCCCAGCTTGGGAATACCTTTTTTTTAACCTTATTTTCTTTTTTCTATTTATTTTATTTTATTTATTTGAGAGATAGGCAGAGAACGAGAGAAAGCAAGAAAGAGGGAGAATGGGCATGCCAGGGCCTTCAGCCACTGTAAACAAACTCCAGACACATGTGCCACCTCATGCATCTGGCTTACATGGGTCTTGGGGAATCAAACCTGGGTCCTTTGGCTTCTCAGGCAAACACCTTAACCACTAAGCCATCTCTCCAGCCCCCCTACTTTTGTTTTTAAAACAAAAAGGCTGGTTTCCCTTAGGGGATGGAGTGGGGAATCTTATCAATTCATAGGTGTATAATATAGAGAAAAGCTTTGGAGGCAGGAGACATGGGTTCAAATCCAAGGTTGGACAAGTTATATAATCTCTCTGGAGCCTCAGTGAATCTAGGAGATGCTCTGAGAGTCACAGTGTGAAATAACTTTGAAAGCAAGAAAACATAACACCATGCTCTAATTACTGTGTCTCTTTTCAGAGGGACTTTGGCATAACAGCAATATGCAGGCTTTCTAATTTAAAATGTTTTTTTTTTGTTGTTGTTGTTGTTTGTTGGGCATTGCTAAAAACGGGCTGGGACTGTGAGGAAGCTGGCCTGAACTGTTGGACATGGCCAAGGACCTTGGGTTGTGAGGGTTGCAGCTGGCCTTGTCAGGAACCCACTCTGTTAACGACGGAGACTGGCCCTCCCTTCCCTCGGGCAAGGTTGTAGTGTGCCCTGTCATTGCCCAGAGTGGGCAGAACTGGCGAGGCCCTTCCCCCTTGATCCCAAAAGCATCTGACCATCCCATAAGTCAGGCTTTGCCCTTCCCCCACAGTTCCTGACCTTGTGGCTAACTCCTCAATAGACCCTTATGTGGCTGAAGTCATGTAGCTTTTCCCACCACTATTTCCCTTGCACTTCTGCCTTTCAACCAATTAGATAGCAACCCATAAACTATGTATCCAACCACCATATAGTTTGTATGTGCCACTCAACCTTTCTCAAGTGTTTATAAACCCACTTCCCTATCCATCAGACTGCCTCCCAGGTGTTCATTGCCCGTCACACTCACCCACTGCCCCAGGACCCTGCTTTCCCCAACTCCTGTGCCCCAGATGTCAGTGGCCAACGACCTCCAGGAACGGAGGTTGTTCGAGGGTGGGGGGATTCTCCCTGTAGTCTAAGATGACCTGGAATTTACTCTGTTGGGAATACCCTTTTTAAAGTGATATATATATATGATGAAGCATTTAGGAGTTAAGTTTTGATATCTCTACTGCATTCGAATGATTCTAAAACAACAACAACAAAAAACCCCAAAAAACTGGGGGACATGTTTGTATTTCATATATACATATAGAAGGACAAAGACAAAGTTAATGTGGTAAAATGTTAACCAGTGGTATAATGAAAGGATGTTCAGTTTTTTATTGTACTATTCTTTCAACTCTCATAGGTTTAACATTTTTCAAAATAAAGAATTGGGGAGGGCTGGGGAGATGGCTTAGCAGTTAAGGCTCTTGCCTGTGAAGCCTAGGGACTCAGGTTTGATTTCCCAGGACCCATATAATGCTAGATGCACCAAGTGGTGCATGCATCTGGAATTTGTTTGCAGTGGCTGCAGGCCCTGGCATGCCCACATTCTCTCTTCTGTCTATGTGTGCAAATAAATAAATGAAATATTAAAATTTTAAAAAAATTGGGAAGAAAAAGAAACAAAGTTTTTATCTACTACTTACAGTATGCTAATTTAATAGAAGGTCTCTTTAAAAAATCAAATAGGGGCTCTACCTTCCTGCCTTCTCATGGGCAGGAGCTCTCTACTTTCTCCTCTTTCTTTTCTTTCACTCAGAGTGATCCTTCTACCTCTACCTCCCAAATGCTGGTATTAAAGGTGTACACCACCATGCCCAGCTCCATTTCTTAATCTAATCAAGTCTCTCTAAACCTTAAAAGTCAAATAGGAATCCATTTACACTTATGCCTGACTCTATGCTCTATACAACTTACTCTTGAAAATATGCAACAAGTATGTATATAGTACAAGATGCTGAGTTTGATTCTTAATCCCACCCCCCAAAAACCCCCCAAAATAGAGGTACTATCTACATAAGATTTTATATATATTCTATATATAAACACATTAATAAGTCTATATGGCATGTCCTGGAAAGTTTCTTGCTGTTCTGAGAGTTTAGTTATATAGTGGTAACAGAGATTAAGAGTTGGGAAAGACCCTGGAGCCCGTCTACTACAATTCTGGAATTAATGCTATATTCTTTTCAAAAATGAGCATGGGGGTGGTGGTGCATGCCTTTAATCCCAGCACTCAGAAGGCAGAGATAGGAGGGTCACCATGAGTGTGAGGGCAGCCTGAGACTACATAGTGAATCCCAGGCCAGCCTAGGCTAGATAGAGTAAGACCCTACCTCTAAACACAAAAAAACCAAACAAATAAAAATAACAGGGGCTGGAGAGATGGCTCAGAGGTTATAGGCACTTCCTTTCAAAGCCTGGTGACCTGGATTCGATTCCCTAGTATCCACATAAAGTCAGAAGCACAAAGTGGAGCATGTGTCTGGATTTTGTTTGTAGTGGCAGGAGGCCCTGGCACACCCATTCTCACTATGTCTCTCTGTCTACCTCATTATCTCTTTCTATCAAATAAATAAAAAAAAATTTAAATAAGGAAGCAGGATGGAGAGATGGCTCAGCAGTTAAAGGTCCTCACTTACTTGCAAAGCCTGAAAGCCCAGGTTTGATTCCCCAGTACCCATATAAAACCAGGTGCAAAAAGTGGTGAATGTGAAGACCCTCACAATAGGAGAAAAGATGATGGCATCATAAAAGAGAGTAATTGAAGGGGGAGGGGTTATGATGGAGGGTAGATATGTGAAGGGGAAGTGGGGGAGGGGAGAGAATTATCATGGTTTATTGTCTATAATTATGGAGGTTGTTAATAAAAACAGCTTTAAAAAGTGAATGTGTCTAAAAGTTGTTTGCAGTGACAAGAGGCCCTGGTGCACCTATACTCACCCTCTCTCTCTCTGTCTTTCTCTCTCTCTCTCAAACAAATAAATAAAAAGAAAAAAGAAGAGCCTGGCATGGTGGCTCATGCCTTTAATCCCAGAACTTGGGAGGCTGAGGTAGGAGGATCATTGTGGTTCAAGGCCAGCCTGGGGGGACTACATAGTGAATACCAGGTTAGCCTGAGCTATAGTGAAACCCTACCTTGAAACAAACAATTAAAAAAAAAAAAAAAGAGGCCAGGTGTAATGGCACATACCTTTAATCCCAGCACTCGGGAAGCAGAGGTAGGGGGATTGCCATGAGTTTGAGGCTACCCTGAGAATACAGAGTGAATTCCAGGTCAGCCTGGGCTACAGCAAGACCCTACCTTAAAAGAAACCAAAAAACAAAAAAAAAACAAAATAAAACAAAGAGGAAGAGGGAAATTATGAAACAGACTTTGATCATAGCTTTTTTTTTCTTTGTTTTTGGTGCTAGGAACAGAAACTAGGACCATGTGCACAATAGGTGAGCTACATACCCTCCCATATATATTTTATGACAAATTCCATGTTATAAGACAAATACAATTTTTATATCACTTCTCAGCATTATAAAAATAGTTTTTTTGAGAGAGAGACACACAGAGAGAGACAGAGAAGAAGACAGAGATGGGCATGCCAACAGCCTCTCAGCTGCAGTGAACGAAATCCAGATGTGTGTGCCCCCTTGTGGTCAAGTGCGGCATTGCGCCCTTGCGTCACTTTGCATCTGGCTAACTGTGGGACCTGGGGATTGGAACCTGGAGATTGGAACCACTGGAGATTGGAACTGGCATTCTTAGGCTTAGGTGGCAGCCCTTAACCGCTAAGCCATCTCTCCAGCCCATAAAAATATTTTGTACATCACTGTGGTATTTATATCTGGAACATGTAAAGAAAATCTTGCAAGGATCCAAAAATTTAAAAAGATCATCTCACCTGCCTTTGATACTTCCCTCTATAACATTCTCTTTGTAATATTTTAAGTCATTATAAGGATTACAAAGGGCTCTTGCTCACAGTACTGAGCTCTGTCTCTCCCTTCTCTTCTCTCTTCTTCCCTGCTTTTTTGAAATAGAGTCTTATACAGTACAGGCTGGCCTCAAATGCCTGTGTAGCTGAACTCCTGATTCTCCTTCTTGACCACGAAAGTGTTGTGATTACAGTTGCACACCATCATGCCTAGTGTTTCATACAGCTTTTCTATACTGGTCATAATTTCCCCTAGAGGGACACTTAATATGACCTAAATAAATAAATAAATAAAACATGTGGCATGATGGTGCACACCTTTAATCCCAGCACTCGGTAGGCAGAGGTAGAAGGATCACCATGAGTTTGAGGCCGGCCTGAGACTACAGAGTGAATTCCAAGTTAGCCTGAGCTGGAGTGAGACCCTACCTCAAAAAACAAAAACAAACAAACAAAAAAAAACATGTGAGAAGTCAATTCACTTGATTACCCCACCTTTACCCCCAATCTGTAACTAAGCTATGACTTACTTTTCTAATGCACTGCGAACCGGAGGCAAACCCCCACAGCTATGTTTGTAGACTGTTTCCAGGATTTGACAGCCATGAATCTGTGGAAAATATAATCTTGTCAAGCTAAATTATATAAACTCATATTCTATACTCAACCAAGAGGGCATGATCCAGTAGAGTAGGGGAATATATTGTCTCACAAGATTTTTATGTAGTTCTCAAAAATAGACTTCTCCCCTCTCAGCATTAACAGTATTATCTGTGAACTTGCTGGGAAAATGGGCTAATGGTCAGAAATAGGGTTTTTAACACTTATTTTTGTTTTTTCAGGTAGGGTGTAGGACACGGTTGAAGGCCCCCGGGCTAGTGGAGGTTTAGGCAGACCTGAGCTGTCAAGCATGACTAAGGGCCCCAACCCCGAGGTTGCAAAGAGCCTATACTGTGACAAATCTCAAGACTGGCAGGAGTGAGGCTGCTCCCTCCCCCCGAGGTTGTAGCGAGCCTGGATCCTGACAAATCTCAACAAATCTCGAGACCAGCAGGAGTGAGGCCGTTCCCTACCCCCAGCCTGGGGCACCTAAACATCCTGATAAGACTTAGGTTTCCCTTTCCCCAGAGCCTTGTGACCTTTGTCCATGTACATCACTATATGTTAGTAAGGTATCAGCCAGCAACCTTCTCACAGCCAATTCCCCTACGACCCAACCCATTCCCTATACCTTTTCCCACCACTACCCATGGTCTGGGGAGATAGCTCAGTGGTTAAAACATACTTACCTGCCAAGCTTCCTAGCCTGGGTTTAGTTCCCTAGCACTCATGTAAAGGTCATATGCAAAGTGGAATATATATCTGTGGTTCCAATGTGCTTGTGACAGTGGTCATTTTGCAGCCTGGCAGTTTGCAGTTATAAGAGACTGTCTCCAAAGAGGTGCAGAACAGACACCTTGAAGTTGTCCTCTGCATACATGTATACACACACACACACACACACACACACACACACACACACATATATAAATGAATAGAAGCCTCTCATGTGAGCCTATGTTCAATCAGTCCTCATTTTCCCCTCAGCCCATGATGCTTTTTTTGTTTGTGTGTTTTTGTTTTTGAGGTAGGGTCTCGCTCTAGACCAGGCTGAGCTAGAATTCACTATGTATTCTCAGGGTGGCCTTGAACTCCGCAGTGATCCTCCTACCTCTGCCTCTCAAGTGCTGGGATTAAAGGCATGTGCCACCATGCCTGGTGCTTTTTTCTTTTTTTTAAATAGGGTCTCATATCACACAACCTGGCATCCTACGTGATGTAGCTGAGGATGATCGTGAACTTCAGATCCTCCTGCTTCTACCTTCCAAGTGCTGAAATTAAAGGTGCATGCTACCACAATGGGTTTTCAGCTCATTCTCTTGACTACCTCATTTTTTAACTTTGTGGAGCACAACAGTTTCTCTACCATCATCTTGGCTGGAAAGGAAGACTCACCTATCTAAAATTCCTCTCCATTTTCCACTCTTCCTGTAGCCAATGGAACCTAAGCCAACTGAAAAGTGTAGCCAGGTGTTGGAACTCTGTGTCTCGGCACTAACTCCATTCATGTAGAAGGTTCCCTCCCATTTTGAGAGACAGTCTTTTTTATTTTATTTTATTTTAATTTTTTTATTGACAACTTCTATACTTACATACAAAAAACGTATATTTCCCTCCCCTCCCCCATTCCCCTTTAGAACTTTAATCTCCGTCATATCCCCTCCCTCTCTCCATTAGTCTCTTTTTTAATTTGATGTCATCATCTTTTCTTCTATTATGAGGGTCTTGCGAAGGTATTGCTAGGCACTGCGAAACAATCTTTTTAAAAAAATTTATTTATATTGGGCATGGTGGCACATGCCTTTAATCCCAGCACTCAGGAGGCCTAGGTAGGAGGATCACTGTGAGTTCAAGGCCACTCTGAGACTACAAAGTGAATTCCAGGTCAGCCTGGACTAGAGTGAGACTCTACCTTGAAAAACCTATATATATATATTTAACTTTGAAAGAGGGGGAGGGGAGAGGGAGGCAGATAGAGAGAATGGGCATGCCAGGGCCTCTAGCCACTGCAAAAGAACACCAGATGCATGTACCACCTTGTGCACCTGGTTTACACAGGGGAATTGTGGTAGTTTGAATATAGGGCCCCTAATATATTCAGTGTTTTATTAGTTTATAGTTTGCATCTGCAATCACCTTGCTAGAGGCAATGTCACTGCTGGTGGATCTTAAGGTGTGGTGGTGGGTTTGAGATTCCATTGTAAAGATATGCAAAGTGTGCCTAGTAGGAGTTCCTGAAGGGTGCTCTGGTTTTTGGCTGTAATTTTGCTCTGTGTGCTGTGTGGCTGGGGGCTTTGCTCTCTTGACTGTCCTGTGAGAGCAGGCAGCTTCTCCTGCCATTATGGAACTTCCCCTGGATCTGTAAGCTTCAATAAATAATATCCCTTCCTCCATAACTGTGCCTGGTCTGGAAGTTCATCTCAGTGAACCTGAAGCTGTCTGCTACAGGAATCAAACCTGGGTCTCTAGGCTTTGCAGGCAAGTGCTTTAACCACTGAGCCATTCCAGTCTGACAGACAGTTTTATACAGTAGTTAAAAGCATAGTCTTGGGGGGGCGGTCTTATAGACCTGGGTTTATAACCCAGCTCTACGATTTACCTTTATTAAATTTACCTTATTTATCTTTATTTAAGAAATGAGGGCTGGAGAGATGGTTTAGCAGTTAAGGCACTTGCCTGCGAAGCCTAAGGACTCATGTTCAATTCTCCAGGTCCCATGGAAACCAGGTGCACAAAGTGACACAAGTACATAAGGTCGCACATATGCACAAGGGGGTGCATATGTCTGGGGTTTGATTGCAGTGGCTGAAGGCCCTAGCACATCAATTCTCCCCCCTCACTCCCCATCTCTCTCTTGCATAAAAAGAAAAGAAAAAAGAAAAGAGCACATTTCTTAACCTACTTAACCCTGGTACAGACAAGTGCACTATAAATGCTAGATGTTGTAACTTAATGAGGACAATCAGTTCTGAAGTGCCTCAGAGCACCTTCCTATTAGTTTTTATAGCACAGTTATCAAATAGCAGAGCACTGAACTTCTGCACTCATGAAAGACCCAGGACAGAGTAGCACCATGACAGGCCTCAGTCACTCTGAAGGCCACAGGGGCAAGTTCCTAGAATCAAAGGAAGAACAAGCAGTACCAGGAAAAACCATAAACTTGCTGTGTGAGCATGACTCAACATTCTTGCGGTCCTGGGCCGGATGGCCCAATAAGATCCACTGTCTCAGAGTTTTGTAAATGCCAACCAATCAAATGAATGTAACCGCGTGCGCCAACCTGTTCAAATGTAACCGCTGCTTGCTGAGCCAATTAAGTTAGAAATTCCCCTAGACCTAGCCCGCCAAAACCCTAAGACCAATCAAGAACCCCCAAGTACAGTTACTGTTCAAATTAGCCAATCATGTGGTTGCGTGGGTGATAGCCCTCTCCCCCTTGTTCAAACCTCAATAAAAAGCCTGCTTTTCTGCTTCTCGGGGCTCTTGCACGGATCCACTGTATTGGTGAAGGCAAGAGACCGAGCTTAAGCCTGAGTAAAGCTCTTTGCGTTTGCATATGTGTTTGGTCATCCTTGGTGGTCACTGGGGACGCTGTGAACTGGGCATTACACTCAGAGAAAAAATAAAGCAGCAACATGGCAAATTACCTGGTTAACTAGTTACATTCATAAGGTACACATCCTTAAAATAAGCCAAATCATAAATAAAGGACCACTGAGCTGAGCATGTTTAATCCATTTGTCCACTGGGTTCAATTATGGATAAACAGGAGAGCAGATTCTTCCAGTGTAAAATCTCAAGACACTTATTCTTCAGAAATATTAACTCTGCCCAGAAAAAAGACTTCTATCATGGCTGACTCTTAACTTTTAATGCTATGATGAAAGTTGTGATGATAGGCATATTAATAGAATAACTTCTGGGTTTTGCCCAATGACTTCATAGTTCTCAGAAAACTGCCAGCTCCTTAAAAATTAACCTACCACCTTTGTTTTTCTTATTGAGTGTGAATGTGCTGTGTGTCCATGTGGAGGTCAGAGGTCAACATTGGGTGTCTTCCTCTGCAGTTCTCCACCTTATTCTTTGAGACAGGGTCTCTCATTGAACCTAGAGCACAATGATTCAGCTAGACCAGCTATCCAGTGAGTCCCAGGGATTCCCTGTCTCCACCTTGGCAGAGCTGGGATTACAGGCATGCATCACCATGCCTGGCCCTCATGCTTGCATGGCTAGCAAGCATTTTATCCACTGAGCCATCTCCCCAGCTTTCTTTTTAAGGAGTAGTCTCCTCCAGATTCAAACCCAGAAGTTCTAAACCTTAGTACAAACTGCTCTCATTCTAAACATTTATAGTGCTGTGCTTTTACCTCAGCAACATTTTATATATATATGAAATAATGGGCATGCCAGGGCCTCTATCTAGCCACTGCAAAAGAACTCCAGACACATGTGTCACCATGTGCATCTGGCTTTACATGGGTACTAGGGAATTAACCTGGGTGCTTAGACTTTGCAGGCAAGCATGGTAACTACTAAGCCATCTCCCCATCCCAACATTCTTGAGTACATCCATTTCTTGGTTTCTGAATCACAAGGTGCTTAAAGACAGCATGTCTTATTTTTGCATTACTGACATTTGTATAAACAGATATTGTTGAATGAAGGAACAAGTAAAACCTACTTAAAACAAGTGTCTCCCAAAAATGAATATAAGGCAGTATTAATTACTAATATTTCCTTAGTGCTCATCAGAATAAAAAGACAAAGGAAAGTTCTTACCTTCTGACTTTTAACTTGCTCTACTACAACCATCACAGAGGGGAAAAGGAGCTGGAACTGCAAAGCAGAGAAAATTAAGGGTATGTAACCAAATATAGGTTTAAAAAATTCAGAAAATGCTTTTTATCTAAACAGTCTAGCATAAGACAAAATGGCAATACTGGGCTGGAGAGATGACTCAGTGGAGAAGAGCACTTCCTGTATAAGCTTAAGGGCCTGTGGAGGCCTGATAGACTGCTCTGGTTGGGTCCCAGAACCCACATAAATAGCGGGGTGTGGCCATGCACACCTGTAACCCAGCCCTGTGAGGAGCAGAGACCTGAGAATTGCCAGTGCTTGTGAGAAAATGGCAAGCTCTGGGAGCAGTTAGAGACACGGGCTCAAATAAGAGATGGTGGACTAGCTGGGCAGTGGTGGCGCACGCCTTTAATCCCAGCACTTGGGAGGCAGAGATGGGAGGATCACTGTGAGTTCAAGGCCACCCTGAGACTACTTAATTCCAGGTCAGCCTGGGCCAGAGTGAGACTACCTCAAAAAAGGATGGTGGATTATTTGCTTGGGACCCCTCCTGTTTCAGAAGAGCTTTGCCGTCTTTCTCATAATTACTATAAAAAAATCTTTCTAGAGCTGGAGAGATGGCTCAGCAGTTAAGGTGCTTGCTTGCAAAACCTGATGATCTAAGTTTGATTTCCCAGTATTCACGTAAAGCCAGATGCACAAAGTGGCGCATGCACTTGGAGTTTGTTGGCAGTGGCTAGAGGCCCTGGCATGCCCATTCTCTCCTCTACTCATTCTGTGTGCTTGAAAATACATAAATAAAATTTATTTTTAAAACCTTGGAAGCTGGGTGTAGTGGTGCACTCCTTTAATCCCAGCACTCGGGAGGCAGAGGTAGGAGGATTACTGTGAATTCGTGGCCACCTGAGAATACAGAGTAAATTCCAGGTCAGCTTGGGCTAGAGTTAAGACCCTACCTTGAAAAAACAAACAAACAAACAAAATAATCTTGGACTTGCAGTTAAGATGGCAGCATAGGAACCACACCAAAGCAGCCTGAGGGAGAAAAAGCGAAAAAAAAACAGCAAAAGACACTCTTCTGCTAAAAAGTGAAGGTGTATAAGAAATTATCAGGCTGGAGAGATGGCTTAGCAGTTAAGGCGCCTGCCTCCCAAGCCTAAGAGAGCCCTTCGATTCTCCAGGTCCCACGTTTAGCCAGACACAAAAAGTGACGCAAGGGTGCAATGCTGCACTTGTCCACAAGGGAGCGCACGTGTCTGGAGTTCTTTCATAGCGGCTGAGAGGCCACTGGCATTTCCATTCTTTCTCTGTTTCCCAAATTAAAAAAAAAAAAAAGAAAGAAATTATTAACCATAGCAGAGAAGCAGGAGAGACCCAGAGCATCTAGAGACCACAGAAGCAGCTCCAGTGGCAGTGGCACCAGGTTTTTGTGGCCTTGGCTGCCAGGTTTGGCATGAGCCACAGGAAAAGCCAGGTGAGGGGATTTTCCTCTCACATCAGCCTCCTCATAAACTCAAGAAATGTGAAGGGGAGGACAGCAGGGACTAGAGGAGCAGCTCCTGAGGAAGATGATCCCCAGGTCCAGTGGGAGAACTTCAGCCATCACCCATAGCCTCCCATCCCCCCCACCACCATTGAAAACACCAGCAAGTACCAGAAGCCTGGGGAAGGGAGCTCACCTATACAGCACCCAGTACAGGCAATCAGAGCAGTGACCCATTGACCCAGCCAGCCTCCCTGAGCCCACAGTTCAGCAAAGAGGGACCCAAGCAGAAGAGCAGCTTAACTTAACTAAGACCAAAGCCATCCCAAAAGCTCTCTGAGATTATACCAGGTCAGTACCCACCAAAAAAGCCTGCTATATAGGCTTGCATTGGAAGTGCTAATTGCATCTTCCATGTCATAAATTATGTGTTAAATCTGATGGATGGTTGGATTTGCCATTCTTTTTATAAAATTTTAATTTATTTAATGCAAACAGAGAGATAGATAGAAGAGAGGTAGACAGACAGAGAATGGGCATGCCAGGGCCTCTAGCCACTGCAAACAAACTCCAGATGTATGTGCCCCTCATGCATCTAGTTTACATGGGTCCTGGAGAATCAAACCGGGATCCTTTGGCTTCACATGCAAATACCTTAACCACTAAGCCATTTCTCCAGCCCCTGGATTTGGCATTCTTAAATAAGCTATATTTTGGGTTTGTCATTTGTTGCTTCCTGATTTATAACGCCTTTGTCTCCTCTTCCTCTTGGGGAAGGGTCCTACTCAGTCACAAGCTGACCTTGGAATCCTCTACAGACCAGAAATCTCAGCCTCCTAGTTCACAAAACTAAGAGGGTGGGGCAACACACATCCTTAGGGACTTTAACTTTGTTAGAGGATCTGTTTGTCATAATACCTACATTGCATAAATACTCTGCGATGGTTTTCATTGAATGTATATATTATTCAGTTAAATTTTAGAATTTGTCTGTATTTTGTTCTACCAAGCCTACCAGAATACTCTCATAGCAGACAAAGCCAACACCTAGGGTCACTTTTGTGGTTATTCTGAGAGTCTTTTAAGAGCCACACCTAGCACCTGAAGATATGTAACGTCAGATTGATTCATACATCTAATAATACTGCAGATAATTAGAAAACCCAAGCATTAAATTAATACAAGATGCAAAAATCCCTATATTATAATACAAGAAACACAAAAATGAAGACAATATAAATCCACCAAGAAGTATTAATCCATTAGAAATGACCTCCAGTGTGACTGATTTTGAGGAAATACCTGACAAAGATTTTTAAAAAGATTATGAATATGCTCAAAGAAATCAAAGAGGAAATCAAAGGAATCAAAGAATGAAATAAAGAGGTCAATACAAAATATGAATAAGGGGGCTGGAGAGATGGCTTAGCAGTTAAGGCGCCTGCCTGCTAAGCCTAAGAACGCTGCTTTCAATCTCCAGCAGTTCTAATCTCCAGGTCCCACGTTTAGCCAGATGCAAAGTGATGCAAGGGCGCAATGCCGCACTTGACCACAAGGGGGCGCATGCATCTGGATTTCGTTCGCAACAGCTGAGAGGTTGCTGGTGCACCCATCTCTATCTGTCTTCCTCTCCCTCTTTCTCTCTGTCTCTCTCAAAAAAAAATATGAATAAGGAAACAGAAATAATAAGGAAAAACACAGTAAGTCAAATAAAAAACTGTAGAAAATCTCACCAGTAGAATGGATGAAACAGAGAACAGAACATCTAAACTAGAAGACCAGGTGGCAGATCTAATACAGTCCAACAAAGAGAAAGACAAGCTAATAGGAAGGTATGAATGGGAATTT
The DNA here is from genome assembly GCA_036365145.1 of Orientallactaga sibirica. Lineage (NCBI taxonomy): Eukaryota > Metazoa > Chordata > Mammalia > Rodentia > Dipodidae > Orientallactaga > Orientallactaga sibirica. Next base: position 54,939,152 of record JAEOAD010000006.1, read on the forward strand.
CAAGATATTCGGGACACTATGAAAAGATCAAATGTAAGAATTCAGGGTATAGTAGAAGGAGAAGAATTTCACTGCAAAGGCATAGTAGGTGTTTTCAACAAAATCACAGAAAACTTCCCCCAAATTGAGAAAGAGATGCCAATGCAGATACAGGAAGCCTTTAGAACACCAAACAGACAAAACCTGGAAAGAACCTCTCCTCACCATATTATAATTAAACTACCAAACATACAAACCAAAGAAAATATATTGAAAGCAGTTAGAGAAAAAAATCAAGTCACCTACAAAGGCAAGCCCATCAGAATCACAGCAGATTACTCAACACAAACTTTAAAAGCCAGAAGGGCTTGGAGTGATATATTCTAAGTTCTGAAAGATAACAACTGTCAACCAAGGTTACTTTATCCTGCAAAGCTATCTATCCAAATTGAAGGAAAAATAAGGACATTCCACAACAAAAACAGGCTAAAGGAAATTTTGACACCTAAAATAGGGGCTCCCAATTTTATCAAATAAATACTGTTAGAAGTAAAGTCACAGATAACACCAAACACAGTTGAAGTGGGTGACTTCAACACCCCACTCTCATCAATTGACAGGTCATCTCAGAAAAAAAATAAACAGAGATGCATTTGGATTATGAGGCCATAGAACAAATGGACCTAACAGATATATACAGGACATTTCATCCAAATGCTGAAGAATACACATTCTTTTCAGCTGCACATGGAATATTCTCTAAAATACACCATATATTAGGACACAAAGGATATCTTAACAAATATAGGAAAACTGAAATAATTCCTTGCACTCTATCTGATCACAATGGGACCAAACTACAAATCAATAGAAAGATAAACTATAGAGCATACACAAAATCATGGAAACTTAACAATACACTACTAAATGATGAATGGGTCAATGAAGAAATCAAGAAGGAAATCACAAAATTCATAGAATCAAATGATAATGAGAACACAACATACCAAAACCTTTGTGACACAATGAAGGCAGTCCTAAGAGGGAAATTTATAGCCCTCAGTTCCTATATTAAGAAATTAGAAATCCCAGCACTTGGGAGGCAGAGGTAGGAGGATCACCGTGAGTTAGAGGCCACCCTGAGACTACATAGTGAATTCCAGGTCCAGCCAGGGCTAGAGAGGTTGCAAGTAAACAACTTAATGCTTTACCTTAAAGCCTGGAAAACAAGGCAAACAAAAAATCAGTAGATGGGAAGAAATAATAAAGATTAGGACCAGGCGTGGTGGTGCATGCCTTTAATACTAGCACTAGGGAGGCAGAGGTAGGACTGATGCGAGCTCAAGGCCACCCTGAGACTACATAGTTAATTCCAGGCCAGCCTGGGCCAGAGTAAGACCCTACCTTGAAAAAAAAAAAAAAAAAGATTAGGGCAAAAATTAATGAAATAGAAACAACAACAACAAAAACAACAGTTGGTTCTTTGAAAGGCTAAACAAGATTGTTGATAAACCCTTAGCAAATCTGACCAGAAGAACACAAATTAATAAAATTAGAAGCCAGGTGTGGTGGCATATGCCATTAATCCCAGCACTTGGGAGGCAGAGATAGGAGGATCGCCATGAATTCAAGGCCACCCTGAGACTACGTCATGAATTCCAGGTCAGCTGGGAATAGAGTGAGACCCTACTTTGAAAAACTAAAAATAAAAATAAAAAATAATTTAAAAAAATTAAAATAAAATAAAATTAGAGATGAAAAAGGCACCATCACAACAGATACCAGAGAAACTTAAAAAAAAAAAATCATAGGGACATAGTATAAGAACATATACTCCACTAAGTTTGGAAATCTGAAAGAAATGGATCATTTCCTTGATTTATATGACCTACCAAAATTAAATCAAGATGAGGATAACCACTTAAATAGACCTATAACAAGTATGGAGATCCAAGCAGTTATTAAAAAAATCTCCTAACAAAAAAAGTACAGGCCAGGAGTGGTAGCGCACACCTTTAATCCCAGCACTTGGGAGGCAGCGGTAGGAGGATTACCATGAGTTCAAGAGTTCAAGGCTACCCTGAGACTACATAGTGAATTCAGGTCAAGCTGGACAAGAGTGAAACTTTACCTTGAAAAAAAAAAAAAAAAAAAAAAAAAAAAAAAAAAGTCCAGGCCCAGATGGATTTGCTGGTGAATTTCACCAGACCTTCATGGAAGAACTAACACCAATGCTTCTCAAACTTTTCCATAAAATAGAAAAGGAAGGAATCCTACCAAACTCCATCTATGAATCAGCATCATCCTGACACTAAAACCAGACAAAGATAGAACAAAAAAAGAATATTACAGACCAATAATCCCCCTCATGAACATAGATGCAAAAATTCTCAACAAAATAATGGCAAACACGTGTCTCGAGCTCCATTCTCTCTCTCTCTCTCTCTGAGCATCTTTCCCTCTCTTGTTCTCTCCAATAAATAAATTAGTTAAATAAAATAAACTTTAAAGAATATATTGGCAAGCAGAATAAAAGAGAATATCAGAAAGATTATCCACTCCAACCAAGTCCTTTATCCCTGAGATGCAGGGATGGTTCAACATATGCAAATTGATAAATGTAATACAGTACATAAACAGACTGAGGGACAAAAGTCACATGATCATCTCATTAGATGCAGAAAAAACATTTGACAAAATCCAACATCCTACAGCCAACATAATACTAGATGGAGAAAAACTTGAAGCTTTTCCACTAAAATCAGGCACAAGACAAGGGTGTCCACTGTCCCCACTTTTATTTAATATAGTACTGGAAGTCTTAGCCATAGCAATAAGACAAGAAACACTCATAAAAGGATACAAATTGGAAAGGAAGAGATCAAATTATCATTATTTGCAGATGATACGATTCTATACACAAAGGACCGTAAAGGCTCTACCAGCAAACAGTTAGAGCTGATAAACACTTATAGCCATGTAGCAGGATACAAAATAAACACACAGAAATCAGTAGCCTTCCTATATGCTAACAAGAAACACATAGAAGATGAAATCAGAGAATCACTCCCATTCACAATTGCATCCAAAAAACTAAAGTACCTTGGAATAAACCTAACCAAGGAAGTGAAGGATCTCTACAATGAAAACTTTCAAACACTCAAGCAAGAAATTGCAAACGACACTAGGAAATGGAAAGACATCCCATGTTCTTGGATTGAAGAATCAATATTTTGAAAATAGCAATTTTACCAAAAGCAATCTATACATTTAATGCAGTTCCCACCAAAATTCCAATGGCATTCTTCATGGAAATAGAAAAAACATAAAACATAAAACATAAAAAAGCATAAAACCCCTCAAATATCTAAAATAATTTTGAACAACAAAAATAAGGCTGGTGGAGCCGGGCGTGGTGGCTCACGCCTTTAATCCCAGCACTTGGGAGGCAGAGGTAGGAGGATTGCCGTGAGTTCGAGGCCACCCTGAGACTACATAGTGAATTCCAGGTCAGCCTGAACTAGAGTGAGACCCTACCTCGAAAAACCAAAAATAAATAAATAAATAAATAAGGCTGGTGGTATCACCTTACCTGATTTTAACCTATATTAATTACAGAGCCATAGAAACAAAAACAGCATGATACTGGCACAAAAACAGACATGTAGATCAATGGAACAGAATAGAGGACTCAGATGTAAGTCTGGGTACCTACAGCCACCTGATCTTCAACAAAAATGCCAAAAATACTCACTGGAGAAAAAACAGCCTCTTCAGCAAATGGTGCTGGGAAAACTGGATATGTATCTCTAGAAGAATGAAAATAGATCCCTGTCTCTCTCCATGTACAAGAATTAAGTCCAAATGGATCAAAGACCTTAATATCAGACCTGAGACTGCTAGAGGAAAAAGCAGGGGAAACCCTTCAACATATTAGTCTTGGCAAAGACTTTCTGAATTTACTCGCAATTGCTCAGGAAATAAAGCCACGGATCAACCCCTGGGACCTCATGAAATTACAAAGCTTTTTTTTTCTCATTCTGGTCCAGGCTGACCTGGAATTCACTATGTAGTCTCAGGGTGGCCTCGAACTCACGGCAATCCTCCTACCTCTGCCTCCCGAGTGCTGGGATTAAAGGCGTGAGCCACCACGCCTGGCTAATTACAAAGCTTTTGTACAGCAATGGATACTGTGAATAGAGCAAAGAGAGAACCTACAGAATGGGAGAAAATCTTTGCAAGCTATGCATCAACAGAGGATTACTATCTAGGATATACAAAGAACTCAAAAAACTAAATAATAATAAATCAAACAACCCAATTAAAAAATGGGCTATGGGGCTGGAGAGATGGCTTAGCGGTTAAGTGCTTGCCTGTGAAGTCTAAGGACCCTGGTTCGAGGCTTGATTCTCCAGGACCCATGTAAGCCAGATGCACAAGGTGGCGCACACATCTGGAGTTCGTTTGCAGTGACTGGAGGCCCTGGCGTGCCCGTTCTCTCTCTCTCTCTACCTGCCTATTTCTGTATCTCTTTCTCTCTCAAATAAATAAATAATAAAATATTTTTTTAAAAAAAGGGGGGGGCTATGGGGGCTGGAGAGACAGCTTAATGGTTAAGTGCTTGCTTGTGAAGCCTAAGGACCCTGGTTCAAGGCTTGATTCCCCAGTACCCATGTAAGACAGATGAACAAGGTAGCGCATGTGTCTGGAGTTTGTCTGTAGTAGCTGGAGGCCCTGGTGCATATAAACATCTAAAAAATGTTCTACATCCCTAGCCACTAGGGAAATGCAGATTAAAACTACAAGGAAATTCAATCTCACTCATGTCAGATTGGCTACCATCATGAAAACAAATGACCATAAATGTTGGCGAGGATGTAGAAAAAGAGCAACCCTTCTGTATTGTTGGTGGGAATGTAATCTGGTCCAGCCATTGTGGAAATCAGTGTGGAGGTTCTTGAGACAGCTAAAAATAGATTTACCATATGATCCAGCTATACTATTCCTATGCGTATATCCTAAGGACTCATCTTACTACCTTAGAGATACTTGCACAACCATGTTTATTGCTGCTCTATTCACAATAGCTAGGAAATGGAACCAGCCTAGATGTCCCTCAACTGATGAGTGCATGATAAAGATGTGGCACATTTATACAATGGAGCTCTACTCAGCAGTAAAGAAAAATGAAATTGTGAAATTTGCAGGGAAATGGATGGATCTGGAAAGGATTATACTTAGTGAGGTAACTCAGGCCCAGAAAGCCAAACATCACATGTTCCCTGTCATATGCAGATCCTAGCTACAAATGATTGGACTTCTATGTAAGTAGGAATAAAACTCAGTAGCAGAGGCCAGTAAGCTAGAAAGGGAATAGAAAGGGAATAAAAAGGGAGGGATGGGGGGACTTAATAGGATGGTATTGTATATACCAGATTAATGGGGGTGAAAAGGCCTAAGTGAGGTCAGGGGAAGAGATTGAGTAAAGGAAAGGTGGAGGGAGGGCTAATCAAAATCTAAGAGGATATAAAAGGCCATCTGGAAACCTACTTTTTTGGACAACGGAACACTCAGAAACCATAGATTATTACTAGAAAAATTTCAGTGCCAGGGATCAGATACCTTCCAGTGAGTTGTTGGCCAGGGAGTTCACTAATGCCTCCAAAGCATTACAGGCCATTGCCGAGGCTCTTGGTTTCCCTCTAGGAATAGATGGTAAGACCCTATGGCTGAAGACTCCACATACGTGGGCTGCAAGGTCACTGAGAAATCCTGCTGAAGCTGAGCTGAAAACCTCCTCCATGTGGACCAGCTGACAAAAAACTGGAAAAAGCTATGCTGCATCCAGTTCAATGGGAGAGAGAGAAATCACCAATGGAGATACTCAAGAGTGGACACTACAAGCCTTAAATTTGGCCAGCCAGGCCAAACGAGACAACATGTGCAATAGTGGCATGTCTGTTATGGGGGAAAGCAACTGCTCTCTACTTGGACTGGAGGCCCGCTCCATGGGAGGGAATACATGCCTGATACTGAAAACTTATGACAGGGATAGTCATGAGCCCTAGGGGTGTAATGTCTGCTGCTGTCTGGCTAAATGTATATACTATGTTCACCAAACTGCCCTGTAAGCACTTCTCTTAATATTTATACCCATATATTAACGCTACTCTCACTTCTGGTTAGTGAAGCTTCTCTTTTCAGATGACAGTGACCTTGGGATGACTCAGAAGGCACCATGGTGCTGAGAAGAAGAAACAGAGGAGTGCTCAGCACTGAAATATCTCAAACCCACCTTCCAAGGCTCAGGGTCCATTGAGGAAGAGGGGACGGAAAGAATTTAAGAGCCAAAGGAAGAGTAGGACTCCTTATAGTGTGCTCCTCCAGACACAAAATGGCCTGGATATCCATGACCTCACAGTGCCTGACACTATCTACACAAGACCATCATAATAGGAGGAAAAGATGATTACATCAAAATAAAAGAGAGACTGATTGAGGGGGGTAGTGGTATGATAGAGAGTGGAGTTTCAAAGGGGAAAGTGGGGGTTGGAGGGGATTAATTACCATGGGTTATTTTCTACAATTATGGAAGTTATTAGTAAAAAATATAAATTTAAAAAAATTTAAAAATCTTTGTAAACTTTACCCTCTATAGTCTCTGAATTTCATGCTTTAAAAAAATTTTTTTAAATTATTTTATTTTTTTTTTTTGGAGAGAGACACAGAGAGAGACAGACAGGGAGGGAGAGGGAGACAGATAGAGATGGACACGCCAGCAGTCTCTCAGCTGCTGTGAACAAAATCCTGATGCGTGCGCCCCCTTGTGGGCAAGTGCGGCATTGCACCCTTGTGTCACTTTGCATCTGGCTAAACGTGGGACCTGGAGATTGGAACCGGGTTCTTAGGCTTTGCAGGCAGGCGCCTTAACTGCTAAGCCATCTCTCCAGGCCAATTTCATGCTTTTAAAAAAAAATTTATTTTTCTTTTGGTTTTTTGAGATAGAGTCTCACTCTAGCCCAGGCTGACCTGGAATTCACTTTGTAGTTTCAGGTTGGCTTCAAAAATGGTGACCCTCCTCCCTCTGCCTCCTGAGTACTGGGATTAAAAGGCATGTACCACACACCCAGACTTTAAAAAAAATTTTTTTTATTTGTTTGCAATTAGAGAGAGTGAGAGAAAGAAAGAGGATGACAGAGAGAGAGAGGGAGAAGGAGAGGGAGAGATTGGACATGCCAGGGCCTTTTGATAATGCAAATGAACTCCAGATGCATGCACCACTTTGTGCATCTGGCTTTATTTATGTGGGTAACGGGAATCGAGCTTGGGTCATCAGACTTTGCACCTCTATCCACTATGCCATCTGCAGCCCTGGATTTCATTCTTTGAACTCATAAGATGAGAACCTGAAGACCACTGACTCAGTGGAAGTTTTGTGTGACTGTGCCAGACTATGATCATGACTGTCTGGCACCTTAACTCCTAAAGCCAAGAGCCAAGAAAGGCTCCATCGATCTCAAGGACACCACAAATTCCCATATAAAGGGAACCTGATCCAAATTCCCCTGCAGATTTCCCCCTATTTTTCCCTCTTGGGACCCATCTCACCTGGGGTGGGGAATCCCTTCACCTTGGAATGCTTTTCTTTGACTCTTTATTTCTACTCTCCCTTAAATAAATCTTTAAAAAATAGAATATGCCTGAGACTACATAGTGAATTCCAGGTCAGCCTGGACTAGAGCAAGACCGTACCTTGAAAAAAAAAAGTCAAAAAAGGAGAGGTGGAAGAACAAAGGAAGATGATACTTGATATTCTGCTTCGTCCACAGCAGGTGAGCACACTCTGTCACAAATGAGCACATGGGGTGCCTTATGGGCACACACATGCACATACCACCCCTCCCACACCATACACATACACAAAACTGGCAATAGCATAGAACAGTGAAGACCTAGTATCCTAAAGCAATATGATGTCAGGGTTGGCTGCAAATAAAAAAATGGAGGACAGAAGCAGTTTCTACTTTTGAGGTTGGCATCACGATCAATAGTCACATCAGTTGGAGAAAATTCACATTAAACTGTTACCTAAATTTAGAATTCTGTTTGTTTTTTTGGTTTGCTTTAAAAAATATTTTATTTATATTTATAAGCAGAGATAGAGGGAGAGAGAATGAATATGTGCATGCCAGGGCCTCCAGCCACTTTGTGCATCTTGCTTTATGTGTGTACAGGGGAATCAAACCCAGGTTGGTAGACTTTGTAGGCAAGTGCATTAACCACTGAGCCATCTCTCTAGCTCCCTGGTTTGATTTTCTAAAAAATATTATTTATTTATTTATTTATTTATTTATTTATTTATTTATTTGAGAGAGACAGAGAGAGGAAGAGGCAGAAAGAAAGACAGAATGGGCGTGCCAGGGCCTCCAGCCACTGCAAATGAACTCCAGACGCATGCGCCCCCTTGTGCATCTTGCTTACGTGGGTCCTGGGGAATCGGACCAGGATCCTTAGGCTTCGCAGGCAAATGCCTTAACTGCTAAGCCATTTCCCCAGACGCTGGTTTGATTTTTTTTTTTTTTTTTCCGTTTTTCGAGGTAGGGTCTCACTCTGGCCCAGGCTGACCTGGAATTCACTATGTAGTCTCAGGGTGGCCTCGAACTCACGGCCATCCTCCTACCTCTGCCTCCCGAGTACTGGGATTAAAGGTGTGCGCTACCACACCCGGCCCTGGTTTGACTTTTTTTTTTTTTTTTTTTTTGATTTTCCGAAGTAGGGTCTCATTCTAGCTCAGGCTGACCTGGAATTCACTATGTAGTCTCAGGGTGGCCTCGAACTCACAGCAATCCTCCTACCTCTGCCTCCTGAGTGCTGGGATTAAAGGCGTGCGCCACCACACCTGGCTTAGACTTCTTATTTTTATTTATTTATTAGAGACAGTGAGAGGGAAAGAGAAAGAGGGAGAGTGAGAATGGGTGCGTCAGGGCCTCCAGACACGTGCACCCCCTTGTGCATCTGGCTTATGTGGGACCTGGAGAATCGAACCTGGGTCCTTAGGCTTCGCAGGCATGTACCTTAACCGCTAAGCCATCTCTCCACCCACCTGCTTTGATTTTTTGAGACAGAGTCTTGTTATGTAGTCCTGGCTGGCCTGCAACTGGCTATGTAGCCCAGGATAGCCTTACACTTGACATGATTCTCCTAACTCTACCTCCTGAGTGTTAGGATTATAGGTCTGTGCCACTCACACCCAGCCTAAATTTGGAACTCTTTAAACAGTTCTTATCTAGTAAAGCATATAGTATTTACAAAATATAAAATGATGGTCTTTGCTGGGTGTGGTGGCACACATCTTTAATTCCAGCACTTGGGAGACAGAGGTGCAGAGGTAGGAGGATCACTGTGAGTTTGAGGCCAACTTGGGACTATAGAGAGAGTTCCAAGACAGCCTGGGCTAGGGTGAGACCCTGCCTTGGGAAAAAAAAAGTTGGGTCTTTGACACCTTAAGTAAAAATATTTCATAAAATAATGCCATAAATTAGATTTTTATTTTTTCTTTCTTTTTAATTAAAAAAAATTTATTAGAGGGGGAGGAAGGAAAGAAAGAGAATGGGCACATCAGGGCCTCTAGCCACTGCAAACAAACTTCAGACACATGTACCACTGTGTGCATCTGGCTTTCATGGGTACTGGAGCATCAACCTGGGTCCTTAGGCTTTGCAGACAAGGTCTTAACAGCTAAGCCATCTCTCCAGCCCTCTTTTTTTTTTTTGGTTTTTCAAGGTAGGGTCTTGCTGTAGCCCAGGCTGAGCTGGAATTCACTATGTAGTCTCAGGGTGGCCTCATACTCATGGTGATCATCTACTTCTGCCCCCCATGTATTGGGATCAAAGGCATGCGCCTTCACACCCAGCTTTCATTAGATTTATTCTTTTTTGTTGTTGTTGTTTGAGATGGGGTTTCACTCTAGCCCAAACTGAGCTGGAATTCACTATGTAGTCTTAGGGTGGCCTTGAACTCACAGCAATTCTACCTCTGCCTTCCAAGTATTGGGATTAAAGGTGTAAGCCACCATGCCTGGCTCATTAGATTATTCTAACAATAGCAACAGATTCTAAAAAATTTTCTAGGGCTGGAGAGATGGCTTAGTGGTTAAGCACTTGCCTGTGAAGCCTAAGGACCCTGGTTTGAGACTCGATTCCCCAGTACCCACATAAGCCAGATGCACAAGGTGGCACATGCATCTGGAGTTCGTTTGCAGTGGCTAAAGGCCCTGGCGTGCCCATTCTCTCTCTCTCTCTCTCTCCCTTTCTCTGTCTCTAATAAATAAATTAAAAATAAGTAAATAAAAATTTTTCTATTTGTATAGCATACCTGATCTAAGGAGTAATTGACATGTGATATAGACAGGTGAGGGTCAGCCAGGAACTGCAATAAAAACACAGATTAGAGCTCCACACACAGTAACTTGAATCAATTTCATCTATGAAAACTAGGAGAATATGATAATAAGCTTAGTTTAGGTTTAAGCTCTGCAGAACTGGTCATTTATAGAAGATTATTCTGATATCTTTCAGATGATAAAGAAACAAAAGCCAGGGCTCTTAAACTCACTTCAGAACTTTATCTGTGAGCCACTTGATCATGGCTTGGGCTCTCACAGAGAGAATACTATACTCTCTGGCCATGCAGGAAATAGTTCACTAATAACTACCTGGCCTTATCAAAGGCAACTTCTGATTCAAGAACATACTCTAATCTGCTGTCATAGAGGTACTGCTTCCTATATTATCTCTTTCTCACCTCTTGTTCCAAATCAAGCAGTGCTTGGCGATAAGGCTGCAAAACTGAATCCAGCCCTGTGCAGAAAGCTCTCAGGTAGATCCCATGTAGCCCACTCTGGCCCTGCTGAGATAGATAGTGATCCTGAAATCAAACAAAGAGAAGTCAACTTTCCAGCTTAGGACCTGAAAACTAAAGAAGACATTACCTTTCATTTACAATACTGGCATTGCTTCAATAAGTCCACATCATAGCACCGCTTTAGCAAGAAGAAATCCCCACTGAAGATAAAGATTTTGTACCCTGTTCTTTTTTTTTCTTTTTTCTAAAAAAATATTTTTTTATTTATTTGCAAGCAAAGTGAGAAAAGAGAGAGGAGGAGAAAAAAAGACAGGGAGAGAATGGGTGTACCAGGACTTCCAGGCACTGCAAACAAACCAGATGCATGCACCACTTTGTGCATCTGGCTTTATGTGGGGACTGGGGAATTGAACCCAGATTAATAGGCTTTGCAGGCAAGTGCCTTAACTGCTGAGCCATCTCTGCAGCTCTGTACTCTATTCTTTTAAAATCTGGTAAGATTTTAATTGTCCAAGCAGCCCCAGATATAATAAACAAGTGGGTGGGTAATACTCAGTGGAGATTTTTCTGCAACTCAATTCTGACTGGGTCATTCCACTTAAAACTCTTCAGTGGGTTACCATTAACCCCAAATAATACTCAAGTTCCTCTACATTTCATGTCTCTTACATTCTGGCTTTTACCTATTTTTCCAAAATTGTCAAAAATGTCTCACTACATATCCAGACTACCCATAGTACAACAGATGTACTTTTTATACCTCTTGCACCTGTGAATTTGGACTGGTGCTCTGCTTCCAACTGTGCAACTTATCTTTCTGACAAATCATTATCCTTCTGGCAGAGTCCATTCCATGATTCTGTTCTCTATAAAGCCCTTTCAAACTTTTCACAGGGAATCAGTAGCTTCACCTTATTGCTTTCATCATTTCTACTTAGTGCTTGAATTTTTTTTTTTTTTTTGGTTTTTTGAGGTAGGGTCTTACTCTAGCCCAGGCTGACCTGGAATTCACTATATAGTCTCAGGGTGGCCTCAAACTCACAGGGATCCTTCTACCTCTGCCTCCCGAGTGCAGGGATTAAAGGCGTGCGCAACCACGTCCGACTGAATTGTTCTTTTGTTAGCAGTCTCCTGCACTAGACCAGGAACTTCATGTAGACAGTGACATTTTAGTCAGTTTTTTTTTTTTAGCTACTAGCATGGTTCTTTAACAGAGGGTAAATATTTATTGAATTATTTAAAGTATCTCAATCCTCATCTTAATGTCCCTTCTCCTGTCTAATTTGACAATTCATCAGGAACATACTCCTGGGAGCCAACATGAGGAGTCATGAGGAGTGTAAGACTCATCAAGGGCTTATACACAGACATGGCTTAGCTTTCAGGAATCCTGAAAGGCTTTTTTTTTTTTTTTGCAGAAACTTCTTATGTAGTTTTTTTTTTTTTTTTTTTTTTTTTTTTTTAATGAGAAACTGCACGTAACAGTTGGCAGGAGGCTACAACTCTCTGGCTATTCTTTGTGTTGATCTGCGTGATCAGGCTCTGAGTGTGGTTGGCAGAAAAACAAACTTCAGCAAAAAATGTGTCAGGAAGCTTGCTTGGGCTTGGGGGTTAGAAAGCACAGTGTAGCCAGCAGATGATGCAAAAGATACTAGTAGTTCCTGAAGATAAATGCTCACAGCTACACTAAGAATAGTGTAAGCATGGGGAAAGACAGACCAGGCTGGCTTACAATCAGCCAATTTTTATTTCGATCTTATTCTAGAAGACAATATCTTCACTTTCACAAAATGAAAAAGAAAAGTTTCTTTTTACTTTTCCAAAAAAGATGTCCAAGTATCTTTAGAATCTGTAAAAGTAGGTATCCCTGCATCATACAAAATAAAATCCTCATAAGATGTGCAAATTTTCTTTTGTTGTAGAAGAAAAACCATTCAGAGACCTTGCCTTATTTTTAGTGATTCATAAATTTAGGAATACTTCCAGAAATTCCTAACTAACTTCACATGAATCACCAATGGATTTACTAAAAGCCTGATAGTATTCTTGCTCTCCAAAAGCATACATCCAGAGAATAGGATCCCACCTGTTGCTGCACATGGCCTGTGTACTGTTCAATGAACTCAGTGAAGCGAATGTAGTCTGTGCCGAGACGGCAAAGTCGATTCAGGACACTGGTCTCACTGGGGTGGAGAAATGGGAAGTCCTGGGACACCTGCAAGAAGAGGGACACAAGCACAAAAAGATAATCGTCGCATGGTCTCATTTATCTGTCGCCCCTAACCGGATTCCACGTGACATGTGGCCAAACCTAATAAACTCTCTGAGGACGAGACACGAAGGAGGGTGGGATGGAGGGAGGGTAATGGTGGGAGGGAATCAGAGGGTGGGAGGGAGGACAAGGGGGGGATACAAATTGGGACCCAAAAGGGAAAAATAATACAAAACCCTTTACTCTGGACAACAGGCTAAAACAGTGATCCTTCAGCAGGCCTACGGAGGGAATACTCGAACCACAGGAACCTGGAGAGAACATGATGAAGGCCAACTTTAATCTTGTCCTGCTTCTCTTTCTCTTCTCTCTCCCTCCCTCCTCTCTCTCTCTCTCTCTCTCTCTCCTCTCTATACTCACTCTCTCTTTTACATTATATATCTTTTTCCTCCCTCACCTTCCTAGGTGCAGACTTATAACTCCCAGTGCCAGCAAGGGGTTAACTTCCACAATGAGCTGTTGATCTGAAACACCTACAAGGTTTCCCAAAAAAGACAGACTTCTGTCAGAGTACTTGGTGACCCACCAAAGGTTAATGGTAAGACCCTACTGTCGAAGACAGCATACGTGTGTAAGACCAAACACAGAGAGACCTGGCCAGAATCTGGAAGAAGGTCAGTCCCCAGACAGTTAGCGAGTCTAGTACCAGAGGGTGCTACATGAGCAACTGGGGGAAAATGTCTGACATTGGTCCAAACAACTTGCAGTCTAAGATACCCAGCAGGAAACCATCTGACGTAATGCTCATACAAGTGCAGTAGTGGCAATCAGCCATGGGGGGTAACCAACTGTTCTTGATTTGGCTAATAGATCCACTCAGTGGAGTGGAACTCATTGCTGGAACTGGGAAATAAGTCAAAGCCATGTACAAAAAATGAGCTCAGTCTCCAAGATCTAGTGGCCACCAAAAGTAGGCTAGAAGAGAGCCAATGCATATAAAGTTCCCTCCAAAACATATATGGTTATCCCTTCTATCTAGTACTAACTTCTCTCTCCGTTGGAGAATTTGCTTATCTCTTTTCAGGTGGACAATGAACCTGAAGGGAGGATCAGCTAACCACACCTCACCAGCTGAAACCATAGAACAACGCAGGGGAAGGGCAAGAATACAGCGCTCAAGGCGATCACAACACCAGAAAAAGGCTGAAGGAGATAAATACAGAGAACATCCAACTCCAGTCATTAGCCAGATATCCAGAGACACAGAGGCTCCCAAAACCTCATCAAGGAAGCAGAACTAAAATGACCCCAATGTGGCTCAGGGAAACTCGCAGAAGAGGGGGCGGAAAGATTGTTAGAGTCACAAGTTGGGGCATTATGCACAGAGACTGGGGCCTATCCACCAGAACTCTTGAGCAAACTCACAATGCATGATAAACATTCCCCATTGATGAGGGCCCCTTTGAAAGTGGGAGGAAGGGGAGGAGGACAATGGAACCAATACTATGAATGTAAAATCAGAATAATATAAATAAAAAATATATATTGATAAAAAAAAAAAAAGACCACCTTGAAAAAAAAAAAAAAAGAAGAGGGACAGTTACAAAAATACATACCTGCTAGTAACCCCCCATGCTCTTTGGGGTACTTAAAATGGTTAGAACATACTGTTTCTTTCTTACTATTTTCCTTAAATTGCCCACTCATGTTTGGCAAATTCTGGTAAGATATTTCTAAATCACTCCAAAGGTAATGTTCCTTATCCCAATCTTCTTAAAACAGATAATCTTCGGTAAAGAATTCATACAACACAAATGGTATATATTAAAAATAAGCCAACCTGGGCTGAAGAGATGGCTCAGTGGTTCAGGCGCTTACCTGAAAAGCCTAAACGACCTGAGCATGATTCCCTAGTACCCACATATGCCAGATACACAAGGTGGTACATGCATCTGGAGTTTGTTTGCAGTGGATGAAGGTCCTAGCATGCCCATTCTGTGTGTCTCTCTTCTCTCTCTGCTTGTAAATAAACAAAAAAATTATTTAAAAAAATAAGCCAACCTAACTGTAGGCAGTCACTATTACCTGTTTCTTAGGCAGTCTTCAGGGAATAGCCTATACTATAAGGATTTGGGGGTTTTGACTTGGTTGTAACAAAGTCTGTGTAGCAATCTTACTCAAACTAGAGCCTGCAGATTCCAAGGGTTTCTCAGTCTTAGAACTTAGAAAATCTCTATGAACTTTTTTTTTTTTAGTTTGAAATAAGGTCTTGCTATATAGCCCAGGTTACTATGGAACTCACAATCCTTCAGTATCAGTATCCTCTCCCGAGTGCTGGGGTTATAGGCATGTGCTACCACACCTGATGCATCTGTGTTTTTTAAAAATATTTTTTATTAATTTATTTGAGAAACAGAGAAAAAGAGGCAGAGAGAGAAAAAACAAAGAGCATGGTGCACCAGGGCTTCTAGCCATTGCAAATGAACTCCAGACACATGTGCTACCTTATGCATCTGGTTTATGCGGGTCCTGGGGAATCAAACCTGGGTCCTTGGGCTTTGCCGGCAAGCACTTTAACCACTAAACCATCTCTCCAGACCCCATGTTTTTGTTGTTGTTGTCTGTTTGTTCAAGGTAGGATGTCAGTCTAGCCCAGGCTGACATGGTATTCATTCTGTAGTCCCAGGCTAACCTTGAACTCACAGTGATCCACCTACCTGTCTGCCTCTCAAGTGCTGAGATTAAAGGTGGGTACCACCACAGATAGCTCAATGTGACATATAAAAGTTTCATACCAATTCAAGGTGAAAAAATGTGCGGAAGAATATATTTGTTCCAGGCCAGGCATGGTGGCGCACGCCTTTAATCACGGCGCACGCCTTTAATCACAGCACTCGGGAGGCAGAAGTAGGACGATCGCCGAGAGTTCAAGGCCACCCTGAGACTACATAGTTAATTCCAGGTCAGCCTGAACCAGAGTGAGACCCTACCTTGCAAAACCAAAAAAAAAAAAAAAAAAAAAAAAAAAGAATATATTTGTTCAATCAAATTTTTGCTTCCTAAAAAATATTTATTTATTTACTTATTGGAGAAAGAGACAAATAGAGAACGAGAGAAAGAAATAGATACAGAGAGAGAATAGGCATGCCAGGGCCTCCAGCCATTGTGAACAAACTCTAGATGCATGCACCACTTTTTGCATCTAACTTATGTGGGTATTGGGGAATTGAACGTAGGTCCTTAGACTTTGCAGGCAAGCACCTTAACCATTAAGCCATCTTTCCAGTTCTTGTTTGTTTTTTTTCAAAGTAGGGTCTCATTCTAGCCTAGGCTGACCTGAAACTCACTCTATAGTCCCAGGCTGGCCTTGAATTCATAGCAATCCTACTTTTACCTCCTTGTGCTGGGATTAAAGGTGTGCACTGCCATGCCAGCTTCAATTAATTTTTTTAAATTAACTGGTAGTGAGCCATTCATAGTGACACACACTTCTAATCCCAGCACTCGGGAGGGTGAGGGAGGAGGGCTACAAGATGGAAAATAGCCTTGCCTACAGAGTGATGTAGTGAGTTCAAGACAAGTCTGTTATATCGAGTGAGACCCTGTCTCAGGAAAACAAAAAACCAGGGCTAGGAAGATGGCTCCATGGCAAAAAGAGGACCTAAGTTCAGATCCCATGAGCCCATATAAAGCCAAATACAGCAAAGAGTGTCTGCAATTCCCACACTCCTACAGGATAGTAGAACCCCAGAAGCTCACAGGATTACTAGCCTGGCATATCAATAGCAATCCACAAAGAGAGTCTGCTTCAAAGAAGATAAAAGGTTTGGACTAACACCCAAGGTTTTCCTCTGGACTCCATATGTGCCCTGTGGCATGTACAAGCCCACAAAAATGCACATGCATACATATATCATACATACATAAATATTTTATACATACATATATGCATTCACACACATATGTAAGGTAGCATAACACGGTGTTAAAGAACCTATCTTTGAAGCTGGGCACACCTTTAAGCCTAGCACTTGGGAGAGAGAGGTAGGATTGCCTGAGAATACAGTTATACATAGTGAATTCCAGATCAGCTTAGGCCAGAGTGAGACCCTACCTCGAAAACACACACACACACACACACACACACACACACACAAAACCCTATCTTTGGTACTTGCTTTGGCAGCACATACACTAAAATTGGAATGAAGAACCTATTTTTGGAGCCAGACTCCCTCAATTTGTATCCCTTAAAAACTTAGGCAAGTTACTGTACCTTTCATTTTGTAGTTCAGGCTAACATTAAATTCATTATCTAGCAGAGGCTGGCCTTGAACTCACAGGAATCTTCCTGCCTGTGCATCACCAAGACTGGGATTACAGATAAGAGCAACCACATTTGGCTCTAAGTTATTCTATTAAGCTCAATGCTGACAATTTAGTTTCAGCAAAACAATATTTTTAAATATATTTATGCATTTATCTGAAAGAGAGAGAAAGCGTATGGGTAAGCCAGGGCCTTCTGCCACTACAAACAGAAACTTCAGATGCATGTGCTCCTCTGTGCATCCAGCTTTACATGAGTCCTGGGGGAACTTTTAAGGTACTGCTACACTTTGTGGATTGCTGTTGTGCTTAGTACTGACAGTTCCTAGCACTCTGTATTCCTCTATGTGTGATTATGTGGACTAAAAGATACCAACTGCAATATTTTTGACATTGGGGTTACTTTGAAAATATCAAAATCCGGGCTGGAGAGGTAGCTTAGCGGTTAAGGTCTTTGCCTGCAAAGCCAAAGGACCTTGATTCGATTCCCCAGGACCCACGTAAGCCAGATGCACAAGGGGGCGCATGCATCTGGAGTTCGTTTGCAGCGGCTGGAGGCCCAGGCACGCCCATTCTCTCTCTATCTCATTCCCTCTCACAAATAAATAAATAAAAATAAAAAAATATTAAAAAAAAAAGAAAATATCAAAATCCAATGGTAGCTACAGGATCTCCATTGATGTTCTCAATAGAAACATTTTTTGAGTAGTAATTTCCGTGATCATGCATGAAATTCCAACACAAACATAATTCCATTATGAAATACTTTTAAGTTAATTCACACTTCACACACCCAGATAATGAAGTATAGTCATACTACTCTCAGTGGAAGTTGATTGTGCTCATTATCCATATGTCAATACCCTTCTGTCTGTGATGTGTGACCTCATTTAGACATAGTGTTGCAAGGCTTGCTTTTTTTTTTTTCCAGGTAGGGTTTCACTCTGGTCCAGGCTGACCTGGAATTAACTATGTAGTCTCAGGGCGGCCTCGAACCCACGGCAATCCTCCTACCTCTGCCTCCTGAGTGCTGGGATTAAAGGCATGTGGCACCATGCCCGGCTTTTGTGTTGGTTTTTGTTTTTGATGATTTGAGGCCTGTTATTAGCTGTATGTAAGTCTGTTCTCAGCAAAAGTACCCTGCTTAGTAAAGCAACAGATTTGTTCCTCAAAACACAACAATAACGCTTTAATCCTAGCACTCAGGAGGCATAAGTAGGAGGATCACCATGAGTTGAGGCCACCCTGAGACTACACAGTATATTACAGGTCAGCCTGGACTAGAGTGAGACCCTACCTCAAAATGCCCCCAAAAAAAAAAAAAAAAAGAGGGACTAGTTAGAAAGAAGGGTTCAGTGGAAAGGGTATGGGGTAATGGGAAGGAATTATGGTCAAAATACACTACATACATAAAGCAGGGTATGGTGGCACACACCTTTAATCCCAGCACTCAGGTGGCAGAGGTAAGGAAAATCGCCATGAGTCCAAGGCCACCTTGAGACTACATTGTCAATTCCAGGTCAGCCTGAGCTAGAGCGAGACCCTACTTTGAAAAACAAACAAAAAGTCAATACAATTTTTTTTTTTAAAGATGTGATCAGAGAAGTTTTTTTTCTTAGGAAATGACTTTAAAACTGAGGACTTAGGGGGTGGAGAGATGGATCAGTGGGTAAGGCACCTGCCTGCAAAGCCTAATAATAACCGGTTTGATTTCTCAGTAGTCACATAAAACCAAATGCACAAAGTGGCACATGCATCTGGAGTTCATTTGTAGCAGCTAGAGGCCCTGGCACACCCATTCTCTCTGTTGCTCTTCTTTCTCTCTCTGCTTGCAAATAAGCAAATAAAGGAAAAGGAAGATAAAATACTTGTGGCTTTCTCAGCTCTCCCAGCTACCTTTTCTATATGGTTGGTTTTTTTTTTTTGTTATTTTGTTTTTGTTTGTTTGTTTGGTTTTTCCGAGGTAGGGTTTCACTCTAGCTCAGGCTGACCTGGAATTCACTATGTAGTCTCAGGGTGGCCTCAAACTCACGGCAATCCTCCTACCTCTGCCTCCAGAGTGCTGGGATTAAAGGCAAGGCGTGCGCCACCATGCCTGGCCGTTTTGTTTTTTTTTGAAGTAAAGTCTCACTCTAGCCCAGGCTGACCTGGAATTCACTCTGTAGTCTCAGGATGGCCTCGAACTCATGATGATCCTCCTACCTTTGCCTCACTAATGCTGGGGTTAAAGGTGTGCACCACCACTGCTCCTGCTTTTTTTTTTTTTTTTTTGAAGTGGGGTCTCCCTCTAGCCCAGGTTGACCTGGAATTCACTATTTAGTCTCAGGGTGACCTCAAATTCAAGGTGATCCTCCTACCTCTGCCTCCAAAGTGTTAAGATTAAAGACATGCACCACCACACCTGGCCTGTTACCTGTTTTTACTTCATATAGTCAAGCACCCAAAATACTTCAACATTTTCTTCCTGTATGGTTGGCAATGTTAGTTTTCAAAGATTTACATACAAAAATTAAATTTAAAAACTCACAGCACAAAATTTCAAATACATTTATAATGAACAAGAGGAAGGTTTTTATTTTATTTATTTATTTGAGAGAGAGAGAAAAATAGGCAGGTAGAGAAAGAGAGAGAGAGAGAATGGGCGTGCCAAGGCCTCCAGCCACTGCGAACTCCAGATGCATGTGCCCTCTTGTGCATCTGGCTTATGTGGGACCTGGAGAATCGAGCCTTGAACCTGGGTCCTCAGGCTTCACAGGCAAGCGTTTAACCGCTAAACCATCTCTCCAGCCCGACTTATAGGTTTTTTTAAAAGAAATTTAACATTTTATTTTTATTGATTTATTGCCAGCTTCAATTAATTTTTTTAAATTAACTGGTAGTGAGCCATTCATAGTGACACACACTTCTAATCCCAGCACTCGGGAGGGTGAGGAGGAGGGCTACAAGATGGAAAATAGCCTTGCCTACAGAGTGATGTAGTGAGTTCAAGACAAGTCTGTTATATCGAGTGAGACCCTGTCTCAGGAAAACAAAAACCAGGGCTAGGAAGATGGCTCCATGGCAAAAGAGGACCTAAGTTCAGATCCCATGAGCCCATATAAAGCCAAATACAGCAAAGAGTGTCTGCAATTCCCACACTCCTACAGGATAGTAGAACCCCAGAAGCTCACAGGATTACTAGCCTGGCATATCAATAGCAATCCACAAAGAGAGTCTGCTTCAAAGAAGATAAAAGGTTTGGACTAACACCCAAGGTTTTCCTCTGACTCCATATGTGCCCTGTGGCATGTACAAGCCCACAAAAATGCACATGCATACATATATCATACATACATAAATATTTTATACATACATATATGCATTCACACACATATGTAAGGTAGCATAACACGGTGTTAAAGAACCTATCTTTGAAGCTGGGCACACCTTTAAGCCTAGCACTTGGGAGAGAGAGGTAGGATTGCCTGAGAATACAGTTATACATAGTGAATTCCAGATCAGCTTAGGCCAGAGTGAGACCCTACCTCGAAAACACACACACACACACACACACACACACACACACACACACACACAAAACCCTATCTTTGGTACTTGCTTTGGCAGCACATACACTAAAATTGGAATGAAGAACCTATTTTTGGAGCCAGACTCCTCAATTTGTATCCCTTAAAAACTTAGGCAAGTTACTGTACCTTTCATTTTGTAGTTCAGGCTAACATTAAATTCATTATCTAGCAGAGGCTGGCCTTGAACTCACAGGAATCTTCCTGCCTGTGCATCACCAAGACTGGGATTACAGATAAGAGCAACCACATTTGGCTCTAAGTTATTCTATTAAGCTCAATGCTGACAATTTAGTTTCAGCAAAACAATATTTTTAAATATATTTATGCATTTATCTGAAAGAGAGAGAAAGCGTATGGGTAAGCCAGGGCCTTCTGCCACTACAAACAGAAACTTCAGATGCATGTGCTCCTCTGTGCATCCAGCTTTACATGAGTCCTGGGGGAACTTTTAAGGTACTGCTACACTTTGTGGATTGCTGTTGTGCTTAGTACTGACAGTTCCTAGCACTCTGTATTCCTCTATGTGTGATTATGTGGACTAAAAGATACCAACTGCAATATTTTTGACATTGGGGTTACTTTGAAAATATCAAAATCCGGGCTGGAGAGGTAGCTTAGCGGTTAAGGTCTTTGCCTGCAAAGCCAAAGGACCTTGATTCGATTCCCCAGGACCCACGTAAGCCAGATGCACAAGGGGGCGCATGCATCTGAGTTCGTTTGCAGCGGCTGGAGGCCCAGGCACGCCCATCTCTCTCTATCTCATTCCCTCTCACAAATAAATAAATAAAAATAAAAAAATATTAAAAAAAAAAGAAAATATCAAAATCCAATGGTAGCTACAGGATCTCCATTGATGTTCTCAATAGAAACATTTTTTGAGTAGTAATTTCCGTGATCATGCATGAAATTCCAACACAAACATAATTCCATTATGAAATACTTTTAAGTTAATTCACACTTCACACACCCAGATAATGAAGTATAGTCATACTACTCTCAGTGGAAGTTGATTGTGCTCATTATCCATATGTCAATACCCTTCTGTCTGTGATGTGTGACCTCATTTAGACATAGTGTTGCAAGGCTTGCTTTTTTTTTTTTTCCAGGTAGGGTTTCACTCTGGTCCAGGCTGACCTGGAATTAACTATGTAGTCTCAGGGCGGCCTCGAACCCACGGCAATCCTCCTACCTCTGCCTCCTGAGTGCTGGGATTAAAGGCATGTGGCACCATGCCCGGCTTTTGTGTTGGTTTTTGTTTTTGATGATTTGAGGCCTGTTATTAGCTGTATGTAAGTCTGTTCTCAGCAAAAGTACCCTGCTTAGTAAAGCAACAGATTTGTTCCTCAAAACACAACAATAACGCCTTTAATCCTAGCACTCAGGAGGCATAAGTAGGAGGATCACCATGAGTTCGAGGCCACCCTGAGACTACACAGTATATTACAGGTCAGCCTGGACTAGAGTGAGACCCTACCTCGAAAATGCCCCCCCCCAAAAAAAAGAGGGACTAGTTAGAAAGAAGGGTTCAGTGGAAAGGGTATGGGGTAATGGGAAGGAATTATGGTCAAAATACACTACATACATAAAGCAGGGTATGGTGGCACACACCTTTAATCCCAGCACTCAGGTGGCAGAGGTAAGGAAAATCGCCATGAGTCCAAGGCCACCTTGAGACTACATTGTCAATTCCAGGTCAGCCTGAGCTAGAGCGAGACCCTACTTTGAAAAACAAACAAAAAAGTCAATACAATTTTTTTTTAAAGATGTGATCAGAGAAAGTTTTTCTTAGGAAATGACTTTAAAACTGAGGACTTAGGGGGTGGAGAGATGGATCAGTGGGTAAGGCACCTGCCTGCAAAGCCTAATAATAACCGGTTTGATTTCTCAGTAGTCACATAAAACCAAATGCACAAAGTGGCACATGCATCTGGAGTTCATTTGTAGCAGCTAGAGGCCCTGGCACACCCATTCTCTCTGTTGCTCTTCTTTCTCTCTCTGCTTGCAAATAAGCAAATAAAGGAAAAGGAAGATAAAATACTTGTGGCTTTCTCAGCTCTCCCAGCTACCTTTTCTATATGGTTGTTTTTTTTTTTGTTATTTTGTTTTTTTGTTTGTTTGTTTGGTTTTTCCGAGGTAGGGTTTCACTCTAGCTCAGGCTGACCTGGAATTCACTATGTAGTCTCAGGGTGGCCTCAAACTCACGGCAATCCTCCTACCTCTGCCTCCAGAGTGCTGGGATTAAAGGCAAGGCGTGCGCCACCATGCCTGGCCGTTTTGTTTGTTTTTTGAAGTAAAGTCTCACTCTAGCCCAGGCTGACCTGGAATTCACTCTGTAGTCTCAGGATGGCCTCGAACTCATGATGATCCTCCTACCTTTGCCTCACTAATGCTGGGGTTAAAGGTGTGCACCACCACTGCTCCTGCTTTTTTTTTTTTTTTTTTTGAAGTGGGGTCTCCCTCTAGCCCAGGTTGACCTGGAATTCACTATTTAGTCTCAGGGTGACCTCAAATTCAAGGTGATCCTCCTACCTCTGCCTCCAAAGTGTTAAGATTAAAGACATGCACCACCACACCTGGCCTGTTACCTGTTTTTACTTCATATAGTCAAGCACCCAAAATACTTCAACATTTTCTTCCTGTATGGTTGGCAATGTTAGTTTTCAAAGATTTACATACAAAAATTAAATTTAAAAACTCACAGCACAAAATTTCAAATACATTTATAATGAACAAGAGGAAGGTTTTTATTTTATTTATTTATTTGAGAGAGAGAGAAAAATAGGCAGGTAGAGAAAGAGAGAGAGAGAGAATGGGCGTGCCAAGGCCTCCAGCCACTGCGAACTCCAGATGCATGTGCCCTCTTGTGCATCTGGCTTATGTGGGACCTGGAGAATCGAGCCTTGAACCTGGGTCCTCAGGCTTCACAGGCAAGCGTTTAACCGCTAAACCATCTCTCCAGCCCGACTTATAGGTTTTTTTAAAAAGAAATTTAACATTTTATTTTTATTGATTTATTCCAGAGGGAGAGAGAAGGAGGGAGGGAGAAGAAAAGACAGAATGGCTGAGCCAGGGCTTCCAGGCACTGCAAAGGAACTCCAGAGGCATGTGCCACCTTGTGCATCTAGCTTACATGGGTCCTGGGGGATGGAACCTGGATCCTCTGGCTTTACAGGCAAGCGCCTTAACCACTAAACCAGCCTTGATTTATAGGTTTTATAGACTAAGACTAATTTTTGTGCTCTTTGAAAGTCTATATTGCCAATTCTCCTAGGAACAAACATGACTTCGTGATCAAATACCCCTAAATTCCTATCTAGAACTGCCAGTACTAGTTAAAAAGTTCCCTGAGCTCCAGTTTTGTGCATCTGTAAATTGCAGCAACCAATACCCGAGTAACTAAGTTACTGAGAGCACCAGGTGTCATAACTGGGTGCAGAATGAGACAAAAGTTCAGATAGCAGAGCTAGGCCTCAATTCTGCGTTCAGATCTAATTACTAGGTATGTGATCCTGGGAGTCGATGATCCTAGATTAGTCTGTGAGTGGGACATAAATTGTTGTGAAGATTAAATGAGATAATGCACATCGCAGTGTTTTATGTAACCCTTCCTCCTCACACGCGATGCTGCTTTCAAGTGCTCCACTTGGTGCACTTTACTGGGATGGAATGAGGAAAAAACATCATAGCTTTCAAATGCATTTTTTTTCACTCAATAAAATTTGTTGTTTATGGTATCCTGAGCGCTGGGTATCTGGAATAAACCTCAAAACTCAGTCTGAAACAGGAAGCAAGCACGGAAAGAGTGGACAGTGCCTCCTTTACCAGTGTCCTAGCAATTCTCAGGGAACCTCAGGCCTCATTCCCTACTCAAAGGCCAGGCCGTTCAGGGTCCACTTCCATTTCACCCCCTCTTCCACCTCGGCGGGACCGAAGGAGCTCGCACGTACTCCCCTGGGCTTGGGCCCGCAGTCCGGCTCGGAGACACGCCCCGAGCCCCGCCTCCGCCCGCGCGCTCCTTCCCGCGCGCTCCGCCCGCGTACCTGCAGGCCGCTGCGCTTGTTCCAGGTGAAAATGGAGCCTGGGTACCCGCTCAGAGCCAAGAGCAGCTCGTGAATCATCCCCACGGCGGACCTGCGGTCCTCCACGCGGTCTCCGCTGCCTCCGGGCCGCCCCAGGGCCCAGCGCCCGCACCTCGGGCGGTCCTCTGGACGCCGGCCGGCCTGCGAGGAGCCGGGCGTCCCGGAAGTGCGCCTGCCTGGCCGTGCCCTGGCGCATGCGTCCTCGGGTCCCCTAGTCGCCACTCGGGCTTCTGGCTGGGGAGCTGCACAGCCGCTGGGATGTGGTTCGCCCGGTGGCCGGGGCGCGCGGAGCGGGTGGAGGGACGAGTCGAGAGAGATGGGTCCAGGGTGAGCCGCAGAGTCCGCCGAGGCCTCCAGACCGCACTGCGCCCCCGCTGATGACCCTGCCGGCCGCCCCCTAACTCGTTCTCGGCAGCCCCGTTACCGCTGCCCGGCGACGCCCGCCAGTCCCCGAGCCGCTTTCCCGCGTGCGCGAGCTCTCCCCGCAGGAGCTCCAGGCCTGCTTGGGGCTTACTTCGTCTGGGACGAGAAAACAGATCCAGAATTTAGCACATGACGTTTGACTGGGGCGGGAATTGATAAGTTCTGGAGCCGGAGGGGCCATGGCAGAAGCTGAGGGATCCGGGAGGGGCCGCAGAGATTCTGCGCAAGATGACCCGCGACCTGCTGGACGGAGGCTTTATGTTGTCTTGAGTCAGATGAAAGCTGGACTCGAAATGTGCCGCCACAGGTGTCCCAGGTGGCTCGAACTTCTGTAGTATGTTGGTCTGGGGAGTTAGCAGTTTTGGGAGAGGAGCAGATAGAGCTTTTAGTCTCTGCAGCTTCTTGGGGACACCCTAGATGTAGCCCAGAAATGCAGCTTTTGAAAGGTCATTTTCTCCTCACCGTTAGCTTGTTGCCCCTAAGTGGTGCTACCTCTGTGGCTACTTGGAGAATATGAGAAGTCAAGGCCATCTCTGGCAAGACTTTAGATGTAATGGACACATTCATCTGAATAGTGCCACCTCTCTCTACCATGGGAAGAAATTTTGTACAGAGACTTACCTGCAGGTGAGTCTCCAAGGACATGGGAAGAAAGTGTACTAAGCCCTGGAACCCATACTTTTAAAAAAATTTTAAAATTATTTTGTTTATTTTTGGAGAGAGACAGAGGGAGAGGGAGACAGAGATGGGCGCGCCAGCAGTCTCAGCTGCTGAGAACAAAATCCAGATGTGTGCGCCCCCTTGTGGTCAATGTGGCATTGCGCCCTTGCGTCACTTTACAGCTGGCTAACCATGGTACCTGGAGATTGGAACCGTGTTCTTAGGCTTAGCAGGCAGGCGCCTTAACCCGCTAAGCTGTCTCTCCAGCCCTGGAACCCATACTTTTAAGGGGGTTGAGAGGGTGGACTGCTTTCTGCTGTGATGGATGGCCAAACCCACTCTTGAGAGGGAATGGCACCAACTCCGAAACCTTCAGACGGTGCTTCAGGAGATTCCATTACCAGGAGGTGGCTGGGCCCTGGGAAGCTTTTAGCCAACTATGGGAACTTTGCTGTCGTTGGCCTAGGCCAGAGGTGCACACCAAAAAGCAGATTGTGTTACTATTGGTGCTAGAGCAGTTCCTGACCGTCCTGCCTGGGAAGATCCAGAATTGCGTACAGGAGCAATATCCCAGCAATGGAGAGGGCAGTGATTCTGGTCGAAGATTTAGAAAGACAGCCTGCAAGATCTGGACGTTCGGTGAGAAGGGAGGGGCAAGGGTAGAAGGCTAACTTAAAGTATTGTCTGTTTAGAGAGGGGCACAGTGCTGGAGAGATGGCTCAGTGGGTGAAGCACTTGGCTCACAAGCGTGAGTGACTGAGTTTGGCTCCCCAGCATTCATGTAAAGCCAGACACTATAGTTGTGTTTGTAATCCCAGTGTGCCTATAGTGAAATAGGAGGCAGAAACAGGAGAATCTTCTAGAAGCTTACTAACCAGCTTGCCTGGCAAATGCAATGGTGAACAAGAGACCTGACTTCAAATGAGGTGGAAAGTGAAGACTGACACTGTAAATTGTCCTCCGACCTTCACGTGCACACAGTGGCTTGTTATATATACTTCTGGTTTGGAACAGGTAACTTTCAGAGAGCACTTGTCTGGAGATGTCACTTAGCTGTATCTTTGCATACCCTGTTGCAGTGAGTCTTTTATTTCACCGTTTCTTAATAGGAAAGCAGGGGAAATTTTTCTTCCGTTAGTGGCTGGATTTCTATTTTGATCTTTCTTCCTGGAGTTCCAGCTGCGTTCAGCTAATGATAATAGACTAAAACCCTTGTTTGCCATACCTTCCCATCCCTACAACTCTAGCCTTGTTCCTGAAGGATAATCTCTTTTGGGATACTACATAATCTCCTCTGGGAATGCTCCTTGTTATGACCATGACAATTAATGGAGGTTGTTTCCAGGTCACAGACTCTGTGAAGGGGCAGGAAGTGCTCTTGAAGAAGATGACACCCCTGAAATCATCACAAGAGTTATTAAGTGATCGGCAGAATTCACTGGAACACCAGCCCAGGGGTATATCCAAGAAAGAGAGGTCAAGAAGTCCAGCCTTAAGACCACAGGAGCAGATGAGTCCAAAGAAGCAGCTCAAAGGAGCAGCGAGGAGTAGATTCATGTGGGAAGAGTACCGTTCTAAATCAAGAAGTAGGGTTGGGATTGTGGAAAAGAGATTTCAGAAATAAGTGACAATCGTAGAATATGTGGTTGTTAGGGACCTCCTGAAGACAGGTCTGGTACAGTATTCTGTTTTATTAAAAGTAAAATTATAATACTGGAATATACCTTTCTTTTAGTTGTTTTCCTTCTCAAAGTTAAACTGTATTTCTTTAAGTTTTCCCCCAAATTGTTTATTTTTATTTTTTTTAATATTTAATTTAATTGGGCTGGAGAGATGGCTTAGCGGTTAAGGCACTTGCCTGCAAAGCCAACGGAGTTCAGGTCAATTCCCCAGGACACACATAAGCCAAATGCACAAGGCAGTGCTTGTGTCTGGAGTTGGTTTGCAGTGGCTGGAGGCCCTGGTGCACCCATTCTCCCTCTCTCTCAAATAAATAATAAAATATTTTTTTAAATGTTAATTTAATTATTTATTTGCAAGCAAAGAGAGACCAACACAGAGATAGAGATAGAGAGAAAGAGTGCAAGAGAGAATGGGCATGCCAGGGCATGCAGTTGCTGCTGCAAACAAACTCCAGACACATGTGCTACTTTGTACATCTGGCTTTACATGGGTACTGGGGAATCAAACCTGGGTCATTAGACTTTGCAGGCATGTGCTTTAACTTCTGAGCCATATCTCCAGCCTCCTGTTTATTCTTTTTTTTTTTTTTTTTTTTTTTGGTTTTTCAAGGTAGGGTTTCGGCTGACCTGGAACTCACTATATAGTCTCAGGGTGGCCTCGAACTCACAGTAATCTCCTACCTTTGCTTCCCAAGTGCTAGAATTAAAGTTGTGTAACACCATGCCCAGCCCAGTATTTATTCTTTATACCTAAGTTTTGTTATTTTCTCTTTTGGAATTTTCAAATTCTCCAAATATATTAATTACAAAAAACTAAATGATGTCTATATTATTTCATTGAGTGGCTATAAAGACTGAGTAAGAATTTTACTTCAGTTGTAGTGTCTTTCAGTATGGCCCAATTTATGATTATGATTTTTGTTTACATGGTAACTCACAGAACTCAAACCCCCAGTGCCTTTGTACCTAGTCATTTATTCTATTTTTTGTTTTTTTCGAGGTAGGGTCTCACTCTAGCTAGAGTGACCTGGAATTCATCAGGGTGGCCTCGAACTCCTGGTGATCCTCCTATGTCTCTGCCTTCCAAGTGCTGGGATTAAAGGCATGCGCCACCACGCCCATCTCCTAGTCACTTATTCTTGTACTTGATTCTGTAGAACTTGTTTTTCATCTTTGTGCTTTATTGAACTACATTTTGTTTTTAAATCATTATTTCATTTAAAATGTTGAGGTGGTTTTGGATTCTGATCTTTTAATCCATGACAGTAGTTAATAGCCTTCTGGTAACCTTCGTGGCTAGTTTGATCATGGTCTCTGTTTAGTCATCCAGCTGAAATTCTCACACACTGACTTGCATTGATCAGTTTTTCAACACCTACCATGTTCCCAACACTTTGCAGGCCATTGTGCAATAAGATATCTTCAAGAGCTTATAATAATGGTTGAGAACACAACAGTCAACTATAAATATGTGCTGAACTGAGCTGTATTGAAACAGTGCTAAGCTATGGATTGTGCAGTTCTATAAGGATTTGGCAATGTGGAGATGAAGGGTCATAAGGACAGCCTTCTGAGGACATTGGCAATATAGCTTCTTAAAGGATGGGCTGTTTGGATAGGTGGGAAGGGAGCTAAAGAAAAGGTACAGAGAGGCAAATAAAAGTGAACTGTAACTGGAAAGAACAGGAATGGACAGTGCATGTTAGATACTAAGGTAAAGGCTTAGCAGGATAGCATGTTAGCTGAGGAAGCAAAAGCTGTATTTATCTGGGTAGGTCTGGACTTAGATGGTGCTAGTAAGAGTGAAGAGGAAGGATGTACTAAAGGCAACAGATATTAGTAACTGAGTATGAAACAAACAACTGAAGAATATCTCTCTTTACCTCCCCTACTTCTTTTTACATTTTTAAATTTATTTTTGTGGGAGGGGCATGTAAAGGTCTCTTGCTAGTGCAGATGAATGCCCATCCAGCTTTGTGTGGGTGGCTGGGGAATTGAGTCTGACCAGCATGCTTTGCAAGTGAATGCCTTTAACCACTGAGCCATCTCCCAGCCCTCATCCCCTACCTCTTGAAACCACTGAGTTTAATTTTGTAGCCCCAAGTGAAAACAAAAGTAGATAGGAAGTGGCTATTCCAACAGTGCTAGCACATACAAACAAGTGGTCTGGTGGGCTAGAGAGCAACTTGGAAAGAATTATCTGCTCTTGTTACACAGTAGAACCTTTTCTTGTCACCTTGTTTTGGAAAATAAAATTAAAACTAAATAAAATATTTTGAGGCTTCTCATACTTTTCCCATTCTTAATCCATTGAACTTTCTGAAAACATTTCCCTAGATACTACCTTTAAAAATTTATTTTTAAATTTATTTTTACTTATTTTTTTTTAAGAGAGGGAGAGATAATGGGTATGCCAGGGCTTTCAGCCACTGCAGACGAACGCCAAACATGTGTGCCCTCTTGTGCGTATGTGCAACATTGCCCTTGTGTCACTGTATGTTGGCTTATGTGGGACCTGGAGATTTGAACATGGGTGCTTAGGCTATGCTGGCAAGTGCCTTAACTGCTAAACCATCTCTCCAGACCTAGATACCACCTTTATAATCACTCAGATGGGAGCTGGGAATGTAGCCCTAGTACCACTGCATGGTGGTATACCCCTGTAATTTTTGTTGTTTTTTTTTTTTTTTTTTCTTTCTTTCTTTCTTTTTTTCAAGGTAGGGTTTTACTCTAGCTCAGGCTGTCCTGGAATTCACTATGCAGTCTCAAGGTGACCTTGAACTCAAAGAGATCCTCCTACTTCTGCCTTCTGAGTGCTGGGTTTAAAGCTGCACTTCCCAAAATATTTTTTTTTTTTTTCCGGTTTTCGAGGTAGGGTCTCACTCTAGCTCAGGCTGACCTGGAATTCACTCTGTAGTCTCAGGGTGGCCTCGAACTCACAGCGATCCTCCTACCTCTGCCTCCCGAGTGCTGGGATTAAAGGCGTGCGCCACCACACCCAGCTCCAACCTCTGTAATCTTAACACTGGGAAGGTGGAAGTAGGAGGACCAGAAGGTCAAGATCATCCTTGACTACATAGTACTTGAAGGACAGCCTGCGCTACATGAAACTGTGAATCAAAACAAACAAAAAGAAGATACAATTTATCTTCTTTCCATTCTTTTTTATTTATTTGAGAGAAATAAAAAGAGAGAAGCAGATATATAGAGAGAATGGGTGTGCCAGGGCCTCCATCCACTGCAAACAAACTCCAGACGCATGCACCACCTTGTGCATCTAGCTTATGTGGGTCTGGGGAATCAGACCTGGGACCTTTGTCTTTGTGGGCAAGTGCCTTAACCACTGAGCCATCTTTCCAGCCCAGGAAGATAGAATTTCTTGGAGGAAAGATGCAGTTCTGAATTCATAGGTGTTTTTCGTGATCCAAACTGTAACACTTCTTGTTTGCTTCCCTGCAACAGGATTTCCATTTCCTAAATGAATGGTCTTCAGGTTAGAGGAAGGAGAACCAACGATTTTACATCTGCTGGGTTCTAGGAAGAAGGAAGTCCAAAGAGGCAGTACCACTGGAGACAGACAAGTATATGCTGATCTGTTCCCATGCAAGAGAGAGAGAAGCAGCCTGGTGGAACAGGATCACTGGGGCCTTGAGGATGAGAAGGTGGCAGGTGTGCATTGGGGCTATGAAGAGACTAAAACTTTCCTTGCAATTCTCAGCCAGACTGAATTTTATGAGGCTCTCCAAAACTGTCACCGAAACAGCCATGCATATGGGGCTATGGCTGAGAGGCTCCATGAGTATGGTTTTGTCCAGACCCTGGAACAGTGTCAGACCAAGTTCAAAGGTCTTCAGAAGAGCTTTAGGAAAGTCAAGAGTGGTCACCCACCTGAGACCTGCCCCTTCTTTGAAGAAATGGAAATCTTGATGAGTGCCCAGGTCATTTCCCTGCCCAGTAAGGGTCTGGAACAGGCATCTTCTCAATCTGGCCAAGTGGGCAAGTGACACTGAAACAGAGGAGCCAGGGCAGGAGTACTGGCAGCATGAGGAGGGAGCAGACCAGACTCTGGCTGAGGAGTCTGATAGTGATGGGATGGACCTGGAGGCAACCCCCCAGGACCCCAACAACTCAGTTTCATCTTTTTCTGAAGCCCAAGTGTAAGCTTTTCTTTGGGGGGTTTGGGGATTAGGTTTGAGGAGCAGTGACTTCAGTGTGGAGCAGGAAGCTTGCTATCACCTGCCTGCATGGCCACTTAAACAGAGAACTAAGGTCTTTCTCAATTTTGTATGTAGTTTATTCTCTTTTGTAGGCAAATCCTAATAGTAAAGTAGATTTTTTTTTTTTTTTCGAGGTAGGGTCTCACTCTAGCTCAGGCTGACCTGGAACTCACTATATAGTCTCAGGGTGGCCTTGAACTCTTGGCAATCCTCCTACCTCTGCCTCCCAAGTGCTGGGATTAAAGGTGTGCATCACTATGCCTGGCTAGTAAAATAGATTTTTCTTTTTTTTTTTCTTTATTTTTATTTTTAGAGAGACACACAGAGAGAGAATTGGCGCACTGGGGCCTCAGCCACTGCAGTCGAACTCCAGATGCTTGTGCCTCCTAGTATGCATGTGCTACTTTGTGCTTGCCTCACCTTTGTGTGTCTGGCCAATGTGGGACCTGGAGAGTCAAACATGGGCCCTTAGGCTTTGCAGGCAATCACCTTAACTGCTAAGCCATCTCTCCAGCCCCCGTTTCTTCTTCCTTTCTTCCTTTCTTTATTCCTCCCTCCTTCCTTCCTTTCTTTCTTTCTCTCTCTCTGCTCTTCTCTTTTCTTCCTTCCTTCCTTCCTTCCTTTCTTTCTTTCTTTCTTTCTTTCTTTCTTTCTTTCTTTCTTTCTTTCTTTCTTTCTTCCTCTCTCTCTCTCTCTCTCACTGAATCCAGAGTCTTGCACATACTAGGCAGATGCTCTACCACTGAACTATATCCCAAACCTGATTTAGATATTTTTCTTAATATTTTATTTATTTATTTGAGAGAGAGAGAGAGAATGGGTATGCCAGGGCCTCTAGCCTCTGAACAACACATAGAATGGAGGCACCAAGGCCTCTAGCCACTGCAAACTCCAGATGTATGCATCACCTTGTGTATCCAGCTTTACATGGGTACTGGGGAATCAAACCTGGGTCCACAGGCTTTGCCAGCAAATGCCTTAACCGGTAAGCCATCTCTCCAGACCCTGATTTAGACTTTTTGAAAGAAGTACATCCAGAAAATCCAAGTGTCTTCAAAAGGTTATTTCTTTCTTTATTTTTCTTTCAGTTTTTTTATTGACAACTTCTCTACTTACATACAAAGAAAATGCATGATATTTCCCTCCCCTCCCCCCAATTCCCCTTTAGAACTCCAATCTCCATCATATCCCCTCCCTCTCTCCATTAGTCTCTCTTTTAATTTGATGTCATCATCTTTTTCTTCTATTATGAGGGTCTTGCGAAGGTATTGCTAGGCACTGCAAGGTCATGGATATCGAGGCCAATTTCTCTCTGGACAGTTGCATTGTTAGGAGTCGAACCCTTCCTTTGGCTCTTCCATTCTATCCGCCCCCTCTTCTGCAATGGGTCCTGAGCCTTGGAGGGTGTGACAGAGATGTTTCAGTGCTGAGCACTCCTCCATCCCTTCTTCTCAGCACTATGTTGCCTTTTTGGGTCATCCCAGTAGTCATCGCCATCTGAAAGAGAAGCTTCTCTAACCAGAAGTGAGAGTAGCATTAATATGTGAATATAAACATTAAGTGTAGTGCTTTCAGGGCAGCTTGGTGGGAATAATATATACATTTATTCATACAAGAGCAGGCTTTATACTCCTAAGGCTTATGACCTCTCCTGCCATAGACTTTTGCTTAGTTTTTTCAGTACCAGATATGTATTCCCTCCCGCAGAGAGGGCCTTCAGTCCAATTATGGAGCAGTTGGTAACCCCAAGAGCAGACATGCCACTATTGCACCCGTTCAGTCATTTGGCCTATATGGCCAAACTTGAATGTTCAGTGTCCACTGTTTTCACTGCTGATGACTTCTGTCTCCCATAGGGCTGCATGCAGTGCAGCTTTTTCCAGCTTTCAGTTGGCTGGTCTACAGGGAAGGTGTAGCAGACAGCTTTAGGTTTGCTGAGATGAACTTCCAGACCAGGCACAGTTATGGAGGAAGGGATATTATTTATTGAAGCTCTACAGATCTAGGGGAAGTTCCATAAAGGCAGGAGAAGCAGCCTGCTCTTTACAGGACCAGGCAAGAGAGAGAGAAAGCCAACCAGCCACTACAGCACACAGAGCAAAACTACTGTGAAAAGGTCACACAGCACACTTTAGGAACTCCTGCTAGGCACATTTGCATATCTTTACAATGGAATCTCAAACCCACACCATTAACACCTTAAGACTGGCCCCCGGTGACATTGCCTCTAGCAAGGTGATTGCAGATGCAAACTATAACTAGTAAAACACTAAATATATTGGGGGACATATATTCAAACTACCACATTCCGCCTCTGGCCCCCAATATATTTAGCTCCTGGCCCCCAATAGATTTATAACTATCACACATTGTAAATTGTACTCAGTCCAATTTTAAAGGTTTTTACAGTCTTGATTAACTTAAGATAGTGAGTCCTGTAAAATCAAACAAGTTAAATACTTTCAACATGTAAAGGCACAGAGTAAACATTTTAACTGTATAAGGAATAGCAAGGAGAGACTAAAACAATGCAAACTCAACCACCATCAGCCGTCATCAAACTTTTGCAGTTTAAGTTCAATATAACCATAGACTGACAGTCTCCAGGTTTTTCAGTTCCGCCCCTCCAGCTGGGTAGAGTCGCCAGGGAAAACTTTCATCCCATGCCAACACTGCACTCCATGGTAGCCCTTTTGCACAGTCTTGGTATATCCAAAACATCTTTAGGTCTCTGTGCAAACCACGGTCTATCTTCCAAAAGGCTCTTTTAGCCTATTCCTCAGGGACTTTATGCCCTGCCTCATGCCGCATCTCAGCAGCGGCTCCTGGAACCGTGTGCAATTTATGACCATTTTATGCATTTTTTATATTTCCAAAACTAATACCAGGTGTGCAGGACACAGCCATATTCTTAATCCAGGGACAAAATAAATCATAGTCTTGAAAAGCAGGTTTCTTCTCCAGTCAGCTCTTTCCAAGAATTTGCATTTTTAACAGTCTTTTCTCAGGCATCTTCTCCATTGTTTTAATGTAAATCAAGTCAGGCCACCTTCCTTTCACCTTCCTTAAGATTGTTAATGCGTTGACAATAGCAGCTCCAGTAACCTAAAACCAGTCTCAGTGCCTCTGTTTTTAACTTGCTTGAGGTTTTTTAACTTAAAATCTTAAAATCTCAGTCCGATATCTTTAGCCAAGCACATCAGTCCATTACAAATTTAAGTTTGATCCAACAAACTTTTTGGGCCTGGATAGCAGAATGTAGCCATCCCTTATGCCAGTAACCCAGTTCCAACAAAGTCCTCTGCAGTCTTTCCTTCCCCTTAAAAACCTCATAAGCCAAGCCTTGAAGTTCAATACAGTCTGTACTTAGCATTCTAAAACTCTCATCAGAATAGTCCATAAAACTTGGCTTACCACTCCAGAAGGCACCTTCAGTTGCAAGCACCAAGTCCATGCCCATTCCTCCAAAACAAAGGTTCCAAAAGACCAATATCCACACGGTCAGGTTCATCTCACCCCACTCCCAGTACCACTTTACTGTAGCAGACAGCTTCAGGTTCGCTGAGATAAACTTCCAGACCGGCACAGTTATGGAGGAAGGGATATTATTTATTGAAGCTCTACAGATCTAAGGGAAGTTCCATAAAGGCAGGAGAAGCAGCCTGCTCTTTACAGGACCAGGCAAGAGAGAGAAAGCCAACCAGCCACCACAGCACACAGAGCAAAACTACTGCCAAAAGGTCACACAGCACACTTCAGGAACTCCTGCTAGGCACATTTGCATATCTTTACAATGGAATCTCAAACCCACACCATTAACACCTTAAGACCAGCCCCCAGTGACATTGCCTCTAGCAAGGTGATTGCAGATGCAAACTATAACTAGTAAAACACTATATTGGGGGACATATATTCAAACTACCACATTCCGCCCCTGGCCCCCAATATATTTAGCTCCTGGCCCCCAATAGATTTATAACTACCACACATTGTAAATTGTACTCAGTCCAATTTTAAAGGTTTTTACAGTCTTGATTAACTTAAGATAGTGAGTCCTATAAAATCAAACAAGTTAAATACTTTCAACATGTAAAGGCACAGAGTAAACATTTTAACTGTATAAGGAATAGCAAGGAGAGACTAAAACAATGCAAACTCAACCACCATCAGCCGTCATCAAACTTTTGCACTTTAAGTTCAATATAACCATAGACTGACAGTCTCCAGGTTTTTCAATTCCGCCCCTCCAGCTGGGTAGAGTCGCCAGGGAAAACTTTCATCCCATGCCAACACTGCACTCCATGGTAGCCCTTTTCCACAGTCTTGGTATATCCAAAACATCTTTAGGTCTCCGTGCAAACCACGGTCTATCTTCAAAAAGGCTCTTTTAGCCTATTCCTCAGGGACGTTATGCCCTGCCTCATGCCGCATCTCAGCAGCGGCTCCTGGAACCGTGTGCAATTTATGACCATTTTATGCATTTTTTATATTTCCAAAACTAACACCAGGTGTGCAGGACACAGCCATATTCTTAATCCAGGGACAAAATAAATCATAGTCTTGAAAAGCAGGTTTCTTCTTCAGTAGCTCTTTCCAAGAATTTGCATTTTTAACAGTTTTTCCTCAGGCATCTTCTCCATTGTTTTAATGTAAATCAAGTCAGGCCACCTTCCTTTCACCTTCCTTAAGATTGTTAATGCGTTGACAATAGAAGCTCCAGTAACCTAAAACCAGTCTCAGTGCCTCTGTTTTTAACTTGCTTGAGGTTTTTTAACTTAAAATCTTAAAATCTCAGTCCGATATCTTTAGCCAAGCACATCAGTCCATTACAAATTTAAGTTTGATCAAACAAACTTTTGGGGCCTGGATAACAGAACGTAGCCATCCCTTATGCCAGTAGCCCAGTTCCAACAAAGTCCTCTGCAGTCTTTCCTTCCCCTTGGAAACCTCATAAGCCAAGCCTCGAAGTTCAATACAGTCTGTACTTAGCATTCTAAAACTCTCATCAGAATAGTCCATAAAACTTGGCTTACCACTCCAGAAGGCACCTTCAGTTGCAAGCACCAAGTCCATGCCCATTCCACCAAAACAAAGGTTCCAAAAGATGAATATCCACACGGTCAGGTTCATCTCACCCCACTCCCGGTACCACTTTACTGTAGCAGACAGCTTCAGGTTCGCTGAGATGAACTTCCAGACCAGGCACAGTTATGGAGGAAGGGATATTATTTATTGAAGCTCTACAGATCTAGGGGAAGTTCCATAAAGGCAGGAGAAGCAGCCTGCTCTTTACAGGACCAGGCAAGAGAGAGAGAAAGCCAACCAGCCACCACGGCACACAGAGCAAAACTACTGTCAAAAGGTCACACAGCACACTTCAGGAACTCCTGCTAGGCACATTTGCATATCTTTACAATGGAATCTCAAATCCATACCATTAGCACCTTAAGACAAGCCCCCAGTGACATTGCCTTTAGCAA
The DNA here is from genome assembly GCA_036365145.1 of Orientallactaga sibirica. Lineage (NCBI taxonomy): Eukaryota > Metazoa > Chordata > Mammalia > Rodentia > Dipodidae > Orientallactaga > Orientallactaga sibirica. The sequence continues at coordinate 54,976,642 of JAEOAD010000006.1, forward strand.
GGTGATTGTAGATGCAAACTATAACTAGTAAAACACTAAATATATTGGGGGACATATATTCAAACTACCACAGAAGGTTTGCTGCTCAGCACCATCTTGCTTTCTCAGTGACCTTGCCGCTCAGGTAAGAGATGTCTTCAGCAATAGGGTCTTACCATCTGTTTCTCAAGGGAAACCAAGGGCTTTGGCAATAGCCTTTAATGTTTTGGAGGCTTCCAGGACCTCCTTGGCCAACAACTCACTGGAAGGTATCCCATCCCAGGTACTGAAAAATTTCTAGTAACAGTCTACAGCTTCTGGATGTGCCATTATTCAAAAAAGTAGGTTTACATAAGTCTTATTCACACTATCTTGAATTTTGATTGACCCTCTCTGTATTTATTAAGATATATTTTCCTGCTTATAGAATCATTGTAGGTTTACTGAGGAAAATGTGGCATTTTATTATCTTTTTTCCTTCTTTCTTTTTCCTTTTTATCAATGACATTAATAAAAGTACCTAAGTCATAAATGTGGCCCATGGGCTAAATATATCTTTTCCGCTATCAGTGTTCTCATCTATTCCTCTTTGACTCTAGCTTCTGATTCTTTCTTGCTCTCTTTTATACCCAGTAAGTAAAGGATAATGGAAAGAAAATGGTTCTCAGGTTGGAAGAAAACTATTGAATTTTCCTTCCCCCACCTTGGTTACTTTCAGAGAGTAATGTCTGCATAATGATCCTGTTGTTACTTTCCCCAGAGGACAGCCCTGGTGGGGGATCTGCAGTGTGCCATGAGGTCAAGCCAGTAGATAGTTTGCTCTTGACTCCTTGCTCATTCTGGCTTCTGCCTATTGTCCACCACACTGGTAAAGTGCATGACTATTTTGTACCCTTGGGGCTTTGCTATTGTTGGACTTACTTATAGAGATTTTGGCAAATAAAGAAAGGCCACAATAGGAATTTGACTGTATGATTCTGAAAGAGACAGTTCCTTGGAATTTTAAGTCATTCTGTGGGAAACTGTATTCATAAGGGATTAAGATTGGTAGAAAATGATCAGAAAAGTTAGGAATGGGGCTAGAAAGATGGCTTAGTGGTTAAAGGCACTGGCTTGCAAAGCCTGACTGACCAGTTTTGATTCCCCAGTACCCACATAAAGCCAGATGCACAAGGTGGCACATGCATCTGGAGTTTGTAGTGGCTGTTCTATGTGTTGTTGTTCTCTCTGTTTCTGCTTGCAAGTAAATAAAACTATTTAATAATAATAATTTAAAAAGAAGTTAGGAAAGACACATTGTGGCTGGCAGCAATTGTGGGTCTTCTTTCCATGACCAGTGATTTTTCTACTTAGGATCAGAATTCCAGAAAAACTACTGAATGGATGGGGAAATGAATTCTATGCATTTACATGTATTACATGTGTACATGTATTAGCTACTTTTCTCATTGCTGTAACAATGACAAAAGCAACTTTAGGAATGAAGGGTTTATTTTGGCTCCCTGTTTCAGGGTACAGTCCATCATGACAGGGAAGACGTGGTAGCAGGAGCTTGAAGCAGCTGGTCCTGTTGCATTTGCAGTCAGGAAGCAAAGATGCATACTGATGCTCAGCTTACTTTCTCCTTTTCCCCTTCTCATTCAGTGTGGGACCTCAGTTCATAGGATAGTGCCACCCACATTCAGGGTGGATCTTTCCTCAGTTTAACCCTTCTGGAAATACCTTCACACCCAGATGTATGTCTCTTAGATGATTCTAAATCTAGTCAGGTTGACAATGAAGATTAACCATTATGGTACATAGTGATTATTCCAGTGATTAGGTGGAAAGGCTTCTTTTAATGGCTAAATAAAGTTTATTAATAAAGTCTCTACTCTTCGGAGCCAATGTTTAGAGGTATTCAGAATGGTCCAGTGTTTGACATACTATTGTAGGCTTTCCTACAGTACAGCCTCTAACAAAACTAGGCTCTCCTGAACCCCTAGTAATAGGTTTACTTACCTGAGCACCAGCAAGGTCGGGAAAGCTCCACAGTCAGCATGCCGCGTGTGCCCAGGCTGACTTCAAGGGATTCGTGCTATAACTTAAAGTCCTTATGAGTCCTTATGAGACTGTCCAAACAAACAAACAAACAAACAAACAAACAAACAAACAAACAAAAAACATGTCAGTCAGGCCTATGGTGGTTCCATGTGTGCTCAATGTGTCCGTGACAGGATCAAGCGAGCTTTCTTTATTGAGGAGCAGAAAATCATCATTTAGGTGTTGAAGACACAAGCACAGTCAGAAAGCTAAACAAATATGAAGCTTTTTTTTGTTTTTTTTTTTTTTTTGGTTTTTTTGAGGTAGAGTCTCACTCTAGCTCAGGCTGACCTGGAATTCACTCTGTAGTCTTAGGGTGGCCTCGAACTCACAGCGATCCTCCTACCTCTGCCTACAGAGTGCTGGGGTTAAAGGCATGCGCCACCATGCCTGGCTTCCTTCTTTCCTTGCTCTTAAAATAAATTGAAGGCCTTGTGCATGATTCATACACCCTGAGTTAATACTTCTGGCCTAAGTGATATTCCTTGAGGGCAGGTGGCAAGACTGAAGAATTGATGCTTTATTGAGGCAATGGATTAAGTGAGGCTGAAATTTCTCTTGTGTTGTAGGTATACACTGGAGCTATGAGGAGACTAAGACTTATCTTGCAGTTCTTAGTGAAACTCAGTTTTATGAAGCCCTCCAAAACTGTCACCGTAACAGTCAGTTTTATGGAGCAGTGGCTGAGAGGTTGTGGGCCCATTATCTCTCTCTCTCTCTCCCTTTCTCTGTCTCTAATAAGTAAATAAGTTTTAAAAAAACCTTTTAATATGGCTTCCTTCTTTATAGAAAGAAAAATTCTGATTTTGGAGTCTTGCATGTTTAGTCATGTGTGTATGAATGTGGGCCATGTTTTTTTTTTTTATTATCTAAATGAATTAGAGCAAGTCATTTAACCCCTAGATTTGCTTATATAATAAGACCTTGGGCCCAAGCTCAAGGGGTATAGCTCAGTGGTAGAATCCTTAACTGCCTAATATGCCTGAGGCCCTGAGTCTAATCATTAGACAGTAAAAATAAAACAAAAACTATGTTATAGGGTTGATATGAGATATGGTATGAAGCACCTACTACAGTGCTGGACACATAATAAGCATTCAATATATAATAGTTTTCACTTCCGTAAGTGAAGATCAGCATTCTTTTAGGATGTTCTATAGAATATCAGTCCCATGAGTTATTAGTTTTACTTTTTAAAAGGGTGACTTCTAGGTTTGAGTAATGCTAAATAACCCTCTCAGAGGCTCACAATCCATATTCATATATTTAAGATCCTGAGGTTTCAATCTAGCAAATCTATTTTATGGACATCTCATAAGAGTATGCTGCTGTGTAGAGTTACTGCTTTAGAGGGTTCATTCTTTTGCTGTTATAGTTTATCCAGGGAATTTGGAATCCAACATTAAGCTGAAACATCTAAATGAGTATAAATTCTCATGGCCTAAGCTTCCCAAAGCCTGGCATTTGCTTCTTAGAATGTTGAAAAGTTGCCTTAGTAGAACACTTAGGCTTAAGTTAGAGTGCATGTTTTTGTAACATTTAGTGATTTTTTTTTTTGTAGGAGCAAAGACAGTGTTTTAGAGAGACACTGTCTAGAAAAGTTTTTCTCTCAGAAGGCCTTTAGTTATTTAAAAGGTACTAATATTTTGTGCCTTTGTTCCTAACATATGAAAACTATTTTTGGATGTAGAAGTTTCCAACAAAGTGTTCCTGTTTATTTCCTTCTAATCCCTTTAGTTACTAGCAATGAGCAAGATGCCGTGACAGGCTGAGATATGGTAAAAATATAGCCTAGAAAGTGTGTGTGTGTGTTTTAATTTTGGCTTTTGAGGTAGGGTCTTGCTGTAGCCCAGACTGGCCTAGAATTCAGTATGTAGTGTAAGATAGCCCCGAACTCACAGCAGTCTGGAACTCATTTTGTAGCCCTAAGCTGGCCTTGAACTCATGTCCTCAGCCTCTCAAGTGCTGGAACTAAAGGCATGTGCTACCATGACTGGCCATTGTTTGTTCTTGATGCTTCCTGGCTCTAGAAAACTCAAATGCCACTTGTTTTAAGAATGAAAGGCAGATTTTGGTCATTTAGGATTAAGAGCTCTGTTTTTAAATATTTTATTTAATCACATCTTTTTCCTCTCCGAGCCTGTGTTGTTTCCTTATTGAAGAGGACATGCCTATGAATTTGACACATTTCTTTTCCTCATCTTGTCATCCACTGCATTTCAATTGGAAAAACCCATCTCAACAGCATGAGAAGTTGTGAGACTTTGCTCATCCAGTGACGCTTGCTGTTCTTTTAAACCTATGCTCATGTAGTAAGCATACCCTTCATTTACCATGTAGGAGAGTTTAATGATCTGGATTCTCCTCTGAATCATCAAGAATCAGGTATTCTAGGGGCTGGAGAGATGGCTTAGCAGTTAAGGCACGTGCCTGTGAAGCCTAAGAACCCAGGTTCAGTTCTCCAGGTCCCACGTAAGCCAGATGCACATGGTGACACATGCATCTGGAGTTTGTTTGCAGTGGCTAGAGGCCCTGGAATGTCCATTCTCACTCACTCTCCCTCTTTCTGTCTCCAATAAATAAATAAATTAAAATTAAAATTAAAAAAAAGAAAGAAGAATGAGGTGTTCTAGGGCTAGAAATGTAGCTCAGTGTTAAGAGTGCTGGCCTGGCATGTTTTGTTTGATGCCCCTATCTCTTAAAAAAAAAAAAATTAGGTATTATCTAATAGGACCAATGAAAACCTTGTATAAATACTGGATTTCTTTATATATTTATTTGTTTTTAATGAGAGCACATGAGAGAGAGAATTGGAGCACCAGGGTCTCCAGCCACTGCAATCAAACTCCAGGTGTGTGCCACCTTGTGTGCTTGCATCACCTTGTGTGTCTGGCTTATTTGGGGTCCTGGAGAATTGAACATGGGTCCTTAGGCTTCACAGACAAGTGCCTTAACCACTAAGCCATCTCTCCAGCCCCTGGATTTCTTAATTTCTTCCAAATTCTTGAAGGGCTGGGAATAGAATATACTGCATTTTACAACATCTAGTTTGATTTTTCATGTTTTTTTTGTCTCTATCTGAATTTCATTTGCTCCTGATGGACCAGAAACCCAAAGAGCAAGCCAGATGGAGATGGTGATAAAGAAAGGTGCCAACAGAGAATCCTCTGGTTCTCTCACACTCCAAATGCCTAGTATAATGTATGCATCGCATTAGTGCTCAGTACCAACTGCTATATTACCATGTATAGGGAAGGCCACTTTGAGTCAAGACCCTTTACTGTACTGATAGGAATATGTTTAGCCATTGAACCTGCCAGTTATTTACACACAGTGTTATGCAGTTAAAAGCAGGGTTATTTTTTTAATATATACATATATATTTATTTATTTGCAAGGAGAATAAGTATGGGTGTGCCAGGGTCTCCTGCTACTGCATATGAACTCCAGGTGCATGTTATACTGTGCATCTGGCTTTATGTGGGAACTGGGGAATAGAACCCAGGCTGTCAGGCTTTACAAACAAGCACTTTAATTGCTGGGCCATCTCTCCAGCCCCAAAAGCAGTTTGTTTAAACACAAAGGCAATTGCTGATCTTTAGAGTCAAATGATAGTGAACTTAGTCCCACATTTTCACAAAAGTATGATAAGCCCTGTACAGCACAAGTTAAATAGACCCTATCCATGTTCTTGTGTGCAAAAACAGGTAATACATGAACAGGTAGATACAAGTATATAGTTGAAACAGTTTTAAAGAAATTTAGAAAGCTAGGTGAGTAACACTATGCATAAATTTTAACATTTGATATGTCAGTGTGCTATGAGAACATTCTGGACAGTATTTTCTTTAAAAAGTATAAAGTGTTCAAAGAAGGATGCTAATTAAGTAAATTAACATGGGGCAAACTGTCCAAAGCCAGTTGCAAAATTGAGTGCTGGGTGTGTGAGACATGGAAAAAGGAAGGAGCACAGGGCAAGGGATCTAAGCAGTTAGAGCTTGAAGCATGAAGAACTTAACACTCTGATTCTGGCTTTTTCAGTAGGCAGAGAATCGCCTTAGGTGAGATATGGAGTACCAGAGGCAGGCTATGAGTGGTTCACCCATCATCTGCAGTAACTGAGGTCCCCTGCTGCATTTCCTGATGATAGAACAGCAGCTTGGCCCTAGAGGACAAGGAGTCATTTGGGGGGACTATCTACTTTGGGAGACAAGCATTAGAAATTACTATCTATTGAAGATACTTTGATAGGCAGAGAAAAGAGAAACATGGCCAGGTGGCCAAGACCTGGAATAAATAACTTTCACATTTAACTAGAACCCTGTGGTTAAGAATAAGATCTGAAAAAGTAGTACAGTGATAGAATATTCTATAATTCATAGGTTATTGTGTTAGAGATTAATTAGGGTTCTGGTATCAATGAATCCTAGTACAAAGAACTAGCATTTGGGAGGCAGAGGTAGTAGAATTGCTGTGAGTTTGGGACCACCCTGAAACTACATATTGACCTCCAGATCAGCCTGGGCTAGAGTGAGACCCAACTCGGAAAAAAAAAATTTTTTTAATAACATACATATATATTCAATTATGTTGCCTCAGTAGGAGATACAAGTAAACCCAGTCTAAAGCAGTGCCTCAGGGATCTATGTATGGTCCTGTGGGAAAAGCATTGGTTGGTATGGGTAGATACTAATTCCAGATGTCTTTGTTTCCCTTTCTGTAAAGCAGAATAATGTTTACATCTAATCTGCCTCTCAGGGATACCATGTTAATAAATATGTCCATAAAGTGCCTGGTGTTTCTTCAGTTGTCTTAGTGCTAATTTTATATATGCAAATTATATTATCTTGGCCAAAAGTTTTTAAGTTTTTTTTTCTAAAAGTTATTTATTTATTTATTTATTTATTTATTTATTTATTTATTTATTTATTTATTTGAGAGAGAAAAAGAATGGGCATACCAGGGCATCCAGCCACTGCAAACGAACTCCAGATGCATGCACCCCCTTGTGAATCTAGTTTACATGGTCCTGGAGAATAAAACCGGGGTCCTTTGGCTTTGCAGGCAAATGCCTTATACACTAAGCCATCTTTCCAGCCTATTTTGGTTTTTTTGAGGTAGTGTTTTGCTCTAGTCCAGGCTGACCTGTAATTCACTCTGTAATTTCAGGGCCTCTAGCCACTGCAAACAGACTCAGATGCACCACTTTGTGCATCTGGCTTTATGGGGGTTCCTGGGGATCAAACTTGGGTCTTTAAGCTTTGCAGCCAAATGCCTTAACTGCTGAGCTATCTCTTCAGCCCCAGCACTGTCTTTTTAATAACCAGGTAGAGAAGGGAAGATGAAGTAGAGTGTAAAGATGATCAATTCTCTCTGCATCATTCAGTTTAAAATCTAATAGTTATCTCAAATAGTTATCTAATGACAAGCATGTCTCAAAGTTTCTTTTCTTTTTTTTTTTTTTTTCAAGATAGTGTCACACTCTAGTCCAGGTTGATCTGGAATTCACTCTGTAGTCTCGGGGTGGCCTTAAACTCACAGCAATACTCCTACCTCTGCTGCCCAAGTGCTAAAGTTTTTGATTTAGAATGTGAATAGTGTTCTGTGAAAGCTTGACACATAAATATGTATTTAATTTTTTGTACAGAGTATGTGTTTGTATATGTATATGTATATATATGTGTATGTTTATTTTTAATTTTTTAAAATTATTTTATTTATTTTTGTTTTTTTTAATCTTTTTTTAAAATTAATTTATTTATTTGAGAGTGACAGAGAAAGAATGGGTGCACCAGGGCCTCCAGCCACTGCAGACAAACTCAAGATACATGTACCACCTTGTGCATCTGGCTTTCATGGGTGCTGGAGAATTGAGTCTTGAACTGGAGTCCTTAGGCTTCACAGGCAAGCGTTTAACCACTTTCCAGCCATTCTCTAGTGTTTTTTTTGGTAATTCACTCTTTTGAGGTAGAGTCTGCACCACTTTCTGCATCCCAGGCTGACCTGGAATTCACTATTTAGTTTCACAGTGGCCTTGAGCTCACAGTGATTTACCTACTGCTGCCTCTCAAGTGCTGTAATTAAAGGTGCAAGTAGAGGGGGACAGAGAGAGCAAAGGATATAATGGGCATGCCAGGGCCTCCAGCCACTGCAAACAAAGTCCAGACACTTGTGCCACCTTGTCCATCTGGCTTATGTGGGAACTGGGGAATTGAACCTGAATCCTTAGACTTTGCAGGCAAGTGCCTTAACTGCTGAGCCATCTCTCCAGCCCTTTTTTGTTTTTGAGTGGTAGGTCTCACTGATTGTCTGGCTTTATGTGGGTGGCTAGGGAATTGAACCTGGACTGGTAGGCTTTACAAGCAAACCCCTTTAAACACTGAAGTAGAATTTAATTTACAAATATATTACCTTATTCCATAAACATAGTACAGAAGCTAAGAGACATTCACTTCATTCTACACAGTAAGATCTGTATTCCAATAAGTCATACTGTGGGTCACCAAGCACCTGAATAGTTTTCAGGCCTCATAAATCTCTGTTGCCCAAAACTGGCATTAGAATTTTTAACATGAGATAGCAATGAAGAGACTGCAGTCAAGTTCCACAGAACTTGTTCTCCCCACCGCCCTCCCCCCCCCCCCCCTTGCCAACGCCCACCAAGGTAAGGTCTCTCTCTAGGCCTGGCTGACCTGGAATGCACTATGTAGTCTCAGGCTAGCCTGTGATTAAAGGTGTGTGAGACAAGGTCTTGCTAGATGTAGCCTACAGGGGCCTCAAACTTGTGAGTCCCCTGGCTCAGTCCCTTGTGTTGAGGTTATGGGCATATGATACAATACCTGTCACCTTGAGGTTTTTTGTTTTTAGAGAAAGAGAATTGGCATATCTCAGCCACTGAAATTGAACTCCAGACACTTGCGCCACCTAGTGGTCATGTGTGACCTTGTGCTTGCCTCGCCTTTGTGCATCTGGCTAACATGGGATCTGGAGAGTGGAACATGGGTCCTTAGGCTTCGCAGGCAAGAGCCTTAATCACTAAGCCATCTCTCCAGTCCAAGCTGAGGTTTTGTTTTGTTTTGTTTTTTTGCAAGGTAGGGTTTTGCTTTAGCCCAGGCTGACCTGGAATTCACTATGTGGTCCCAAGGTGGCCTCAAACTCACAGCAATCCTCCTACCTCTGCCTCCTGAGTGCTGGCATTAAAGGCGTGCACCACTATACCTGGCTTGTTTTGTTTTTGAGGTAAAGTCTCACTCTAGCTCAGACTGATCTGCAGCACACTATGTAGCACATGCTGGCCTCCAACTCACTGTTATCCTACTTCAGCCTCCCAAGTTGCTGGGATTATAGGCATGAGCCATCATGTCCACCTTCAGTTGAGTTTTATACAATAAATCTTATATCCTGTGAACTTGCTAATTTACTTTTTATATTAGTTATGTGTAGATTTCATAGGGCTTTCTATATATATAATACTAAATATGTTATCTGAGTAGACACCTTTTATTATTTTTTCATAGCTTATTACATAGGCAAAGATTAAAGTGTAATGGTTAAGGCAGGTATTTTTGTTTATAATCTGTGGGGAAAAGCATTACTCTTCCTTTAAGATTTAATTTAGCAAGGTGGGCATATTGGCACACACCTTTAATCTCAGCCAGATCAGCTTGGGTAGAGTGAGACCTTAAAAAAAAAAAAAAAAAGGACAAGCTCATTTTAAAATGGAAGCTCCTGGCTGGAGGGTTGGTTTAGCAGTTAAGGCCTCAAAGCCTAAGAATGCAGGTTCCAATCTCCAGGTCCCCCATTTAGCCAGATGCAAAGTGACACAAGGGCTCAATGCCACACTTGCCCACAAGGGGGCACACACATCTGGAGTTAATTCACAGCAGTTGAGAGGCTGCTGGCACGCCCATTCCTCTATCTGTCTTCTCCTCTCTCTCTCTAAAAAAAAAAAAATAGGAAGCTCCCAAAAGCTGGGCATGGGGATACACTCCTTTAATCCCTTTAATCCCAGCATTTGGGAGGCTGAGGTAGGTAGGAAGGAAGAATGTCATGAGTTTGAGACCAGCCTGGGGCTACTGAGTATGTTGCAGATCAGCTTGGACTAGTGAGACCTTGTCTTAGAAAAATGAAAAGTTAGCTCTCTGACCACTTGGGAACTTCCAGCTGTGGGTCAACTTCAACCTACATACATTATTATTGAAAACAACAAAATTCTCAGGCCAGGCATGGTGGCACATGCATTTAATCCCAGCACTCAGGTGGCAGAGATTAGGAGTTTGTGAGTTTGAGGCCAGCCTGATATTACATAATGAATTCCAGGTCAGCCTAAGCTAGAGTGAGAGCTTCCTTCAAAAAGCTGAAAAAATAAAAATAAATATAAAACAAATAAAAACTCTCCCCAAGGTGGTGGCTCACAATTTGCCAGGTATTTTAAGAAATTATAATGGTCCTTTCACTTAAAAGGAGTAAACAGCTGGCCTGAGTTCCAGGCCAACCTGCTTCAAGTCAATAAAAATTTGCTTTAGCTACTCTTTTTTTTTTTTTTTTTTTTTTTTCAAGGTAGGGTCTCGCTCTAGCCCAGGCTGACCTGGAATTCACTATGTAGTCTCAGGGTGGCCTTGAACTTATGGCAATCCTACTACCTCTGCCTCCTGAGTGCTGGGATTGAAGGCATGCACCACCACACTGGACTACTTTAGCTATTCTTTTTTTTTTTTTTTGGAGTCAGAGAGAGAGAGACAGAGAATGGAGACGCCAGCAGCCTCTCAGCCACTGTGAGCGAACTCCAGTTGTGTGCTCACCCTTGTGTCACTTGTGTCTGGCTAAACATGGGACCTGGAGAATCAAATGGGAGTTTTTCAGCTTAGCAGGCAGTTGCCTTAACCGCTAAGCCAACTCTCCAGTCCATACTTTAGCTACTCTTAATAAAATATTTTATAGGTGTGATAGAGGTATCGATAAAGATTACCCCCCAAACAGTTGTCATGTTTTTGCCTGTAGTCATAACTTACAACTTTTTTTTTGTTTGTTTGTTTTTGGTTTTTCCGAGGTAGGGTCTCACTCTAGCTCAAGCTGACCTGGAATTCACTATGTAGTCTCAGGATGACCTTGAACTCATGGCAATCCTCCTACCTCTGCCTCTCAAGTGCTGGGATTAAAGGTGTGTGCCACTATGCCCAGCTATAGACTTATAACTTTAAAAAATGTATTTCATTTGGGGCTGGAGAAATGGCTTAGTGTTTAAGGTGTTTGCTTGCAAAGCCAAAGGACCCAGGTTCAATTCCCCAGAACCCACCTAAGCCAGATGCACAAGTGGGCACACGCATCTGGAGTTTGTTTACAGTGGCTGGAGGCCCTGGCATGGCATTCTCTCTCTCTTTCCCCATTTCTCTCTCTCAAATAAATAAAGAAAAATAAAATAAAAATGTATTTCATGGAGTTTATTAACAGGAGATGTCCCAAATCAATGGGTTATATACAATTATTTTTTTCAAGGTAAGGTCTCACTCTAGCCCAGGCTGACCTGGAATTCACTCTGTAGTCTCAGGGTGGCCTCGAACTCATGGTGATCCTCCTACCTCTGCCTCCTGAGTGCTGGGATTAAAGGTGTGCACCACTATGCCTGGCAGGTTATATAAAATTTACAGGTATATATGGGTATTATAAGACAAGTCTGGTTGTCAGGTGGATTTTTGGTAATATAACAATAAAAAGATTCTAACTTTTTCTGCTAAGGCTGCTTTCCTACAAATTTTGAATAATAAAATGGTTAACTCTTTAAAGCTGGAGTACTTGCTTTTTTTGTCAGTGAGAAAAATTTCAGTGCCTGAGATGGGATACCTTCCAGTGAGTTGTTGGCCAGGGAGGTCTCTGATGCCCCCAAAACATTACAGGCCATTGCCAAGCTTCTTGATTTCCCACCAGGTATAAATGGTAAGAACTTATTGCTGAAGACTCCACATGCCTTGGCTGCAAGGAGAAATCTTGCTGGAGCTGAGCTGAAAACCTCCTCTGTGTAGACCAATGACATGAAGCTAGAAAAAGCTAGGCTGCATGCAGCTCCATGGGAGAGAGAAGTCATCAGTGGAGATAACCAAGAACACTGCAGGCCTTACATTTGGCCACACAGGCCAAATGAGCCAACAGGTGTAATAGTGGCATGTCTGTTATGGGGGAAATCAACCACTCTAATTGGACTGAAGGCCCACTCCATAGGCGGAAATACATCCCTGCTACTGAAAACCTGTTATGGGGGAAGTCATGAGCCCTAGAGTGTGATGCCTGCTGGTATCTGGCTAAATGTACATATTATGCTCACCAAACTGCCCAGTAAGCCCTCTCTTAATGTTCATACCCATATATTAATGCTGCTCTCACTTTTGGTTAGAGAAGTTTCTCTTTTCAGATGGTGGTCACCTTGAGATGACTCAGAAGGCAACATAGTGCTGAGAAGAAGTGACAGGAGTGCTCAGCACTGAAATATCTCTATTACACCTTCCAAGGCTCAGGGTCCATTGTGAAAGAGGTAGCAGAAAGAATATAAGAGCCAAAGAAAGGGTAGTACTCCTTACAACGTGCACCTCCAGACACAAAATGGCCTGGATATCCATGACCTTGCAGTGCCTGGTACTACCTACACAAGGTCATCATAGGAAGAAAAGATGATGACATCAAAATAAAAGAGAGACTGATTGAAAGGGGGAGGGGATATGATGGAGAATGGAGCTGTGAAGGTAAAAGTGAGAGGGAGGGAATTTTGGTTTATTGTCTATAATTACAGATGCTGTTAACAAAAAAAAAATTTTAAGATGCAAGACAGGATGGGGTTTAACCTTACTCTGGATTCTTTCACTTTCCTCAACTTTGTTTCAAATGGGACAGTCAGCTTCCAAGATGCCTCAGAAGTCTCTGCTAGCCTGGCTCCTTGAGAACTGGGCTCATTTAGATAATACAGGGAGAGCAGAAATTGCCATTACTTTTCTCCAGAGACTTAAGGAGACAAAGAACATACTAATGCAACTCCAGATACCATGGAGAAGGAAATTCTTCTTAAAGTTTTAGGTCAGCACCTAATATTTGTAAGAAATTACAAAAATTGGTAGCTGAACCAGTAAGTGCTTAAAACAGTTGCTCCAGGCTGCAACTTCTACACAGTGAAAGAGTCAGGATAATACGCAGTCACCTCTACTTGTCTGAGATGGTAGCTTACACCCCTCTCCCCTACACACTAGTGCTGCAGCCAGACAGCTCAGGAATGAGCTGCAGCACAGCCTGGAACTAGGATAGTTTGTGTTTCCTCCTGTACTCTCTTTACTCTCTTTAATTTTCTGCTGATTTCATCCACTGTCAAACCACGGCTTCCACCACCTATGGCCAGTGTTCACTCTGTTCCCTCTGCTAGGCAGGCATGACTCCCTCTGTCTGGAAGTTCCATGAGAAGCCCATCTTCATCAAGTCTGGGTGGGGTTTCCTATAGCTAGGCCTGTGCAGCCCTGAGTCTTCAGCCATCATATCCATCAGAACACTGACCGCTGGGACTGGATGTGATCTGTGGCTCACCTTCATGGGCTGTGACATGCACTGTGCCAATTGTGGACCCTTGTGCCTAGGGCATCCAGTCATAACTTTACCCAAGAAAAATGTCTTGGTGACAAGTGGTGGGGGCTCCATTCCCCATCAAACAGTCAAAATGGGCTGCCCTTCACCCCTGAGGGTGCCCTGCTCACACTCACTATGTGGCAGTAGCGTCACAAGTACCCAGGATGAGAGTTGCAATGATTGGTTTGTGTGGTTTTGTGTGAAGCAGGGTCTCTCTCTTGCCCAGACTGAATGGGATTTGTTTATGTAGATCAGGATGGCCTAGAACTCATGGTGATCCTCCAGCCTCAACCTCCCGAGTGCTCTCATTTTATATGGGAACCACCACACCTGGCTGCAAGACCCATTTTTGATGGCGATTCCTGGCCTTGTTGATGGGGGGGTGCATGATGAAAAGTAGGATTGCATGCATGCCAGTCCCATATGCAAACATTTCCATGTGCTTACAAATCCTTTAAGAAAATGATGATTGGAACTGGGCATGGTAGTACATGCCTTTAGTCCCAGCACTTAGGAGGCAAAGTCAGGAGGATTGCCTTGCGCTTGAGGTCAGTGTGTGGGACTTCCAGGTCAGCCTGTGCTAGAGTGAGACCCTGTCTAAAAATAAAGGAGAGAAAATCACCATGGATTTAACCATCCCAATGGAATAACATCCCTGCTGAAACAATGCCTTGCTTCCTTCAAATTCTATATAGATATATATATCATATAGAATTTGAATATTAGAATTAGGATATATATATATCATATAGATTAGTATATATATACATACATACGCACATATATTTTCCAAAGGTGTACTGAATGTGTGCACACAGCTTTGGGCTCACGATTCACAGAGAACTCCACATCCCATTATATAAGTTGACTTCATCTCACCCTGGGTAAGGGATGCTGTCAAGTTTGACAGACAGGGAACCCTAGACTGAATTGGAAATCCCTGGAACTGGTTTCCAGACTGGCAGTGAGAGCAGTGTTTGTGTCGCTGGTTCCCTTGTAATGACTTCTGGGCCCAGGGAGATGAGGTGGAGGTGACCCTTCTCCAGGTAGACAGTAAGTACTCTCTTCTTGAAGTACTGATCTATCCTTACTCTCCTACATATTCTCCTTGGCCTGTAAAATAGAACAGATTCTCCATCCAAAACTGACACAGTTTGAATAAAAGGGGATAAGCCTAGTCATTAGAAAGATATACTGATGTGTATATATCCATTCTTCTTAGAAAACAGTGGAGCTTTTCTCTGGGGCCTGATGGTTTCCTGTTGTAGGGACTCTGACTTGGTTCCCAGAACCAGATATGAGATTTTCCCCCCTGAATGGGTCTCATGTCCAATCCATGAGCAGTTGGTTACCTACATTGGCTGTGTGCCACTATTGCACAAGTGTATACTTCTTGCTCAGCTGGTTGATTTTTTAATTGGCAGGATCTCTTGCTTACTCAGTCAGTTGGCATCTGTTATTCTCAAGCTGCTCTCATAGCACTTTCCAGCCTTTTAGGACCAGCGGGAGAGAACTGGATTTCCTCTCAGTTTCAGCAAGATCACTTGATGTCCTGTGGCTGCAGGCTGTGGTCTCTTCAGCAATAGAAACTTGCCCTTTAGCACTTGCAGGTAACTAAGTGTTGTGACAGCACCTCATAACTCCTGATCAATAGCTCACTATTAAGGGAAACCCAATTCTAGCCCTGGGAATTATCAGCCAGTGCCCATGGCCTTAATTTTTTTCTTAATATTGGAATTTTTAATTTATTTGTATTTTTAAATTTAATTTAACTTATTTATTTAATTTTTTTGCTATCTATATAATGTGTATATAGCCATTATGGTATCATCGTTAGCCTTTTCCCTGCCCTCACACCTCAGGGATTTTGGGTCTTTAGCTATCAGTTATGGGGTGAGGGAATGTCTGTGCATAATGACCCATCTTATGGCTCTAACAATCTTTCTGCTCCCCTCTTCTGTGAATTTCCCTAACCAGGTTGGGCTCATTTTAGGTCTATTTCAGTGATGAGGTCATGGGAGTCTCTGTGTCTCTGGATCTCTGGTTTGGTAGGAGGTGAGTGTTCTCTGTGTCTATCTCCTTCACCCCTGTCCTGATACCAGGTTCCCCGAGAAAGCAGCAATCTTGCTCATTTCACCAATTATTCCATGGCTTCAGCTTGTTGGCCTTAATTTTTTAATAACAGTTAACTTACTATATTTTAATTCTTTAATTCCAAACAACAACTGAACAACAAGAAAAATAAACAACAAGAAATAAAAGCAATATTTTCCCCTGGGGAGGGAAGCTTGGCTGAAATGCCAGAGCAGTGGCTCTCAGTGGCAGGAGCTCTCTAAACATCCACATCAGGAAGTGGGTAATCACAGTAAGACCCCAATGATGTTATTTCAAATCGAGCTCCCTGACCACCAGATGGAGAGTCGGCAGTAATAGCAGGAGGTGGCTCTGTGCGTTCTACCATGGACAGAGGCTGCTCCAGACCCACAGCAGTGGGAAGAGACACTGACTCTTCTGTCCCTGATCACTGGAACACAGTGGCTGCCTCAGATGGCTCCATGGTGACAGGTGCTGGATCAATTGGTGCTGTGACAGGTGGCTCCATGTTCACAAGATGCCACAGCTTTTCTTTTGGTGGCAGGTCTCCCGTGAGCACAGCTAGAGAAGCTGGCCCTACCTGCAGAGCTTCAGGTGTTCCCACTGTGTCGTCCTGTGCCTGGAGCTCAGAACATCCTGTGCTGACGGAGTCCAAACCTAAGAGGGGAAAGAGATTCTCTATTGGTGGAGGCAGCTCTAAGTCAAGGTGGGCTGGGAGTTTTAGAATGAGTGCCTTTTCCTAATGCCCTTCCAAAGGCACAGAAGACCCTTATTCTGCTAGAGAGTCCCACATCCCTGTCCCACGAACAGGTCACTTCACCAGCCTGGTGTCCATCTCTGGTTCCAGGGTGAACACTAGTCTCTGGAGCCTCCCTGTGCACCAACACTGAAAGCACCTCTCACTTCCTCAGGCACCTACCACAGGCCTCTTCATCCTGGGTATTGTCAGTCTCGCATTCATCCTCATCAGCCAGCACTGTCAGGAGCTGCTGGACACGGTCGGCCAGGTGGGAGGAAGCCATGTTGCGGGTCACGTAGACCTTCAGCTGGCTCAGCATGGCTGGAGACTGTGGAGACTCACAAAAATCCTGTGGGATCCTGTCCATCCATATGCCTAGCAATTCGGTTATGGCCCTGGGAGAAAGTTGTTGTGGAGCATTTAAAAGCCTGGCCTCTCCTTGTCCAGCACTGTCCAAGGTCCTGCATGCAGAGGGTCCCCAGCCCATGTGCAGCTGGGCATGGCGAGCAGAGGCATGGGATCGATGTCTACAGGGATCTGGACACCTCTGTCCAGGCCCTGATGAAGGACAGCACTGTGAAAACCATCCTGGGATGGGCTATGCTAGGCATGCATGTTTAGAGGGTTCGGCTTTATTTAATATTTTATTTTTAAAGATTTATTGTCCATTTATTTATTTATTAGAGGCAGGGGAGAGAGAAAGAGAATGAGAATGGGTGCATCAGGGCCTCTAACCACTACAAACGAACTCCAGATGCATGTGGTACCATGTGCATCTGGCTTACGTGGGACCTGGAGAATCAAATCTGGGTCCTTAGGTTTCGCAGGCAAGTGCCTTACCCACTAAGCCATCTGTCCAGCCCTGGTTCTGCTTTTATCTGCCATTCTCCCCTATGCTCCCAGGTTCTGAGAACTCCACCCACAGATATTTTCCTCCACATGCAGGGACACCCAGGTATCAGCCCTGTAGTGGAAATCACCAGAAGAGGGCGATGGGCATTGCTCAGTCCTCCAGCAGTAGCTCCCCAAATATCACACATTGCAGTGGGAGCTGACCTCCCTCTTCACCCAATGCCCACTCACCTCTTGGCTTGCTGGTCTTTCTCACAATCATCCTGGAAGGATGGGTACCTAGAGGAAGTCAGGAGGGTGTCAGTCCTTGGCTCCTGTGTCCCCCAACAGCTAGGACTTCTGAAGGGGCTGGCTGAGTTTGGGATGGGAATAGCAGCCCATTGGAGGGGCTGAGAATTTTGTGTGTTGGCTGTTCTGTGAGTTACCTGCTAATTGCCTGGAAATGTTTTGTAGTCACGGGCGCTTTGTGTGTGTTTGTACAATGAAACCAACCCACGTGGCACTTTCCCAGATATCACCACAGGCACAGAGCCTCTTGGTATGCTCTTGGTGGGGTGGTCGACCATGTGCCACTTATGCTACATATGCGACATGGCACCTGGATACTTCCTTACAAATGACAGAGGGGATTTGTCCCTGGCTAACAAAGGTTGGTGCTGGACAGAGAGCTTCTTGCAGGCACGAATATCACCCACTGGTGTCCCCAAGCCCTTTCAGACCCAAACCCTACACGGCCAGCCTGCAAACTCATTTAGTCCTGACCACAACCTAGAAGAACAAACAGCTTCTGAGACAGCCAGGCAACTCCCAAGACTGAAGCAAAAGGGGTGAGCTCCCCTTGCTTGGTATGGGCTCACCTTTCCATTACTAGGCCCAGCACATCCCAGATGTCGACAAACTCTTTGTGGAAGATCATCAAGGCTGAAATGAAATCGTAATCCACATTCTCCACTGCAGTTGGGAGGTAGTCCACCATGAACTCCAAGTAGTTCCCATTGGAGTCGTCATCCTGGTGGGCAGGCATCTTTATAACATGAAGAGGGACAGGGAAGGATGGTTGAAACATGGAAGCATTAATAGACTGGTAAATTACTCATGGTCATACACTGAAGTAGAAGGTGGGCTGGAAGAATTTTCCTCCATGTACACACCACACACACACACACAGACACACAGAGGACCTGGGATATTCCAGCGGGATCATGGCCTGTGAGGGAAAGCTATAGGCTGTCCAGTATCACCTGTATGTCCCTGTGGGAAGGTGGCCTGCTGACACATTGGGTACAACAGCGCACCCAGCGTCTCCAGAGGTAGCGAGGGCCCATAGATAAGGCATTACTGACTCGTGAGCCTATACCACTGAAGACGCAGCAAGAGAACATCTTAATCCATCAAGTGTCCTCAGACAAGTGAGTCCGTTGACGTTGCCTCTGGACTGCAGTTGCCTGGTGAACAAGGTTCCAAGTTCTGTTTCCATAAACAAGGAAACGAGGTCACTTCCTGGGGCCCTCTTACAAGAGTTTCATCCTTAGACAAGACCTTCCCAATGGACCCTCATCTCTACTTCCTTTGCTCTAGGGATAACTGGGCACAGTGATGGGAACATGCTCCACCCCAGCCCACTGCCTGGGAAGTTCCGCCAGCTTCTCAGCTTCAAAGGGTCACAGCTGGTCCTGATCCACACCCTCCTTCATGGAAGAAGTGTCACCCCAGACTAGTCCTTGTCCCTCTCAGAGATGCTCAGTTGTCCACCTGCTCCCCAGGGATCATTCTAGCTTCTACTTCCTAGCATGTCATCAGCTGTATATGACTATACATACCTGCATGACACAAGCCCACAGCTGCTATCATCTGACACCCAGAGGCAAACATGGACACATACTTGTGTGTACGTGCTCACACAGGCACACAGACATCCATTTCCACACACAGGTCCCCATGAGCCAGGAATCATAGGGTTCTTTCCCATCACAGTTGGTTAGATGGTGGTTAGGGTTGGAGTGTCAAGTGTCAGCAAGCAGTACGGTTCATTTTCATTTTCCCTTTCTCTTGGAGGAATGGCATGAATTTCTCCAGTCTGTTTCTGTGCATTCCAGTGTTTTTTCCTCTTGAATTTGGTTGAATGACTTTCACACCATCCTGAGAGAACTGCAGTGTGTGCTTTGACTGCAAGATGTGTGTGTCACAGTGAAGATCACAAAAGCTTTTACTACTCCTAGGAAATGTATTAATTAGCTTAGATTTGATAACTTTTAATTAAACAAGAAATTTCAGAGCTGGGCATGTTGGTGCGTGTCTTTAATCCCAGCACTTGAGAGGCAGAGGTAGGAGGATTACTGTGAGTTTGAGGCTACCCTGAGACTACATAGTAAATGTCAGGTTAGCTTGGACTACATTGAAACCCTACTTCTAAAATCCAAAGGGGGAAAAAAAGGCTAAAGAGATGCTTAGCAGTTAAGTAATTTCCTTCCTGTGAAGCCCAAGGACTGTGATTCGAGGCTCAATTTCCCAGTACCCAGGTAAACCAGATGCACAAGGTAGCACATATATCTGGAGTTCATTTGGAGTGGCTGGAGTCCCTGGTTCATCCATTCTCTCCCTCTCTCTCTCTCTCTCTCTCTCTCTCTCTCTCTCTGTGCCTCTTTATCTCTTTTCATTCTTTTGCTCTCAAATAAATAAAAAAGAAAATATTCAGAGCTAGTGGCTCAGTGGATAAGGCACTTGCCTTCAAAACCTAATGACCTAGGTTTGATTCCCCAACACCCCTGTAAATCAAGATGCCCAAAGAGCCATGTGCATCTGAAGATCATTTATAGTGGCTAGAGGCCTTTGCAGGGCCATTTTCTCTCCCTCCCACCCCACAACTCTCTTCTCTTTGCTTCTCTCTGCTTGCAAAGGACACTGTGAATAGAGCAAAGAGGTAACCTATAGAATGGGAGAAAATCTTTGCCAGCAATACATCTGACAGATAATTAATATCCAGAATATGCAAAGAACTCAAAAAGCAAAACAATAAGAAATCAAACAACCCAATTAAAAAATGGGGAATGAGCATCACGTGGTAGCGCATGCCTTTAATCCCAGCACACGGGAGGCAAAGGTAGGAGGATCACCATGACTTTGAGGCCACCCTGAGACTACATAGTTAATTCCAGGTCAGCCTGGGCCAAAGTGAGATCATACCTCAAAAAACAAAACAAAACAAAACCAAAAATAAACAAAACAAAAAATGGCTATGGAACTAAATAGTTCTCACAAGAAATACAGGTGGTACATATAAACATCTAAAACATTGTCCTACATCCTTAGCCATCAGGGAAATGCAAATTAAAACTACTTTGAGATTCCATCTCACTCCTGTGAGAATACACTGCAAACAAACCCTGTACATGTGCCACCTTGTGCATCTGGCTAATGTGGATACTGGGGAGTTGAATCTGGGTCCTTAGGTTTCACAGGCAAGTGCACTAACCACTAATCCATCTCTCCAGCCCCTATCTGTCCCCTTTTATTGAAGCGATGTCTTCAACCCCTTTCAAGTGCTCATAAAGTCAATCATTAAAGGGCAAAGACAGATTTCAGCAGCCAGCTTTATTTGCCACTAGAATCACCTCCTTAGTAAGCATTCACACAAAATCTGTGGTGTAAAATCCAAAGGGGGAAAAAAAAGGCTAAAGAGATGCTTAGCAGTTAAGTAATTTCCTTCCTGTGAAGCCCAAGGACTGTGATTCGAGGCTCAATTCCCCAGTACCCAGGAAAACCAGATGCACAAGGTAGCACATATATCTGGAGTTCATTTGGAGTGGCTGGAGTCCCTGGTTCATCCATTCTCTCTCTCTCTCTCTGTGCCTCTTTCTCTCTTTTCATTCTTTTGCTCTCAAATAAATAAATAAAAAGGAAAATATTCAGAGCTAGTGGCTCAGTGGATAAGGCACTTGCCTTCAAAACCTAATGACCTGGGTTTGATTCCCCAACACCCCTGTAAATCAAGATGCCCAAAGTGCAATGTGCATCTGAAGATAATTTATAGTGGCTAGAGGCCTTTGCAGGGCCATTTTCTCTCCCTCCCACCCCGCAACTCTCTTCTCTTTGCCTGTCTCTGCTTGCAAAGGACACTGTGAATAGAGCAAAGAGGTAACCTATAGAATGGGAGAAAATCTTTGCCAGCAATACATCTGACAGATGATTAATATCCAGAATATGCAAAGAACTCAAAAAGCAAAACAATAAGAAATCAAACAACCCAATTAAAAAAGGGTTATGAGCATCACGTGGTAGCGCATGCCTTTAATCCCAGCACACGGGAGGCAGAGGTAGGAGGATCACCATGACTTTGAGGCCACCCTGAGACTACATAGTTAATTCCAGGTCAGCCTGGGCCAAAGTGAGACCATACCTCAAAAAACAAAACAAAACCAAACCAAAAATAAACAAAACAAAAAGTGGCTATGGAACTAAATAGAGAGTTCTCACAAGAAATACAGGTGGTGCATATAAACATCTAAAACATTGTCCTACATCCTTAGCCATCAGGGAAATGCAAATTAAAACTACTTTGAGATTCCATCTCACTCCTGTGAGAATACACTGCAAACAAACCCTGTACATGTGCCACCTTGTGCATCTGGCTAATGTGGATACTGGGGAGTTGAATCTGGGTCCTTAGGTTTCACAGGCAAGTGCACTAACCACGAATCCATCTCTCCAGCCCCTATCTGTCCCCTTTTATTGAAGCGATGTCTTCAACCCCTTTCAAGTGCTCATAAAGTCAATCATTAAAGGGCAAAGACAGATTTCAGCAGCCAGCTTTATTTGCCACTAGAATCACCTCCTTAGTAAGCATTCACACAAAATCTGTGGTGTACAACATGGCCTGGCATTAACAGTCTTGAGAAAAAATACTTAAAAGGATTAAAGCAAGTATAGGGAGTCTGATTAAAGTAAAACAAAGATCTACTGTCAAAAGTTAGAAAGGGGGCTGGAGAGATGGCTTAGGGGTTAAGGCGCCTGCCTCCTAACCCTCAGAACACTGGTTCCAATCTCCAGCTGTTCCAATCTCCAGGTCCCACGTTTAGCCAGATGCAAAGTGACGCAAGGGCGCAATGCTGCACTTGGCCACAAGGGGGCGCGCACATCTGCATTTCGTTCTCAGCAGCTGAGACACTGCTCGCGCGCCCATGTCTTCCTCCCTCCCTCTCTCTCTCTCTGTCTCTCTCTCTGTGTGTCTCTCCAAAAGAAAATAAGATAAAGTAAAAAGTTTTAAAAAAAAGTTAGAAAGGTAGGCTAGAGAGATGGCTTAGTGGTTAAGGCGCTTGTCTGTGAAGCCTAAGGACTCAAGTTCAACTCCCTAGAACCTAAGAAAGCCAGATGCACAACGTGATGTATGTGCACAAGGTGGTGCACATGTCTGGAGGTCAACTTCAGTGGCTAGAGGTCCTGGCATGCCAATTCTCTCTCACGCTGACTCTCCTGCTCACTCATGAAAAACAAGCTAACAGTTGGCACCAATTTATTTTTCCTTTCTCCTTAGACCAGTGATTCTTATACTTTGTCTGATGAGTTTTGACTTCCTGAAGTTTTATGATCACTAATGGGGAAGAACTGCAATTTTTTTTGCAGTTGAAAAAGTCACTAGAAGAATGACAATTAGTTAACAGCTCACTAGTCCCTTCCAGGAGGCAACACAGAGGTAAAGACATGAAGATCTCAGACCAGGTGTAGTGGCCCACACCTTGAATCCCACCACTCAAGAGGCAGAGGTAGGAGGATTGCTGCAAGTTTGAGACCAGCCTGAGAATACATAGTAAATCCAGGTCAGCCTGGGCTAGAGCGAGACCCTACCTCAAAACAAACAGACAAACAAGACATGGCGATCTCAGGACCTAGTATTTACTGAAACCTTAATCCACCCTTCATACGTAAGCAGTGTGCTGGGTGCAACCTAGATTTTGGCTCACCCTTCATATTTGGGGAACTCTTTACCAGAGAGCTTTGGGCCCCTTGTATCTCGGGAGAGCTCTGTGCACCCAGAGCCTTTGGTCCCAACTTCATCTCTGGTGGGTGGGGCACACCTAAGAGCCTTAAGCTCTCATTTGTCTCCAGGGAGCTCTGCACACCTGTGAGTCTTCCACCTGCCTTTCATCTCCAGGGGAACTCTGTACCTGAGAACATTTGGCCTACCCTTCAGCTATGCGGACTTCTATATACCTATAAAACGTTAGCCCACTCTTCATCTTGGGCATCTGAGAGTCTGTAGGTTACCAGTCACCGAAAGCCTTTGGCCTTTTCATGAGGCTGCTGAAAAGCAAACACAAGGCAGACTATCAGAACACTCACTTATCAGGAGGAAACAACACTGAAACCTCCATAGCAACTTCCTCCCTCTTGATCAGTGCAAGCCCTTGTGCTAAAGTAAAGGTGAGTTTACATAAATAAAATTTAAAGAAATAAATTCAACCAACAACCCAGTTCCAGATGCCTACATCACAATTCAAGAGCATAAAGACCAGGGCAACATACCTCCTCCAAACATTATCCTTCACCAATGTCTACACTGAGATGGAAGTTAAAGAAATCTCAGAAACAGAATTCAGAAACTGATGACAAGTAGCTGAAAGGAATAAAAGAAGGAAATGAACATCTGAAGAGTCTGAATGACAAGAGGAAGGAGATAAAAACATGAGAGAGGAATTCAATACACACAGAAACGCTGAAGAAAAACCAAACAGAAATAGTAGAAATGACAAACACAGTATCTTAAATTAAAAACTCTGTGGAAAGAGTTACTAGCAGAATAAATTGAGAAGACAGAAGTTCTTCGCTCTGAGGGTGGAAAAACTGGAATGTTCCAACAAGGACAAAGATAACAAGGAATGAGCAGGACTTTCAAAATATTCAGGACACTATGATAAGTCCAAATTTAAGAATCATGGGCAGGGCTGAGAAGATGGCTCAGCAGATAAAGTGCTTGCCACTCAAGCTAGGATAGCTGATGCATACATTTAATCCCAGCACTCAGGAGGCAGATGTGGGAGGATTGCTGTGAGTTCAAGACCAGCCTGAGACTACATAGTGAATTCTAGGTCACCCTGGGCTAGAGTGAGACCCTACCTCAAAAAACAAAAACAAAAACACAAAAAAAAAACCCAGAAGCCATGGATGGTGGGCTTGTTATACCAGCAAGCTGAGGTGCTGATTTGAACTCTAGTAACATACACACACACACACACACACACACACACACACACACGTTTCTAAAAAGATTCCATCTCAGTGCAAATGCTAGCAAGCTGATGGTGGTAGTGCAAACTAGTGTAGCCACTACAGCAATTAGTGTGGTTTCACAAACAGCTAAAAATTATCATAAGAGCATCTCATTTCTAGGCACATACCCAAAAGACTGTACACCATACTACAGAGATACTTCTTTCATCTGTGTTTATTGCTGTGTTTTTCACAATAGCAAAGAAATGGCATCAGACTACGAATACATTAACTCAAGAATGAATGTTGAAAACAGGGCACATATATCAATGGAATTGTAGTCAGCTATAAAGAAAAGAAAACTGGCTAGAAAGGAACTGGAAAATATATTAGGTGAAGTAACTCAGGTGCCGAATGACAAACAGCACATTTCTCTCATATGTCAATCATAGCTTAGAACCTTTAAATATATGTTATATGAGAATAAGAGTGTGGATTCCAGCAAAATAGAAGAGGGGAGGGAAGAAGCTTTAAGAGAGAAGGGTATGGAAGGTAGCAGATCTAAGTGATATAAACGTCACAGGGGGAATGCAAGGGTTGGAGGGTGAAGGTAAGGTAGGGAGGTAGGAGAGGGGGAGAGTAAACCAGAGCTGTCATGTATTAATAAAGAATTTTAAACATCTCAATGGGCTAGGGAGAAAAATAAATCAAAACCAAACAGAGCCCAAATGAAGCCAGAAGAGCAGGTAGAGCACAGAAAAATATACAACTTTCATTTGAACTGTTAACACCAATTACGATTCTACATCCATATTTATGAGATGTCAACTCCCACATCAAATGTTTATACTCTTCTTACACTAGACTCATGAAATTAATTGACATTATCTATTCTCTAAGATTTTGACCAAGATTCCTTTATAAGTGAGTATCATGCACCTCTTCTAAACATGGTAGGGTTTAGAATTTGCTTTGTTACAAGAGAAAACACTTCTAGTTGAGCTTTATGATAGGTTTCTCAGGTATATTTTAAAAAGACATTTAGGCCAGGTGTGGTGGTGCATACCTTTAACCCAGCACTCAGAAGGCTGAGGTAGAAAGGTCCTTGTAAGTTCAAGGCCACCCTGAGACTACATAGTGAATTCCAGGACAGCCTGAGCTAGTGAGACCCTACGTCAAAAAAAAAAAAAAAAAAAAAAAAAGACATTTACAGGGGTGGAGAGATGGCTCAACAGTTAAGGTGCTTGCCTGCAAAGCCTACAGACACAAGTTGGATCCCCAAGTACCCACATAAAGCCAGATGCACAAAGTGGCACATGCATGTGGAGTCTGTTTATACTGACTAGAGGCCATTCTTTAGCTGGGCATGGTGGCCAAGGTAGGAGGATTATGATGAATTTGAGGCCATCCTGGGACTGTAGAGTGAGTTCCAGGTCAGCCTGGGCTAGAGCAAGATCCTATTGAAAAAAAAAAAAAGACATTTATTAGCACCAACCATGTGTAAGGTGCTGGTGTTAAGAGCTCTGACCGCTATGCTCTGAAAGAAGGGGTGGGCAGTTTATGAAGTGGATTGTGGCAGGAAGACCTTAGCTGCAATATATACTCAAAAGCCATTCACCCCATTCCAGCTTAGAAGTTTAACACTTTGGGCTTCAGGTGATTCCACTTCTTCTTCAGTTCAGATCTGGTGTTGTCAGAAGCAAAGATGTAGTTGATGGATCTATGAGACAGGTCCCACATTTGAGATGGGGTCAAATTAAATGTTTCAGCTGCCAGCTGGTATTCTTGAGAAAGGCATGTGGCAAAAATGCCTTTATCATCAGTCTGCAAAATATAAACAAGAATGTTTAAAAATCAACAAACAAGTCCTTTTGTTTAAACTCTACATGCTTCTTTCAAGAGTCTAAACAGGACTATGAATGAATAAATGTGTATGTATAACTAAACAGGCTTATATGTACTTTTTATTTTATTTATTTTTTTAAAATATCTTATTTATTTATTTACTTATTTGAGAGAGGGAAAGAGGCTGAGAGAGAGAGACTGGGTGCCCCAAGCCTTCAAACCACTGTAAATGAACTCCAGATGCATGCACCACCTTGTGCATCTGGCTTATGTGGGTCCTGGGCACTCAAACCAAGGTCCTTTGGCTTTGTAGGCAAGTGCCTTAACCACTAAGCCATCTCTCCAGCCCACTTTTCCTTCCTTCCTTCCTTCCTTCCTTCCTTCCTTCCTTCCTTCTTCCTTCCTTCCTTCCTTCCTTCCTTCCTTCCTTCCCTCCTTCCCTCCCTCTTTCTTTCTTTCTTTCTTTCTTTCTTTCTTTCTTTCTTTCTTTCTTTCTTTCTTTCTTTCTTTCTTTCTTTCTCTTTCTTTCGGTTTTGTGAGGTAGGGTCTCAGACCTGGAATTCACTATGCAGTCTCAGGCCGGCCTCCAATTCATTACCTCCCAAGTGTTAATTGGGATTAAGGAAGTGGGCTTGCATCAGCATTTTTTAACTTCCCCCAGAGAGTCACCCATCCCTCATACTCTAACTTCCTCTAGCCCCTCCACTTGGATATTTCCCTCAGGAATTCAAGGCACTCAGCTAGGAAGTGGGCAACTGACTTAATTCAATACAGTGGCTAAAAAGGAGCAGAAAACTTTGATAAAACATCTTACACAGATCACAGAAGGATGAGCAATGCTGTACCAGAATCCGAAGTGATGCTGCTCGTATGATGGAACTGTCTGACTTTTGATGTTTGAGGTCAAACAAAGCTCTAGGTAAAGGGGGAAAACCTTTTATTAACAGCAGGTAAATGAACTCACTCAGTGCTCACCAAGAAGACTCATGAGAAAATTTCCAAACTATATTGCTTTGTAGCAATTTTATATTTTCACAAAATGGACCTTTCATTATGTGTAATGGGCTAATTTTTAGTTCAAGGATGTAGTTAGTGCAAGGCCCTGGATTTAATCCTCAGCACTACACACACACAAACACATGCACAAGTTGTAGTTCAATTCATGAGCTACAACTATGGTAGCAACCATACCACAGAAGGAATTAATACTTTCTTCACAATCATGTGCTTCCCTTTCTTTTACCAAAATGGAGAAGAAAGAGGAATATTATAAACCAGTCATGATGAAAAAGCTGAACATTATCTTTAAGAGTTTTTGAAGGGCTTGTGCAATTCCTCCTCGCCTCACAAGGTTAAGCCAAAACATAGCTAAGAAAGCTAGCACTGCCTGAGGAGAAGAGTACTGTGAAGAGTTGGCAGTGCTGTGAACCCTCCCAACGCTTCTAAGAAAAGTCCAAAACACTTTCACCCAGACTACCACCCATTCACTGGCTGCCACTTACCTAGGTAAGTCCTGCACAGCTTCTGGCTTTCTATAGGGTGGGGAGGTCTAAACACATGTTCTTAGATTTGTGGGGCAAACATGTGATCCACTGAGCCATTTCTTTGAGACAGACAAATAAGCAGATAGACAAAGAATGGGCTGCCAGGGCCTCCAGCCACTGAAAATGAACTCCAGATGCATGTGGCATCTTGTGCATGTGGCTTACATGGGTCCTGGGGAAATCTAACTTGGGTCCTTTGGCTTTGCAAACAAGTGCCTTAACCACTAAGCCATCTCCTCAGCCCTCTAATTCTTTTTTATTTTTTTGAATTTTGAATTTTTTGATTTCAAACTTTTGTAAGAAGGACACCACCAGTGTATTTCACAAAGACATAAATGTATACACCCTAGGAACACAAAAATAATAAATCTTCAAAGATGTTCATTCCCATTTATTTACATTTTTTCTAATATAAATTTAGGACTTCAGTATGTAAATAAATACATTATTATGTATACCGTTCTAGTGTGGCTTACCAACAAATCAGCTGAGCTTAATTTTTTTTTAATTAGTGAAAGCATTTTGATGGTAGGGAAGGGATGGAGGAGAGGAAGATGATCTCAAAGTGTCCAGTTACATCAGCTGACAGTTGGCTTGCTCTTGGGAGATTGCAGACGGGGTGTTAGCGTGGCTGGGAACATCAGCACCTTGGCCTGCATGAACGTCAAGTCAGGAAGGCTGGCAATGACCTTGGCAGCCTCTTCACTCAGGCACTCTTCTCTTTTTGGCTTCCTGGTGGATGTGCTTGTCTTCTCTACTGTGGACACAAGCTTTGCAAACACATCAGTCACTCTGAGGTTTGAGGTGGAGATTTCCAGCTTAGCCTGTCAATTCATACAACCCTGGATCCCCACCATCTAAGGGGTTAGTAAGGCCACTGCTACTCCAGTCAAACTGGACTGGTGGTAGAGACTCCTGCAATTGGTCAGATGTGTTTAGCTCTGGTGTCATGGTGGTTATCTGACCAATGGAAGCAATTGTTTTCTGCTTAGATAGTGGTTTCAATGGTTCCTTGGTGGGCTCTAGCATCCCCAATCGTGCTGCATACATGGGCACTATAACAGGTTGCTTCTTATTGCCCGTGAACAGAATGTTACGAGTGTCTATTCCCAAGGAGCACAAAAGCTTCTTGTTGCTATGAAAGCCTCCCCACAGATATCTCAGGCCATGTGTGTCATGAATATCCTGTAGCTCAGTCCCTACATGGAGCAGCTCACCACTTTCAGTTAAGGCCTCTCTTATTTTTATTGGCAAAGTGCTTTTTTCCAGCAAGTGCTTGAGCAAAGTCACTTCCTCTTCAGCATCACTGACAAATACAGAAGGAAAGCATGCTTCGAAAATTCACTCCAGGTGGTTTACTAAAGCTGTCTGAACTGAAGTGGCTGACTCTTGCAAATGGCTGCCAGCAACAGTTCCTTTGGAAGTTGGTAATGGGCCACGGTCCATCTTAGGGGTCCCCACAGTATCAGCGCTTTCACCTGACCTATGTGACTGCCAGGCTTCCCTTCGATGATGAGACTCAGTAGACTGCTGGGCTCCAAAAGCAGCCCAAGAGCACCCATCCTTTTTATCCTCAAACGTGCTCCAGCTGCGACCTGGCTGGGCCCCATTGCACTGAAGTCTGCAACATCGCCTGAGTCTTGAAAAGCCCTGCAGTCAGCATGAGGATTTGGCACAGAATCAAAATCTCCAAACTCACTGTCTTGCCCACTTTTCAGTTTTGAAAGAGGTGTGCTGACTGTCCCACCAGACTTTCTTGCCAGCTAACATTCTTTGATAAACCATCAGATGTCCGCTGAGGGTCTGACTCAGTAATTATTTCCTCTTGGCAAGAAGCCTCATTTGTATCCCCAAATTCTCCAAAATCATCGCCTGCTTCACTCAAATGTGGAAAGTGCTCTGAAGATGCTTCAAAAATGACATCATTCATTGACTCTTGAGGACCAATGACAACAGGTGGAGTAGTGCCACTGGCTGTGCCAGGCACCAAAATCATCCTCCTTTGTATCACAGCAAATCACAAAGTTGTTACTACTGTCAGCATCGTTTATACTTGCAGGATTATCCGAAAGAATTCCTTCTATGTGATCAATGCTTGAGCTTTTGGAATTAGTCAACATTTTACTTTCTGCTCTGGAAGAACCGACATCTTCATTATAATCAGAAGTTTTCATAGAATTTATACACAGGTCAACACATTCTGAAGTAAATAAATCTGGTTTTTCCTTAGGTTTACATAGTTCCCTCCTAATGGCCCAAGCTCTAAGTCTTGGGATGAATATCTGAATTTTACAGTTCATCCTGTTGCAGTGTTGGGAGGCCGTGTTCTTCAATACTGAACCTCTGTTACTTACTACACTGATCTCTGAAACCTAAACCTGACTTTCTCCATCAATGTCTCCTTTACCACCAAAGCTTCCATCCAAAGACACTTCCTGTGCAGAATTCAGCTGGGTGACTCTGTTAATCTTGTTGTTGTCTTGAATGTTACTGCAGCTTTATCATTAGAAACCACACCTACTATTTCTCCTACTTGTATCCTTTCCTTTTGGGAAAACCTGCCAAAATCTGCAAATTCTTCTGCAGGACTAGGAGCAGGATCTAAACTGTACTCAGTGCTGTGAGTGCTAAGAAGGTTCCATCCCTTTGAATCACCTCCATTGTCCAGACCATCTGTTCCCTGAGGTTTCAGTTTCCAAACCTGCAAACCCATTTGTTAAAATCTCCAGACAAGGAGGTTTTTCACCATTGCAACTGTCTACCTGCTTAGTTTGATAAACAATGCTTTTATCAGTTCTAAAGTCTCCTGGAGAGAAACTTTTAGATGTTCCAACATTTGGTCCATGCTCCACTGCTTTATTTAAATCTCCTGAACTTTCCATGCCATCAATGGACAAATCTAATGTTTTAGATGAAATTGTTTCATTGCTGGTGGTAAAAGTAAAACGTCAGATTGTCCTTTCACAGGAGTATAAAGTTCAGCACTGATATCCTTATTATTTCCATTTTTAATGGACTTAAACCTTGTAAGGCTATCCACATTTTCTGAATTCTCATGAACTGGCATAAAATGGCTTGAAGGTACAAAGTCTTCCTCGGGATGAGTATAATCTGGGGTGTCAAAATCAACAAACCCTACACCAGAAGAACTAACTTCTGAAAAGCCACCAAATTCCCCAAATTCATCATCTTCCTCTTCTTCTGCTCCACTGTCTAGTGGTGGTGGGGATGAAGAGTACATTCGAATGATGTCTGGCTCCATTGTTTCCCAATACTCAATTTATGACAAGGAAACAATACAGGAAGTAGTAGTTTCTCTTCCTGTCACATCTTGGTAAAGTCTTCTACTTCCTCATCTAGGTTTAACAGCCTTGCAGACGGTGTGTTCTTCCTTTCAGTAAGTCTCCTGGTTCCTCCCTGGTGGCTGCGATGAGCATGGCTCTTGGGTCCGGAGGAAGTAGTGGTTCAGGACTCCGGGCCACTGACCAGAGAAGGCAGGTGGCAAGCAGCCCTCCCGGTCCGTGCGCGTCGGAGCTCCGGGGAAGCCCACCCGGAGTTTAAGCACTGGGTCAGCATCCCCATCTCACTACCCTACGCCCTCTTCTGCTTACTACCTCTCCGCCTGCTCCTCCTCCCTCTAATTCTTTTTTTTTTTAAAAATATTTATTCACTTATTTGAGAGAGAGAGAGAAAGAGTGTGTGTGTGTGTGTGTGTGTGTGTGTGTGTAAGAGAGAGAGAGAGAGAGAGAGAGAGAGAGAGAGTGTGAGAAAGGAATATAGAGAAAATGGGCACACTTCTCTAGCCTCTGCAATTGAACTCCAGATGCATGTTACCTCCTTGTGCATCTGTCTTAACGTGGGTATGGGGAAATGAACCAAGGTCCTTAGGCTGTGCAGGTAAGTACCTTAACTGTTGAGCCATCTCTGTAGCCCTAATTCTTAATTTTCTTAAATAAAAATATTTTTATTTATTTTTTTGTAAGCAGAGAGAGGCAGAGAGAAGAGGGACACACACACACAGAGAGAGAGAGAGAGAGAGAGAGAGAGAGAGAGAGAGAGAGAGAGAATGAGAATGCACGTGCTGCTGCAAACAAACTCCAGATGCATGCTATGCTAGTTTGAATTGACGTCCCCATTACATTCAGTCATTTATTAGGGCTTGTAAGTCAGATCTGCAGCCGCCTGGCTGGAGGAGGCGCCACTGTGGGCGGATCCTGATGTCCGCCCTACGAGGCACATCTGAACTCCAACCTCAGACCTGCAAAGTGCTCAAGCTCCGCCATGACGGGTCCCTGGAGTGTCTTAGCTTGTACTGGTGGTTACTTTCCTTTCTCTCTGCGTGGGCCCGTGAAAGCGGGCCAGCTTCTTCTGCCAGTATGGGACTTCCCCCGGATCTGCAGCTTCAAATAAAGTCCCTTCCTCCATAACTGTGTCTGGTCTGGAGGTTCATCTCAGTGATCTGAGACTCACTGTTACAAGTGCGCCACCTTGTGCATCTGCCTTTATGTGGGGACTGAGAAATTAAACCTGGTTCATTAGGCTTTGCAGCCAAGTGCATTAACTGCTGAGCCATCTCTCCAGCCCAATTTTCTTAAGTTTTAAGTAAATGTTGTACATTTTCACAACATACGTTAATTTCATTACAAGTCACCTTCAAACTTCTAAATGATCCTTATTTCTTAAGAAGTTACTTACTGCCGGGCGTGGTTGAACATACCTTTAATCCCAGCACTTAGGAGGCAGAGTAGGAGGATCACTGTGAGTTCGAGACCACCCTGAGACTCAATAGTGAATTTCAGGTTAGCCTGCACTAGAGTGAGACCCTACCTCGAAAAACCAAAAATAAACAAACAAACAAACAAACAAATAAACAAACAAATAAATAAAAAGTTACTTACTATGCTGGGCATGGTGGTGCACACCTTTAATCCCAGCACTCGGGAGGCAGAAGTAGGAGGATCACCGTTGGGTTAAGGCCACCCTGAGACTACATAGTGAATTCCAGGTCAGCCTTAGCTAGAGTGAGACCCTACCTCCAAAAACAAAACAAAACAAAAAAAGTTTCTGAGTTCCAAGTACTGGGGACTCCAGCAGTGAACAAGACAGAGGTCTTTTCTCATATAAGTGACATTCTAGGGGGAGCTGAACTTTCAGCTGACTAAATGAGGCTTAGAAAGCATATACATCATGCACCTTTAGTTTTTAACTGATTTTTGAAATTTTAGAACAGTATTACTTTTCCATATAAGGTCTGCAGCCTGGGAGTTGGGGGGAGAAGGTTACAAGGTTGTCTGGAGATCTACAGCTCTAAGCCTTACCCAGGGGTATCTGGTGTTGCCTCACAAAGTCTACCAGATCCAGGGATCCCCCCTCAGAGGAGTTGAGAAATGTTCCATGCCCAATTCTGTCGGGAAGCAGATCCAGGAGCATTTCTGTTTCTTTTTTCTGATTTGGAATCTTGAGAAAAGTGAGAAGGAATCAATGACCTCTTTCGGTGATTCGATTTTTTTTCTATAGTAGGAATTCTGCCTAAGTAGTAAATAAAGATTTTGTTTTCAATTTTATTTATTTGCAAGCAGAAAGAGAGAGAGAGAGATAGAAGAGAGGCAGATAGAGAGAGAATGGGCATGCCAGGGCCTCTCGCCACTGCAAACAAACTCCAGATGCATGTGCCCCTGGTGCGTCTGGCTTAGGTGGGTCCTGGGGAATCAAACCAGGATCCTTTGGCTTCACAGGCAAATGCCTTAACCACTAAACCATTTCTCCAGCCCAGATGTTTTTTTTTAACAGAACTTGTTTACTTAAACCTTCCCGTCTGTCTTTGCTCTTTTTATTTTTTGTACAGTGGGGTGCTGGATTGAATTTAGGCTTCATATATTCGAACTATGTACTGTGTGACTGAACTGCACCCCCAGTCCCTTCTACCTTTTAAAAAAAAATTATGTCAACACAAAGAGAGAGAGAGAGAGTTAGAAAACAATACAGAGAGAGAATGGGCACACCAGGAGCTCCAGCTGCTACAAATGGACTCCAGATGCATGCAACACTTTGTGCATCTGGGCTATTGGGGAATCAAACCCAGATCATTAGGCTTTGCATGAAAGCACCTTACCTGCTTCTCTCTAGCCCTCCTTCTACCTTTTATCTTCTCATTCATGCCCTAATAATCTTCTATATTCATTTCACTAATAAAAGCTTTGTACCTTTTTTGTTGTTGTTGATTGCTTGTTTGTTATCTGAGGTAGGGTTTCACTCTAGCTCAGACTGACCTGGAATTCACTATGTAGTCTCAGGATGGCCTTGAACTCCGGCAATCCTCTACTTCTGCCTCCCGAGCCCTGGGATTAAAAGTGTGTGCCATCACGCCCAGACTTTGTGCCTTTTAACAGGAATCCTTTAAGCCTCACAATAATCTTACAGAGTGATAACATAAGGAAATTAAACACTCAGGAAAATTAACTTAATATATCAAAATAAACCCACATATCTTATATGTGTTCTGTGTGGTATATATGTTTATATATATTAGAAAAAACGTCCAGAAAAGCATAAATACAGAACTGTTAACAGTATTAATTCTTGGGAGCATTTTAAAGTTTTTTTCCTTCTGCACTGTAATTCCCTATACTTGGAATTTTCTCAGATACATAAAACTTTCATAGTTAAAATACATAATAAAATATATATTTTAATATAAAATATCAGTACATAATACATAGTAATATATATTACTATGTAACAAAATATATATATTATATATAGTCTTTAGTACATAATATATAACATAATATATAGTAATATATATAATACACACACACACATATGTATTTTTGTTTGTTTTGTTTTGTTTTGTTTCTTCAAGGTAGGGTCTCACTCCATCCCAGGCTAACCTAGAACTCACTATGTAGTCTCAGGATGGCCTAGAACTCACAGTAATCCTCCTACCTCTGCCTCCTGAGTGCTGGGATTTTTGTGTGTAGTGTGCATGTGTGTAGGCATGTTCATATATGTGTGAGCACATGTGTGTGCAGGCCAAAGGTCTTCCTCAATAGCACTCTACCTTAATTTTTAAAATTTTCTATTTATTTTATTTATGTGTGTATTTGTGGCTGGCTGTGTGTGTATATGGGCACACACTGCCACAGCACATGTGAAGGTCTCAGGACAACTTCGAGGTGTCTGTTCTCCCCTTCCACCTTCTTTTTGAGACAGAATATCATTTTGCAGCTGGGGCCAACAGGGAGCATTGGGTTTCCTTTCCAAACTTCGTATAATGATGAAGAGCTATATCCTTTATTGTCAGTGCCTGTGATACATTCAGATTCCTTTCGCTATGAGCGTAGATGAGATAAGCTGGTGCTTTTCTCACAATCAGCTTGCCAATGGCAGGGCTAATGCAAATTCATGTAATTTCTCTCACAAGATGTCATGAAGCAATTTGTAATGACACAGCTAGAATTCAAGTAAAGAGTCACTCCCAGGAACCACAAAAAGTTGAAAACAGTAGCACTAAGGATTTAAGCAAGTACATGCCTTAACATTATAATTAATGTTTAAAAATACTTCTAGTTTCCCCCTTTAAAATTTTTTTTTTTTTTTTTTTCCAGGACTAGAGAGTTGGCTTAGCAGTTAAGGCACTTGCCTGTGAAGCCTAAGGACCTGGGTTCAATTCCCTAGTACTCACATAAGCCAGACGGATATGGTGGTACATGTGTCTGGAGGTCATTTGCAGTACTTGGAGGCCCTGGGTGCCCATTTTTCTCTCTCTCTCTCTCAAGTAAAAAAAGAAAAAAGAAAAGAAAAGAAAAGAAAAGAAAAGAAAAGAAAGCTTTCTTTAAAAAAGTTTTTCAGCCAGGCATGGTGGTGCACACCTTTAATCCCAGCTCTCAGGAGGCAGAAGTAGGAGGATTACCATGAGTTCAGGGCCACCCTGAGACTACATAGTGAATTCCAGGTCAGCCTGGGCTAGAGTGAGACCCTACCTCAAAAAACCAAAAAAAAAAAAAAAAAAAAGTTTTCCCAGGGCTGGAGAGATGGCTCAGTGGTTAAGATGCTTGCCTTTAAAGGCTAGCAACCCTGGTTCGATTCCCCAGTACTCATGTAAAGCCAGATGCACAAAATGGTGCATGAATCTGGAGTTCATTTGCAACCGGTAGAGGCCCTGGCAGATCCATTCTCTCCCCCTTTCTCTGTCTCTCTTCCACCGGTCTCTCTCTACAAACAAAAACAAACAAACAAACAAACAAACAAACAAATACATACATAAAATGTTTTTTTCCAAACAGGATATCATGGCACATCCCTCTGATCCCATTTCTTAGAAGGAAGAGACAGGAGGATTAGAAGTTGGTCATCCTTAGCTACAGGAGACCAAGTCTCAAAAAAAAGTATATGAAATATACATATATATTTAGTTGCTTACAAATAACCACAGTATTCTTGTGCTAATCTGCCCCCTGCAGCTTATGATAATATTATTTACCTCTGCAATATGGAGTGCCAACTTCAGACCTGCTTTTTTAGCTTCTAAAAGAGGTTCCAAGAAGTCGTTGGCTTGTCCTGCCTTGAAGATAAAAGTTAAAATTAGGAATGCATGAAAATTTTGAGCAAACTGAGTAATGTGGTGTTACACTCCAACAAAAGAATAAAATAGTAGCAGACAATAATGATGTAAGAAGGATTTCATTTGTACAACTTGCTTTTACAGCACCTATAATGAGCAGGCACAAAGCAGGAAAGCCATATCCCTGCCCTGAGGTTATTCAGCAAGCTGGATATGACAGGTATCACATTTATTTCCAGGCAGACACACAAATATCTAGTGCTATGAAGAATTCACCTGACTCAGGAACCTTTTATGATTACCAAAAAAAACAAAACAAAACAAAACAAAAGACACCTATTAAAAAGATGGATAAGCTGGCCGTGGTGGCACATGCCTTTAATCTTAGCACTCAGGAGGCAGAGGTAGGAGGATCACTGTGAATTCAAGCAAGGCCAGCCTTAGACAACTATGTAATGAATTCCAGGTCAGCCTGGACTAGAGCGAGACTCTACCTCGTTAAAAAAGAGAGAGAGAGATGGATAAAAACAAGAGCAGAGTAGTCCAGGAGTCCAATTTAGACAAAGCCGTCAGATGGATCCAGTTACATGGGACACTTTAATTTAGTGATTTTTCAAGCAGGAGTAATTTGGTCCTCTGAATGACATTTGGAAATGTCTAGAGGCACTTTTGCTTGTCACACTGGGAGGCTAGTGAGTAGAAGCCAGAGAAGCTACCAAAAATCCTACAAACCACAGGACATCCTCTACAACAAAAAATTATCTGGCCCCACATGTTAAGACTTCGGAATCTTTCAACAAGAATCTCAGGCCAACCTTTCTTTCCTGGAGGTTCTATGGAATAATTAAGCCCTTAATACCTTTAGTCATCTATTTATGCCATGACTTAACTTCTCTTCTGTACATACAGACTGTTACTAGTTTTGTACCATCTTGAGAACATGGATGAAAATGGTTACATAGTCAGGCAAATCTTGTTTTTCAGCATGCATTTGTTGATATTCACTCTGGGCAGGCCTTATACAAGTGGATGAAATACACTAAGCAGTTTCAGTGTAGAATGTGCATTTTTAAAACTATTTTTGTTTTTTATTATTTTTATTTATGTATTAGAGGGCAGGGAAGAGAGGAAGACGCAGAGAGAGAGAATGAATGAGAATGGGTGCACCGGGGGCTTTAGCTACTGCAAACAAACTCCAGAAGCATGAACCACCATGTGCATCTGGCTTACATGGTTACTGAGAAATGAAACATGAGTCCTTTGGCTTTGCAGGGAAGTACCTTAACCAATAAGCCATCTCTCCAGCCCTTTTGTTTGTTTGTTTTTTTGAGGTAGGGTCTCATCTAGTCTAGGCTGACCTAGAATTCACTCTGTAGTCCCAGGCTGGCCTTGCTTGAATTCACAGTGATCCTCTTACCTCTGCCTTCCAAGTGCTG
Organism: Orientallactaga sibirica; assembly: GCA_036365145.1. Classification (NCBI taxonomy): domain Eukaryota; kingdom Metazoa; phylum Chordata; class Mammalia; order Rodentia; family Dipodidae; genus Orientallactaga; species Orientallactaga sibirica. The sequence goes on from JAEOAD010000006.1 coordinate 55,014,577, forward strand.
GGATTAAAGGTGTGCACCACTATGACTGGCTTTTAAAAAACTATTAATAACCTCTCTTTCTCCCTATATACGTACATACGTACAAACACAGACATATGTCACTGTGATCATAATCCCTTTCACCACCCTCCTTATTCCTCTCCCTTTTCCGTCCCCCCTCCGCTGAACCCCTTTTTTCCAACTAGTCCCTCTTTTATTTTGATGTGATTTTTTGTTTGGTTTTTGCTCTCCTTTATCATCCATGACAACAGGGTGATGGGCCCAATATTATGCAGGTCTTTTGCAGATAATGTCATCCACAGTGGGTTTATAAATGCCACAGCCACTATGGATCTGAAAAACAGCATTCCAAATCACTGCTCCCCATCCTTTGCCTCCTATATTCTGTCTGCCATCTCTTCTACAATGATCCCCGAACCTTGGAGGGTATGCAAATGGTTTATTTTATTTTTTATTTATTTGAGAGAGAAAAAGAGGCAGATAGAGATAGAAGAGAGACAGAGAATATAGGCATGCCAGGGCCTCCAGCCACTGCAAATGAACTTCACATGCATGTTCCACCTTGTGCATCATTTGGCTTTACATTGGTCCAGGGGAATCAAACCTGGGTTCTTTGGCTTTGTAGGCAAACACCTTAACCACTAAGCCATCTCTCCAGTCACAAATCATGTTTTTTTTAATGGGTATTTAGTTTACAGAACTCTTGAGAACCAACCACTCTACATATTCCAGTCATCCAGGACGAACAAGCTTTCTTCAGTATCTGCTGGACCCTATGGAGAATGCAGGAGGCTCCAAGCTAACCCTTACCCCAATTGACTGATTCTACCTTCAAGAAACAAAATATAGTTAAGAAAAATAACTTACAGTAGGGTCTCCACTGAGGTCAAGGCCAAGAACTATATCCTTTGTAGAAAGGAAGAACTCTTCAGCAAGTTTAACAGTCTCCCTGGCTACTTTAGGACCACCTTTTCGGTCAATTGCCATCAAATACCTTTAATATAAGAAAAACAAAGGTGAAGTCAGGCTTGCTGGTACATGTGTGCCCATAATTCGAGCATCTGGGAGGTGGAGTCAAGAGGATTAGGAGTTCAAAGTCATCCTCAGCTGCAAAGAGGCCAATCGGTGCTACATGAAACCCTGTCTCAAAACGCCAACCAACCACCTGGAGATTTGACTTTGCCAGACAGGAGACATGGATGCCTACACATAGCATGAACATCTAGTCAGTATTCACATTTTTAATTGTTTCACATTTTAGGTTTATATGTTTAGTTTTTGTTTGTTTGAGTCAGGATCCAAATAAGATCCATACTTTATTTGTTAGGGTATGGCTTAAGTCTCTTTTATTCTACTCTCACTCCTTTCCTACCCTACCTCTTTTCTTGCAATTTCTTTGTGAAATCAGGCAGGGTGTCTGGCTCCTTCCCAGAGTCTTGAGGGTTTTTAAAAATGTTTTTTATTTATTTAAGAGAAAGATTTATTATCAATATGGGCATACTGGGGCCTCTTGCCACTACAAACGAACTCCAGATGCATGTCCCATTTTGTTCGTCTGATTTTACATGGGTACTGGGGGAATAAACCCCTGGCTGACAGACTTTATAAGCAAGCACTTTTATTTATTTATCTGCAAGCAGAGAGAGACAGACAGAGAGAGAATGGGTGTACCAGGGCCTCCCCTCCAGCCACTGCAATGAACTCCAGATGCATGTGCCACTTTGTGCAACTGGCTTTACATGGGTACTGGGGAATCAAACTGAGATCCTTAGGCATTGCAGGCAAGCATCTTAACTGCTGAACCATCTCTCTAGCCCAGCAAACACTTTAACAGCTAAGCCATTAATTTCCCTGTCCCCATACTCTGAGTTTTGGTGATCATCTCCCTGTGTTAACGTGTTCACCTGTCCCTTCCATTTTCTTTTACTTTCTTACTTTGAATTTTGAGGCAGGGTCTCATTCTAGCCCAGACTGATCTGGCACTCACCATGCAGTCCAAGCACTAGGCTGGCCTCAAACTCACAGCAGATTCTCCACCTCAGTCTTACAAGTGCTGGGATTAAACACATGAGCAACCACACCCAACTTTCTCGTATTTTTTACAAAGTGATTATTGGGTCTAGCCTAGAGGCTTATTTAGAAGAAATTATTTTTTGGTAAGAATGAATAGCATTGTGTAATGATGAGACATGAATGTCAGGCCTTGGGAGGTAGGAGGGGGATCAGCAGTTCAAGGCTAGCCCTGGCTACATAGCAGGTTGGAAGGAACCCTAGCCTACATGAGACCCTGTTTCAAAAAATAAAAACTATGCCAGGCATGGAAACATACACCTTTAATCCCAGCACTCAGGAGGCTGAGGTAGGAGGATTACCATAAATTCAAGACCAGCCTGGGTCTGCAGAGTGAGTTCCAGGTCAGCTTGGTCTAGAGTGAGGCCCTACCTGGAAAAAAAACAAAACTAAACAAAAGTAAAAGAATAAATAGCCAGGCGTGGTGGCACATGCCTTTAATCCCAGCACTCAGGAGGCAGAGGTAGGAGGATCACCATGAGTTCAGGGCCACCCTGAGACTACATAGTGAATTCCAGGTCAGCCTGAGCTAAAGTGAGACCCTACCTTGGAAAACAAAAGCAAACAAACAAACAAACAAAAAGAATAAATAGGTGGTAGTATATTTTCAGAAGGCTTAGATTTATTATCTCATAAATCATATGAGGTTACATAATTTCTAAGACATAACAAGTAATTGATACAAATTTGTTTCTGATGTTTTTGCTGGAATTCTATTGGACTCAAATATCCAAAGAACCTATTAATATTGTGTGTTTTTTAATCAGCACCTATTAATTTACTCATTTACAAAATAAGTTCCTATAGCATTTATTTACAAAGTTTAGATAACACTGAGCTGGATATAGTGGTGCATGCCTTTAATCTCAGCTCTCAGGAGGCTGAGCTAAAAACTGAGTTCAGATTAGCCAGAGCTAGAGTGAAACCCTGCCTCAAAAAAACAAAATACACAAAACTGGGGGCTGAAGAGATGGCTCAGTGGTTAAGACATCTGCCTGCAAAGCCTAAGATTGTATTCCCTACTACCATCATAAAGTCAGATGCACACGGTAGGACATGTGTCTGGAGTTTGTTTGTTGCAGTGGCTAGAGGCTCTGGCATGGTGTGTCCATCCTCTCTCTCTCTCTCTCTGCCTCTTTCTCTCCCCTCTCTCAAATAAATAAAATAAAATAAAGATGTTTTTCAAAAAAAATTGGAGCCAGGCATTGTGATGTACACATTTAATCCCAAAACTTGAGAGGCTATGGTAGGAGGGTCACTATAAGTTTGAGGCCAGCCTGAGACTACATAGTGAATTCTAGGTCAGCCTGGGATAGAGGGAGACCCTACCTCAAAATAGAAATTGGGGTAAACTATTCAGAAAGTACCATTTTTACCCCCACTCAATTTCCATGTCATTATTATTAGAACACAATATAAATCAGAGACTAAGAAAAGAGCTCAGTACTAGAGCATTTGCCTAGAAATAATATAAATCATATTAATATACCACAATGTATGATTACCTGATTGCTGGGCATTTTAAGGTATTTTCTACTTTTTGTTATAGATATTCCAAAAGTAAAGAGTTAGCATAAATAAAGGACTGGAGAAATGGATTACTGGTTAAGGTGCTTGCCTGCGAAGCCTAAAGACCCAGGTTCAATTCCCCACTACCCATGTAATCCAGATGCACAAGGTGGCACGTGCATCTGGAGTTTGTTTGAAGTAGCTGGAGGCTCTGGCATGCCCATTTTCTCTCTCTCTCTCTCTAATAAATAAATAAAATATTTAATCAATAATAAATCAAGCCAGACATGGTGGCACATGCCTTTAATCCCAGCACTTTCAACGGAGAGGCCAGGCCTACCATGTCGGACTTATTTTTTTTAATTTTATTCATTAAAAAATTTTTTTAAAATATTTATTTATTTATTGAAGCATGAAAGAGAAAGAGACAAAGTGAGCGAGAGAGAAAGAGAATATGGGTGCACCAGGGCCTTCAGCCACTGCAAACGAACTCCAGATGCATGTGCCACCTTGTGCATGTAGCTTAAGTGGGTCCTGGGGAATCAAACTGAGGTCCTTTGACTTTGTGGGCAAATGCCTTAATTGCTAAGCCATCTTTCCAGCTCCTAATTTTATTTACTTTTATTTGAGAGAGAGAGAGAGGGAGAGAGAGAGAGAGAGAGAGAGAGAAAGGCAGATAGGAAAAGAAAATGGGTGCACCAAGGACTTCAGCCATTGCAAATGAACTCCAGATGCATGTGCCACCTTGTGCATCTGGCTTATTTGGGTCCTGGGGAATCGAACCTAGGTCCTTTAACTGTGTAGGCAAGCACTTTAACTGCTAAGCCATCAATCTAGCCCTCTTTTTTAAATTATAGGCTTTGCAAATAAGAGCAAGCACTTTTAATCACTAAGCTTCATTACCAGCCCCCTTTCTGGTTTTTTTTTTGGTTGTTTGTTTTTGTTTTTATTTATTCATTATTTTTTTTTTTTGTTGTTGTTATTTTGAGGTAGGGTCTCACTCCAGCTTAGGCTGACGTGGAATTCACTATGTAGTCTCAGGCTGGCCTCGAACTCTCGGCTATCCTCCTACCTCTGCCTCCCAGGTGCTGGGATTAAAGGCGTGCGCCACCACGCCCAGCTCCCTCCTGGTTTTTAAAATAAAAATTACTGGGCTGGAGAGATGGCTCAGCAGTTAATGGCTCACAAAGCCTGCCAGCCAGGATTCAATTCCCCAGTGCCCATGTAAAGCCATATGCACAAAGTAGTGCATGTATGCAGAGTTTGTTTTCAGTAACAATAACAAAGGCCCTGTACATCCATACTCTCTCCCCCTGTGTCTCTTATTCTCTCTCTGGTCACAAACAAGAAAAAAGTTTTAAAATAAAATACCATTATACTAAGGTCCAGTCTTCTTACCTAACATCAATATCCAAATTTTCCTGTTTGGACTGTTTTATACCCTCTAGGATGGATTCCACATAAGTCTTCTTAGTCATTCCTGGAAAAAGCACATGGGAACAGATATGAAGAGAATACTGACCACTTCCTCCTTCAACTTGACCACCCTATGTGGACAATTACACTTTTACTTTATGATATGACAGGGTTCAAGATGAATGAAAGAAAGGCCCTTAGGAAACATTTTAGTAAATAATTGTACTTTAATAAAATTAAATAAAAAAACAGTATAAAAATGAAGGAGAAACCCAAAATGGTAAGCAGATTCCCTAAAAAATGTCAGGCATGGCAGTGTGACCCATAATCCCTGCAGATAATCCTTGGGAGTTGCTCACTCACCAAATCGGTGAGCTCTGGGTTCAGAAAGAGGCCCAGTCTCAAAGAATAAGGTGTAAAGTGATAGAGTAAGACACCTACCGTTGACCTCTTGCCTCCATATGCACTCACATACACATGCACTCACACACGTGAATGAACAAGCATACAGACACAACATCATGCACATACCCATGCAAAAAATTATTCTTAGATTTAACATACAAAATTATTCTCACAAAACCTTATGAGAAAATTTAAACTCATTCAAATAAAACAAGCACTTCCCTAGTGCCTGTCCTTTAAAAAAAAAAAAAAAAAAGCCAGGCATGGTAGCATACTCGGGAGCCTGAGACAGGAAGATCTGCAGTTTGAGGACAGCTTGGGCTGGTCAGTCTAGCCGACTTGTCGACCTCCGGGGTCACGGGAGACCTGTTTCAAAGAAGGCTGAGAGGGGCTGAGATGGCTCAGTGGATAAGAGCACTAGCTGAGCATGCATGAGGACCTGATACCTCCTTAGTCTGTTTCCCCAGCACCCATGCATAAAACTGGGCATGACCATACACATCCCTAATCCTAGTCCTGTAGTGGGTGGACACAGCTGGAGAATAGCTGAGGCTCACTGCCTGAAAATGTCAACTTTGTGCAGGTGAGCTATAAAGGACACCCAATGTTCACCTCTGGCCTCCGCCCATGTGCAGCACACACATGCACACACACACACACACACACACACACGCATGGATGCACACATGCCAAAGTGGATAGATAGCACTTGAGGAGTAACACTCGAGGTTGTCCTCTAATTCCATGTACACACGTGCATGTGAACACACATGTACACTCATGGTCATTTTTCTCCCTTAGGGATGTTTTTTCCTGCTCAATTCCTTTTCTCTCAGTCCTGCTAAGGCTGTTTCACATCTGGACATCCACAATGACACTCCAAGTGGGATTCTCAAGTCTTCCTCCTCTTGAGTGCTTGTTAAGAGTGCTCTTTAGAACAGATTCCTCTAAAACCACTATTTTAAAAAATATGCATTTATTTATTTGAGAAAGAAAAAGCAGCAGCAGAAAGAGAGACAAAGAATGGGTGTGCCAATCCCTCGATCCACTGCAAACAAACTCTAGATACATGTACCACCTTGTGCATCTGGTTTACATGTGTACTGGGGAACTGAACCTGGGTCCTTACACTTCACAGGCAAGTGCCTTACCACTAAGTCATCACTCCAGCCCATAAAAACCACCTTTTTACTCTCATGACAACATGGTTACTTTTGATGGAAAACTTTTAGTAATAGAAATTTTTAAAGAAAAAAAGGAATAATTTATAATCCCATCACCCATAGGTTACTATATCTTTGTTTCCAAAAATAAATATATACATATTTCTATTTTAGTTTTATTTATATTCAAGGAGAAAGAGGGAGGAGAGAAATGGGCACACCAGGGCCTCTGGCCACTGCACACAAACTTCAGGTACATGTGTCATTCTGTGCATCTAGCTTTATGTAGGTACTGGAGAATTGAACCATCAGGTCATACAAGCATAGGTCCATAGCTGCTGAGCAATCTCTCCAACCCCATATGCATTTTTTTTTCAAGGTAGGGTCTCGCTCTAGCCCAGGCTGACATGGAATTTATTTTGCAGTCTCAGAGAAAAAAACAGATGAAACACTGTTAGGTATGTATTAACCCTGTACAGTAATTTAACTCTGTATTAAATATTTCCAAAGGTCATGAAAGTGTCTTTGTAATTTTTTTCTGATTTTTTGAATTATGGTTTCACTGTACTCCAGGCTGACCTGGAACTGATGCTGACCTGGAATTTACTCTGTAGTCCAGGCTGGCCTCAAACTCATGGAGATCCTTCTACCTCAGTCTCCCAAGTGCTGGGAACCACCACTCCTGGCTTTGCAAATATGTATTACTTCTACTCCTTACTTTCTCCTTCCCCTTCTTTGTTTTTGTTGCTTTCTGTTGCTCCTACCCTCCTTCTCCTCTCCCAGCCCCCCCCCATTTCCTCCCCTTGGCTTTACAAATATGTTTAGTGATTACCTATTCTGTCAGTCTTTGACCACTGCCCTATTATTGCATACCTGGGTTAATATCTGGCTTGTGAATCTCCACTTGAAGAGCAGACTAGTTGTAATTGACAGGTTTCTTCTCTTCCCTCACCCCTCTTTTTTTTTGGTTTTTTGAGGTAGGGTTTCGCTCTAGTCCAGGCTGACCTGGAATTCACTATGTAGTCTCAGAGTGGTCTCGAACTCATGGTGATCCTCCTACCTCTGCCTCCCCAGTGCTGGAATTAAAGGCGTGCGCCACCACACCCAGCTTTCTTCTCTCCCCTTTTGTGCTACCCTGAATAGCATAATATGGACTGATTATATAGCTTAAAACTGTCAGGTAAACTGGACATGGTGCCTCTCACTTTTAATCCTAGCACTTGAGAGGCTAAGGTAGAAGGACTGTTATAAATTTAAGGCCAGCCTGGCAAAAGAGTGAGTTCCAGGTCAGCTTTGGCTAGAATGAAATCTTGCCTAAAAAAAAAAGTCACTATGAATTCCCTTTCCCATTTCAACATTTACTTGACTCCAGTAGTTTCAAATATTTACTTTCTAATGATTACTTGGCTATGTGTTATGATGCAAAATGACCTAGGCCTGGATAGGTCAAAAGGAACCAGTATCTCCAAAAAAAATTTTTTAACACAAAATCTAGCTATTTTGCTCCAGCTGGCTTTGAAGTCACTATGTAGGCCAGGATACCTGAAACCCACCATCTGGGACTACAGATGTATACAGCCATGCCCGGCCTGATGCTACTGCTATGGATAGTCCCACAAAATTCCTAGACACCATATCCAGATCCATTCACCTCTTATGAGAGGATTTAGTACAGCACAGCTGGCTCCTGGCCTAACACCATCACTCTCTGAAGAGTGACTGCCATAAAATAGGATTCAGAATCTGCTTATCTGCTTATCTCACAAGTGCACAAGTTCAGGGACCAGAATTAGCCTTAACTTGAGACGATGCACTATAAGAAGTAGGTGTCCTTTCCTTGAACTAAAAAACACAAACAAAACCCTTAAGGAAGAACAAAAGAAATCTGAGCAAGCTATTTTCCTCTTCTTCAACAAATAGTGTCTATTTTTTACTTAAGATGGACTTACTCATAATGTATATCATTGGGGATCTGGGTACAGTTCAACAGTAGATCATTTGTCTACCAGGTGAGGCTTTGAGTCCCCAGCACCACACCAAAACAAGTATGTCGTTAATGTATTTTGTGGAGTTACTTTTTGTTGTTGAGTAAATGAATCAAATGAATTTCTGTGAAGCATCAAAGCACATGGGAAAGGGACAGGACATTCACTGAGAAGTAATTAGACTCTACCAGTAGAACTGCTGCCTCTGGGTGTGCTCCTCAGTTCCAGGTACTTGACGCCGTCATCTGCAAATTCTTTAATGACATCTTTTGTGACCTGATAATAAAGGCAATGTACACAATATTGATGCTCAAGTAAGGGTCCAAATGAAAGTGCCAAGTGCTACAACTTTACTTCATTTATCGGTTACTAAGGACTGCTGAAAGTCTCCCATGTGGTAGGGACTACCTGCTTTGTCCATTATAATGGAGACCATGTCAGAGCTGCAACATTTCCAAACAGTTCCCATCACCCCCATGCCCACATCAAAACCAAGTCTTCACATTAGCCACACCTTTTTTGTTCCTTTTTTTAAAAAAATAAGGTCTCTCACTATGTAGCCAAGGCTGGCCTTGAACTCCTGATCCCCCTGCTTCTACATGCCAAGTGCTTGATTATAGGTGAACGACACTACGCTTGGCTACATTTTCCTCCTTATATTCATTTCTCTACTTGCTAGAATTCATAATAGCAGACTGAAAAAACAGAAAATGAGTCAAAGCCAGTTTGAACCATTCCATCATTTACATAGTGCTCAGAAATGTAATATACTGAAGTAAACAATTTAAATTAATGGACATTGATGATGTAATGACCACCATTACTGATAGGATCTTTCAAGTCATGGTTTATGCTAGATATCGTGCTTTTAATCCCAGCACTTGGGAAGATGAGGTAGGAGGATCACTGTGAGTTCAAGGCCAACCTGGTTCTACCACATGAGTTCCAGGTCAGCCTGTCCTAGAGTGAGAACCTACCTTGAAAAACAACAACAAAGCCGGGCATGGTGGCACATGCCTTTAATCCCAGCACTCGGGAGGCAGAGGTAGGAGGATCGCCGTGAGTTCAAGGCCACCCTGAGAAGACAGAGTGAATTCCAGGTCAGCCTGGACTAGAGTGAAACCCTACCTCGAAAAACCAAAAAGAAAAAGGAAAAAGAAAAAGAAAAAAAAAGAAAAACAACAACAGTAAAAGGTATTAGTTGAAGTCATGGCTTAAGGTTCTTATTCAAGTCATTTATGAATGAGTTTTAGTTTTCAACAAATTCTGGCAGGATTAACTTTTTCCACTGAGGAATTAAGGTTTAGGAAAATTCACTTTAAACAAAGCAAGTGTGGTAAACATGAGCAAAGCTCTATCTAGTAAGATCCAACTCTCAACCATCCAAAAATTTCTGAAGGTGTTTTCCTTTCCTATCATCAGTCCTGAGAAATATCAGCTTGGAGTGGAAAAAAGATAAGACTGAGGGTCTGCAAGTCTGCCCTGGTTAGCCTTTCAGTTGGTATGCTCATCTTGATTTGCTGTGGCTATGTGCATACACAGTGTCACCACACGGGAACAAAGTAACTAACAGAAAGCCAGGGTCTGAGCCTCTTCTTTTCTCCCCCATGAAAGCCAAAAAAGGAATTATCAGTAATTTTTAATAATAATTTGAATAATAATAGGTAACTCAGATTTACCAGATAGGCTGGTAACCAGACTTACAGACAAAACTGCTCAAGACAACACTACAACATTCGAATCATGTTACTTGAAAATAACTGAAGACACCACTGCTGCCTCCACCACTGGGTATGATCCTACAGCGTTCATAGCATCGCTGCTGGTACCTGACTCTGTGGCTACTGCTGCCAAGAACTCCGTCTTGCTGACAATGTCTAAACAAAGCATGGGCCTTGTCTTTGCAGGTCGAGGAACTCGGATCTTGTCATTACCTCAGATCTGCAAAGACCTAGAGGGACCAACTTGTTCTCCTCCAACTCTCTTGACACAGTTAGCTGTTTGGGTTGGTGGTGAGGGTCTGTATGGCAGTCCTTGCCGGAAGTGACCATATTACCCTTTATGAGTCATTAGGAACACAGAAAGCCAAATGAGCAAGAAAAAGCTTGCAGACAAATATGAAGAAGAGCAAAAGAAAGATTTGTGGGCCACAGTGCGGCCTAAGTCTTCTTTATGAACCCTGCCCTGGAGTCTACATCTTAGCCCAGTTATGTCTCCTATGTAATATAGATAGAGCTTTATCAAGGACATGTCCATGTGAGGTGCAATATTTCATGACATGTTATATATGGAAAAAAATCTCTCTTCTATATTGTTCCCTATCCAACAGATGCTATTAATCTTGGTTCTTTCCTCATTTCTTTCTTTCTTTTATTTTATTTATTTTATTTTAGGTTTTTCAAGATAGGGTCTCACTCCAGCTCGGGCTCATCTAGATCTCATTCTGGGATTAAAGGCATGTACCACCACACCTGGCATCCTCATTTCTTTTATTCTCCTTCCAGCTTCCCATTCCCATTCCCCTCATTTCTTTATTTTCCTTTTTTTAATTAAAAAATATATTTTTATAGAGAGAGAATTGGCATGCCAGGGCCTCAGCCAGAACTCCAGATGCTTGTACCACCTAGTGGGCATGTGCAACCTTGCGCTTGCCTCACCTGTGTGCATCTGGCTTACACGGGATCTGGAGAGTCAAACAGGGGTACCTAGGCTTCACAGGCAAGTGCCTTAACTGCTAAGCCATCTCTCCAGACCCCCTCCTCATTTCTCTAACAATGAACAGTCTTTATCTTAGCTCTTAAGCAAATGTCTTAAATTGGTTTTAAAAAGAGTTGTCATAAAAACCATTTCTTCATCAGACTCTTGCAAGCAAATGGTCACACGTGGCAGCAGAAAGTATCTGTTGTTCAAAAATCTTAGGGCTGGAGGGATGGCTTAGCGATTAAGGCATTGCCTGCAAAGCCAAAGGAAACAGGTACAATTCCCCAGGACCCACGTCAGCCAGCTGCACAAGGTGCCAGGTGCATCTGGAGTTCATTTGCAGTGGCTGGAGTCCCTGGCATGCCCATTCTCTCTCTCTGTCAAATTAATAAATAAAAAATAAAATACTAGAAAAAAAATCTTAAACCACTCTACATATTCCTTCATGTCTCACCATTAGAATATCCTCAGGGCTAGTAGTAAGCTGATGAACAATTGAAAACATCTGGAAACATCTGCAACATGAATGAAAAGTTTAGCTTACTCTTAGTCAACAAAACTTACTACTCAAGTTCCCTAAGCTGAATTAATAAATTTAACTTCATAGTAAGTATATATTTAGGTTTACAAAGAACTACAGGATAAAGTTTTAAATAAAATTACATTGATTTAAGCCAGGCATGGTAGCATTCAGCTTTAATCCCAATAGTCAGAAGGCAGAGGTACGAGGACTACTGTGAGGCTGAGGCCATCGTGAGACTACACAGTGAATTCCAGATCAGCCTGAGCTAGAGTGAGACCTTATCTGGAAAAACCAAAATTAAATGAATAAATAAATAAATAATAAAATTAAATTTACATTGATCTGAAAAGACAATCAAATGCCTGACAATAAGATATGTATTTATTTTACTTTATTGTATTTATAATTTTAATAATGTGAAATAATAGTTGTCATTATCTAATTCTGCCCTTAATGACAGTATGAGCAATATGGCTGTATTTTCAAATATAAAGATTATCTCAATAAAAATCATCAAAAATTGTCGAGTCTATTCAGGCATGGTGGTGCACGCCTTTAATTCCAGCACTCAGGAGGCAGAGGTAGGAAGATCTCTGTGAGTTCGAGGCCACCCTGAGAATACAGAGTGAATTCTAGGTCAGCCTGAGCTAGAGTGAGACCCTACCACGAAAAAAAAAAGTCTAGTCTAACACTTAGAAAAAAAGATTAAGTTTTATTTTCCATGCCAGATGTCTACTCTACTTCGTAAAATCTGATTCCTCTATATCAAGTTATCACAATTTCAAACCACTGACAGACCAAAAAAAATGCACAACCTCCCTAAACTCACTCTTCTAAGGTTCTTTTCTTTCCTTTGTCAATCATGGTCATCTCATCATGGATTTTAAGATCTGGCTTCTTTGCTATCAATTTCTTCATGGTATTGGAACTAATGGATCCATTCAAGTGGGCATGAAGTTCCTAAAACAAGAGAATACAATCGATAAAAAGTTATCAAGAGAGTAGAGAGATGACTCGGCAATTAAGGCACTTGTCTACAAAGCCTAATGACCTAGGTTCAACTCCCCACAACCCACATAAGCCAGATGCACATGGTGGCACACACATCTAGAGGCCCTGGCACACCCATTCTCCTTCTTTCCCTTTCCCCTCTCATAAATAAATAAAAATAAAATATAGGGGGCTGAAGAGATAACTTAGTGGTTAAGGCATTTGCCTTCAAAGCCTAAGGATCCCAGTTCAATTCTCCAGGTCCCACATAAGCCATATGCACAAGGTGGCACATGCATCTGGAGTTCATTTACAGTGGCTACAGGCCCTGGTGTGCCCATTCTCTCCCTCTGTCTATCTCAAATAAATAAAAATAAAATATAAAAAAATTTAAGTTATCAAGTAATTACTAGATTCAGAGCCTCATCCAGGCACTAGATGTTTGTAGTTTACACCATTCAAGCTGCTTCACTTAGCTATAACCCTTCTACTGTTTACAAATTCTACCCATAACGTTTACTTTTCTTTTGTGGAAAAAACATGAAAGTCATTATGCAAAATCTCAAGAACTCTGTAGTTGACTTCTCACCACTTTTGGCAATTCCATGTAAAAGTCTGTCTTCCATGACTGCTGCTGTTCTTCAGCCTCCATCATGATTGTAGCAGGGTTAGAAAACCTCTCCACTCTTATTCTTGGCTTGGGCAACACAATGTATTTCAGAAAGAAATTCTGAGTTCCTAGATTTTCTTCACATTGCTTTGCTTCCACACATTTGGTAAGACTGGCTCTATGTTTAGCTTTGGGATCAATTTCACCTATGTTAACAAATGTAAATATTTTCAGATACTAGCATATAAATACAAAAAGAAACAAGACTTTACTGATTTATCTGACCACAATCCAATAAAGCTAGAAATCATCAACAAGAGAAACTACAGAAAATGTACAAACTCCTAGGGATTGAATAATATAATATTTAACAATGAATGGGTCCTCAAAGAAATCAAGAGAGAAATACAAAATTTTCTAAGAATTAAATGAAAATAAAACACAACATACCCAAATCTATAGGACACAAGAAAGACAGTGTTTTTTGTTGTTGTTTTGGTTTTGATTTTTTTAAAGACATGATTAATTTATTTTTAAATACAAACTTTCAAAAGGGGAGGGAAGGGGGAGAGGGAGGGACAAGCTTATTCCCTAAGATAGATTTATATAAGATGGAAAGGAAAAACCAAAATTGAAAATAGCTAGGAAACTATATAAAACCAGATTTTTCTCATGCAGTTAGGTTTCACAGAACTTTAGGTTGATTCATTTCCTGTGTTTGTTCTTTCTAAGCCCAATAACCCAGAGGTAATTCACTATAAGGTAATTCTCGGTTCTCAGCTTGAGAAAAATGAGACGGCTCCTAACAAACAACTCCTTCTTCACTGGGCAAAGCCAGTTGTCCTCAAAGGGTGAGTTAGCTGAGTCTAACAAAGTGATAGAACACTAACAGAATATAGTTTGCTGTTTGATATTCCCTGTAAATGTGGGTAATCATACAATGTCCTTGAGGCCTTAACAACCTCCGAGCATTGTCCACAGGCAGCTTAGTCCATCAGAGGTCCAGGAGGAATTTCCTAACCCGAGCCAGGTACTGTGGTTGCAGGTAGTCACCCAGCTCCTCCTTACTGACCCACACATGCCGGCTCTTCTTCGCAGCCTGGGAAACGTCTCCAGTTAGCAGCAGTGCTTTGAAGAACACTTTGGCCCCAAGGTTACTCTCTGTCCGCATTGCCTGGGGAAACTTGAATTTGTAGTGACCACAAGGTGCATTTCCTAGGAACTTGGCTTTCATGTTGTTCTCTGAGAGAGTGGCCAGGGCTCGCTCAGCTGTCCCTCGGAGGGTCTCCCCAGGCTGCCACTCCACTTGAGGCAGGAGCTAAACATCATCGGTCTCCAAGCTTCTCTCTGATTGTTACATGAGCACCAAGTTTGAACTGTTGGAATGTCTGCTCCCACATATCTTCCAAATCTTGTACAAGCAAAATATCTTTTTCATCTTGTTCATTATCAAAGAGGTCAGTTTTCTTCTTTGCCAGGCTCTGTGCTTCATCCAGAGCACGAAGCTCATGGTCTGAATACAGGCTTTTCTCTATTTCAATCTGCTGTAGAAGGGAGGTCATCTCTTCCTGCAGTGGGGTGAGAGGCTGGAGATGAGCAGCAGTCGCTGCAGACACAAGGCGCCCAACAAGCGCCATGGGGACGGGCTGCTGGAGAGCGCAGCCTGAAGGGTCAAGCAGTGGGAACCCAGGCCACCTCCCCACAGCCTGTCCCCATGCCGCCAGCCGCCAGCCAGGGCCCCTAACAAAGCGGCCCTCACGGGCAGTGCCATCTTCTGGCCTTCCCACAATGGAGCGCCTTGGTTTTGATTTTTTGAGGTAGGGTCTCAGTCTAGCCTAGGCTGACCTCCAATTCACTACGTATAGTCTCAGGGTGGCCTTGAACTCAAGGCAATCCTCCTACCTCTGCCTCCTGAGAGCTGGGATTAAAGCCCTGAGTCACCATGCCCAGGTAAGAAAGACAGTACTAAGAGGCAAGTTTATACATTATATGCCTACATAAAAAGAATTCAGAGATATCTCAAGTAAATAACATAAAGATAAACTGAAGGCCTTGGAAAAGCAAGAACAAATCAAATCCAAAAGAAGACTGGGCGGTGGGTGCAGCTCAATGGTTAAAAGCACTTCCTTACAAGCCGGTCGTGGTGGCGCAGGCCTTTAATCCCAGCACTCGGGAGGCAGAGGTAGGAGGATCGCCATGAGTTCAAGGCCACCCTGAGACTACAGAGTGAATTCCAGGTCAGCCTGAGCTAGAGTGAGACCCTACCTCAAACAAAGAAACAAAACAACAACAACAAAAAAAAACAAAACACTTCCTTACAAAGCCTGCCAGCCCAAGTTCTTTTCCCAGCCACCCGTGTAAAGCCAGATAGGCACTTGTTCACAGCAGCAAGAGACCCTGCTGTAACCACCCCCATACATGCACACTCACATACACAAACATGCAAATAAATAGGTTTTTGTTAGTTAGTTAGTTAGTTTGTTTTTTGAGGTAGGGTCTTGCTCTAGCCCAGGCTGACCTGGAATTCACTACGTAGTCTCAGAGTGGTCTCGAACTCATGGCAATCCTCCTACCTCTGCCTCATGAGTGTTGGAATTAAAGGCATGTGCCACCATACCCTCCTAGTTTCTTAAAAAATACTTTATTTACTGAATTGGGGCACACAAACACAGAAAGAGGATGGATGCACCAGGGCCTCCAGCCACTACAAATGAACTTTAGACACATGCACCACCTTGTGCATCTGGCTTATGCAGGTAATGGGATATTAAATCTGGGTCCTAAGGCTTCGCAGGCAAGTACCTTAACCACTAAGCAATCTCTCCAGTCCAAATAAATAATTTTTAGATGCTTTCAAAAAGTACAAGACAGAAGGAAATAATCAAGACCAGGGCAGAAGTCAATGAAATAGAAACCATATGTATCAAACAATTAAAAGAATTGATGAAACAGAGTTGGTGTTTTTATTTTATTTATTTATTTATTGAGACAGAGAGAGAGAGGAAAAAGAGTGAGTGAGAATGGGTGCACCAGGGCTTCTAGCCACTGCAAACAAACTCCAGATGCATTTGCCACCATGTGCATCTGGCTTACGTGGTACCTGGAGAATTGAACCAGGTCCTTAGGCTTCGTAGGCATGCACCTTAACTGTTAAGCCATCTCTCCAGCCCGAGTTGGTTTTTTGAAGATATACATGATTGACAAACCATTACCCAGATTAGCCAAAAGAAAGAGAAAAAAGATCCAAATCAATAAGATTCAGCTGGGGGTGGTGATGCATGCCTTTAATCCCAGCACTCAGGAGGCAGAAGTGTGAGTTCAAGGCAGCCCTAAGACTACATAGTGAATTACAGGTGAGCCTGGACTACAGTGAAACCCTACCTCATAAAACCAAAAATAATAATAATTAGATTAGTGATGAAAAAGGAGATATTACAACAAATACAAATGAAATTGAGAGAATCATAGACATACTTCATATGCCTATATTCTACCAAATTGGAAAATCTAAAAGATGAATTTCTTGACACATACAATCTACCAAAGTTAAAACAAGATGAGATAATAATTTGTCACCTAACAAAAAACAAGTCGAAGCAGTAATTAACAACTGGAAGAATCAAAAGAAGCCCAGGTCCAGGGCTGGAGAGATCACCCAGTGGTTAAGGTACTTGCCTGTAAAGCCTAATGACCTGGATTCCCTAGTGCCCATATAAAGCCAGGTGCACAAGGTGGCACATGCATCCAGAGTTTATTTGCAATAGCTACAGACCCTGATGCACCCATACTTTCTCTCTCTCTCCCCCTCCTTGCAAATAAATAAAATAAAAGTCCTTGATAGAAGAACTGTAACCACTGCTTCTCAAATTATTCCAGAAAATAGAAAAGGTGGGATTGCTCTCTAATTCCTTCTATGAAGTCAACATTACACTAATAGCCAAACCAGAGACACACAACAAAAAACCCTATAGGCCTGTGGTGGCTTGATTCAGGTGTCCCCCATAAACTTAGGCATTCTGAACACTAGGTCCCCAGCTGATGGAGATTTGGGAGCCTACTGGAGGTGATGTATTGTTGGGGGCGGGCTTATGGGTGTTATACCCAGCTTCCCCTTGCCAGTGTTTGGCACACTGTCCTGCTGCTGTTGGTCAGGAGGTGACGTCCACCCTCTTGCTCATGCCATCATTTTCCCCTGCCATCATTGAGCTTCCCCTCAAGTCTGTAAGCCAAAACAAACCCTTTCCTCCCACAAGCTGCTTTTAGGTGCGTGTGTTCTGCCAGCAACATGAAGCTGACTGCAACTGTAAATTGGTACTGAAAAGTGGAGTCACTGATGATATGAACCTGACTCTGTAGCTTTTGGCTTTTTGGGAATGATTTGAGGGAGGAATGTGGAAGGATTTGAAACCTTGTCCAAAAAGATGCCTTACAGTACTATAAGTACAGCTTCATGGTGTATTCTGGTCAGAGTTGAAAGATCTGAATGCAGTAAGAACCATGGACTTATAAGGGGAAGAAAGCCCTTTGCCTGGACCTGGCTAGAGGCAGTTTGTGTGAGGCTTTGTTGTTATGCCCATGTCCTGAGAACTTGTGCAAGGTCGCATTACATAGAAATGCACTGGTGTGAGCAGAGGGATATGGCACAGAAAGAAATTAATTCTTTGGGCCCAAACTGCTGCCCATTCAGCTGCAATTGTTTGAGAGATTACAACTATTGAGATTGGGCCAGCTGATCTGCACTGGACAATCAGGAATAATGTGGACTTTTTTGAAGAAAGGGGCCTGAATGCTGAAGGAGTGTCCTGATCTTCAAAGTCAGATTTATTCCTCCCCATCCTTGGATTAACAAATTGGTAGTCCACCTGGTACTATACAATATAACAAATTCAGGAAAGAGAAGGTCATTGAATTTAAAACATGGTTTTGCTTTTTGGAAATGGCCATGGGCTGTGTGAAGCAAGTTTGTTGGATTACCTGTGTGGAGGCCCAATGGAGCCATGAAGATGAACTCTGGGTTGCAGTGAAGACCCAATGGAGATGCCAGGACTATAGAATGGTGGCTAAGGAGAGATGCTGGTACTGGATGAAGTTTTCCCAGACTGTGAATAGCCTAGCTGGAGGGGTGGATTTGGAATCCCAGAGACTCATCATTGATTAGACTCATTGAACTGGGAGACATCACTGGTTAGAGTTTTCAGACTTGGAGTTACAGTCTGATGTTTGCCCTGTTTGTTTTAAATTTTATATTGGTTGAATAATTCTTTACTATGCCCAATGCCATCTTTTGCAGGGGCAATATTTATTCTTTGCCATTATGGTTTTTAAAAAAATTTTTGGTATTATAGCTCAGTTAAAAGACCTTGGACTAAGGCTAGAGAGATGGCTCAGCAGTTAAGGCGCTTGACTGCAAAGCCTGGTGACCTGGGTTCAATTTCCCAGTACCCAAGTAAAGCCAGATGCATAAAGTGGTACATCCATATGGAATTCATTTGCAGTGGCTGGAGGTTCTGGAATGCCCATTCCTTCTCTCTCCTATCTCTTTCTACTTACAAATAAATAAATAAAATAGATCTTGTAGTATGTGGATGTTTGAACAACATTGGGATTGATAAAAACTATGGGGACTCAAGTTTGACTCAATGCATTGCATTTTACATCATGTATGGTTATTACCTTATGGGGAAGGGGCAGAATGTGGTGGTTTGATTCAGGTATCCCCCATAAACTTAGGCATTCTGAATGCTAGGTCCCAACTGGTGTCAATTTGGGAACTGGAGCCTTCTGGAGGTGATGTATTGTTGGGGGCAGGCTTATGGGTGTTACATCCAGCTTCCCCTTGCCAGTGTTTGGCACATGCTTCTGCTGCTGTTGTTCACCTGATGTTGACCAGGAGGTGATGTCCACCCTCTGCTCATGCCATCGTTTTCCCCCTGCTATCATGGAGCTTCCCCTCAAGTCTGTAAGATAAAGTAAACCCTTTCCTCCCACAAGCTGCTTTTGGCCAGGTGTTTTCTGCCAGCAACATGAAGCTGACTACAATAAGGACAATATTCCTGATGTATTCATCAGGATGCAAAAATTCTTAGCAAAATACTTGCAAACTGGGCTGGAGAGATGGATCAGCAGTTAAGGTGCTTGTCTGCAAAGCCTAACATCCTGGGTTCAATTCCCCAGTATTCATGTAAAACCAGATGCACAAAGTGGTGCATGAATCAGTCTCTGTCTCTCTGATTGCAAATAAATAAATAAAATATTTTTAAAAAATACTTGCAAACTGAATTCAAAAACATCAAAAAGGTGATCCACTGGGCGTGGTGGTGCATGCCTTTAATCCCAGCACTCAGGAGGCAGAGGTAAGAGGATCACCGTGAGTTCAAGGCCACCCTGAGACTACATAGTGAATTACAGGCCAGCCTGAGTTGGAGTGAGACCCTACCTCAAAAAAAAAAAAAAAAAAAAAAAAAAAAAAAAAAAAAGGTGATCCACCTTGATTAGGAAGACTTTATTCCAGAGACTCAGGGATAACTCAATGTATGTAAATCAATAAACATATCACATAAATAGACTCAAAGACAATAAACACATGATCATCTCAATAAATTTAAAAAGGCCTTGAACAAAATCCAGCAATCCCTTCATAACAAAAAAGCATTGGAAGGGCTGAAGACTTGGCATAGAGATTAAGGCACTTGCCTGCAAAGCCAAAGTACCTCAGTTCGATTCCCCAGAACCTACATAAGCCAGATGCATGAGGGGACACATGCATCTGGAGTTCATTTGCAGTGACTGGAGGCCCTGGTGCACCCATTCTCTCTCTTTCTGTCTCTTTTCTCAAATAAATAAATAAAAATAAAACTATAAAAAAAGAATTGGAGACTAGGGATAGAGGAACATATCTCAACATAATAAAGACAAATTTTACATATATATGACAAAATATAATACATATATGGCAAAATTATATCCAAAATCATACTCAATGGAGGAAAACTTGAGGCATTTCCACTAAGGTCTGGAACAAGACACAGGTATTCCTTCTTCACATTGCTATTTAACATAGTACTTGAAGTCTTAGCTAGAGCAATAAGACAAGAGAAAGAAAGAAAGAAAGAAAGAAAGAAAGAAAGAAAGAAAGAAAGAAAGAAAGAAAGGGATACAATTGGAAAGGAGAAAGACAAACTACCCTTATTTACAGATGAAATCCTGTATATGAGACACTACAGATTCCACCAGAAAGTGGCAAAATACACAATTAGCATACAAAAATCAATAGCTTTCTCATATGCTGCAGAAGACAGTTCCACAATGCTGGGATTAACTTCCAAACAGATGCAGCTTATTGGAGGAAAGGATTTATTTCAAGCTTACAGATCCAGGGAAAACTCCATCAATGTCAGCAGAAGCTGCTTACTTACATAGATCCAAGCAGAGAGAAAAACTGGAGCAAGCAAAACACCAACACCAACAAACACACAAACCTGCCAAAGCACAAACTTCTCTCTACACCTTTAGTTTGTGTCACAGTCAGCTTCATGTCACTGGGATGAACTTCCAAACCAGGCACAAGTTTATGGGAGGAATAGGATTTATTGAAGCTTACAGATCCAGGGGAAGTTCTAGAATGGTGGAAGAAGCTGGCCCATTTTCACAAGTCCATGCAGAGAGAAATTCCACCACCAGCACCATAAGCAGGCACACTCTAGGAACCCCAGACAGAGCTCACACACGCTGCATATCTTTGACTGAATTCCCGATCTGCCCTCACACCTTTGGACTGGACCCTAGTATCTTCCCACAGTGATACCAAGTCACAAGCTTGAATAAAACTCTTGAATCTACTGGGGACATCCATTCAAACTACCACATTCCACCCCTGGCTCCCAATAAATTTACAACCACCTTACATTGTATATTGTTTTAAGTGAAAATTCAAAGGTCCCAGGGCTGGAGAGATGACTTTGTGGTTAAGGCGCTTGCCTGAAAAGTCAAAGAACACAGGTTCTATTCACCAGGACCCACATAAGCCAGATGCACAAGATGGCACATGCATCTGGCGTTCATTTGCACATGCCCTGGCATGCCCATTCTCTCTCTCTCTTAAATAAAAAAATATTTTTAAAAAACCGGGTGGTACTGGGGAAATGGCTTAGTGCTTAAGGCATTTGCCTGCAAAGCCTAAGGACCCCACTTTACCCAGGACCATGTAAGCCAGATGCACAAGGGGGCACATGCATCTGGAGTTTGTTTGCAGTGACTAGAGGCCATGGCATGCCCATTCTCTCTTTCCAGCTGGCTCTTTCTCTCTCTCTCTCAAATAAATAATAAATATTTTTTTAAAAGCTGGGTGTGGTGGCACATGCCTTTAATCCCAGCACTTGGGAGGCAGAGGTAGGAGGATTGCCATGAGTTCAAGGCCACCCTGCAACTACATAGTGAATTCCAGGTCAGCCTGAGGTACAGTGAGACCCTGCCTTGAAAAAAAAAACCAAATACACACACACACACACACACACACACACACACACATACATACATACACACAAATTGAAAGGTCCCATCGTCTTTATTAACTTTAAGCTTGTCCTGAAGTCTCAAGTCTCACCTGAGATTTTTTATTTTATTTTATTATTTTATTTTATTTTTTGGTTTTTTTGAGGTAGGGTCTCACTCTGGCCCAGGCTGACCTGGAATTCACTCTGTATTCTCAGGCTGGCCTCTAACTCACGGCGATCCTCCTACCTCTGCCTTCCGAGTGCTGGGATTAAAGGCATGCGCCACCACACCTGGCTAAGAGACAGTTTTAAATCTCAGGTGATGCTGGGCGTGGTGGCGCATGCCTTTAATCTCAGCACTCGGGAGGCAGAGGTAGGAGGATCGCTGAGAGTTCAAGGCCATCCTGAGATTACATAGTGAATTCTAGGTCAGCCTGAGCTAGAGCTAGACCCTACCTTGAAAAAACAAAAAACAAAACAAAACAAAACAAAAACCTGTCTCTTAACTGTGAGTCCTGTAAAATTAAAACAAGTTACATACTTTAGGCATATAAAAGCACAGAGTAAACATTTCTAACCGTTATAAGGCATAACAAGGAGAGATTGGACCAATGTAAACTCTATAACAATCAAGCAAACATCAAACACCTGTAGTTCAAATCTTATATCTACAGCCAGTGACCAGTGACAAGTTTCTGGATTTTTCTAATTCCACCCCTCCAGCTGCGTTAAATAGCCAGGGGAAACTTCCACCCCAAGTCAACACTCCATGGTGGCCCTTACACAGTCCTGGTATACCCAAAACATTTTTGGGTCTCTATGTAAACCATGGTCCATCTGCCAATGCCTCCACTGGCCTATCGGGGTCATCATGCCCTGCATATATGCTGCATCTCAACAGCAGCTCCTGAACTGTGGTGCTTTATGACCCACTCCACACACTTTTTTGCATGCTTTCAGAATCAGTTACAGGTGTGTAGGACACGACTATATTCTTTTTTAAATTTTTTTATTTTTCTCACAGCTATATTCTTTCTTTCTTTTTATTGACAACTTCTTTAATTGTAGACAATATCCCATGGTACTTCTCTCCCTCCCCCAACTTTCCCCTTTAAAATTTCACTCTCAAGCTGGGCATGGTGGCACACGCCTTTAATCCCAGCACTCGGGAGGCAGAGGTAGGAGGATTGCCAAGAGTTCAAGGCCACCCTGAGACTGCATAGTGAATACCAGGTCAGCCTGGACTAGAGTGAAACCCTACTTCAAAAAACCAAAAAATAAAATAAAATAACATTTCACTCTCCATCATATCCCCTCCCCCCTCAATCAGTCTCTCTTTTTAGTTTGATGTCATGATCTTTTCCTCCTGTTATGATGGTCTTGTGTAGGTAGTGTCAGGCACTGTGAGATCATGGATATCCAGGCCATTTTGTATCTGGAGAAGCACACTGTAAGGAGTCCTACTCTTCCTTTGGCTCTTACATTCTTTCTGCCCCCTCTTCCGCAATGGACCCTGAGCCTTGGAAGGTGGGTTTGAGATATTTCAGTGCTGAGTACTCCTCTGTCCCTTCTTAGACCATGGTGCCTTCCGAGTTGTCCCAAGATCGCCACCATCTGAAAAGAGAAGCTTCTCTAACCACACTTAAGAGTAGCATTAATATATAGGTATGGACATTAAGAGAAGTGCTTACTGGGCAGTTTGGAGAGCATAGCATATACATTTAGCATGACACCAACAGACCCCTAGGGCTCATGACTATCCCTGTGGTAGGTTTTCAGTATCAGGCATGTATTCCTTCTCATGCAGCTGGCCTGTAGTCCAATGAGAGGGTAGTTGGTTTCTCCCATAACACACATGCCACTATTGCACCCGCTGGCTCATTTGGCTTGGCTGGCCAAATTTAAAGCTTGCAGTGTTCACTGTTCAGTACCTTCACTGGTGTTTTCTCTCTCCCATTGAACTGCATGCAGTGTAGCTTTTTCTAGCATTCTGTCAAGGACACAGCTATATTCTTAATTCAGGGATGAAATAAATCATGACTTTGAAGAGCAGGTTCCTTCCTTTCAGTCAACTCTTTTCAAAACAGTTTGCATTTTTACCATTCAGTCTTGCCTCAGGCATCCTTTCCACTGTTTCAATGTAAAGTAGGCCATCTTCCTCCATATTTGACAATAGCAACTTCAGAAACCAGTCTCAGTGCCAGAAATTTTAAACTTGTTTGAGTTTTTCAACTTTAAATCTTAAATTTCTCAGTTCCATATCATTAGCCAAGCACATCAGTCCATTACATATTTAACCTGGATCAAACTCTCTGGGCAAGGGCAGTAGAATGCAGCCAGCTCTGTGTCGGTAGCCCAGTTCCAATAAAGTTTTCTGCAGTCTTTCATTCTCCTTTGAAAGTTTGTAAGTAAACCCTCCAAATATAATTCTCTCTGCACTTAGCATTTTCAAATTGTCACGAGAATAGTCCATACATTTTGGCTTATGGCTTTGGAAGGCCTGTTTAGTTTCAAGAACCAAGTCCATGTCCATTCCTCCAAAACAAAAGTTCCAAAAACCAAAATCTACATGGTCAGATTCATCACAGCCACACCATACTCTGTGGTATCAATTCTGTTGTAGTCACCACCAGCACCATAAGCAGGCACACTCCAGGAACCCCAGGCAGAGCTCAAACACTCTACATACCTTTGACTGGAATTCCAGATCTACCCCCGCACCTTAGGGCTGGACCCTAGGATCTTCCCACAGTGACACCAAGTTACAAACTTGAATAAAACTCCTTGTCCTTTTCTTTTAATTTTTATCTTTTTCTTTTTTGAGAGAGAGAGGCAGATGGGGGTGGGATGGGCATGTCAGGGCCTCTAGCCACTGTAAATGAACTCCAGACACATGCACAACCTTGTGCATCTGGCTTATGTGGGTAATGGAGAATCGAACCTGGGTCCTTAGACTTCACAGGCAAGTGCCTTAACCACTAAGCCATCTCTTTAAGCCCTAAAACTCCTGAATCAATTGGGGGACATCCATTCAAACTACCACAGGTTAGAATTCAGATCCACTTCTAGTGACACCTTAAGGCTGGAGTATAGGATCTGTCCCCCAGTGACACCTCCTCCAGCCAGACAGCTGAAATCCAAGTTACAAGGTTAATTTTAACACCTGAGTCAATGGGGAACACATATTCAAGCTACCACATATGCTAATGACACACCTACTGAGAAGACAATCAGGGAAAGAGTCCCGTTAACAATGCCACAAGATGATCTGGAGAAATGGCTCAGCTGTTAAAGTGCTGGATTGCAAAGCCTAATGGCCTGGGTTGGATTTCCCAGTATCCATGTAAAGCACAATGCACAAAGTGGCACATGTATCTGGAGTTTGTTTGCAGTGACCAGAGGCCTTGGTAGGTCCATGTTCATATTCTTTCTCTCCTCTCTCTCCTAGCAAATAAATAAATAACTAAATGAAATATTTAAAAAAAAACAATGGCCACAAGAAATAAAGTATCTTGAAATATACCTAACCAAAGAAATGAAAGATGTCTACAAATGAAAACTTTAAGGAAAACACTGAAGAAAGAAACTGAGGAGGACAGGAGGAAAATGCAAAGATCTCCCATGTTCCTGAATTGGAAGACTTTATATAATGAAAATGGCTATTCTACAAAAGCAATATACAAAGCCAATGCAATCTCAATCAAAATTCCAGTACCATTCTTCAAAGAAACTGAAAAAAATTCTTAGAATTCATATGGAAGCACAAAAAGATCCTGAATAGCCTAAACTACCACCAGCAAAAAGAATACTGCTGGAGGTAATACCATATCTCATTTCAACTTATACTATAGAACCTTAATATATATACTACAGCATGGTACTGGCAGAAAAAGAGACATGCAGATCAATGGAATATAGTAGAATATCCAGGCATAAGTCTATGTTACTACAGCCACCTCATTTTTGATAAAGAGGCTAAAAATACACAGTAGAGAAAAGATAGCATTTTTAACATATCGTGCTGGGAAAACTAGAATTTACATGTAAAATATGGAACTAGATCCTTCTCTCTCAACATGCACAAAAAAACTCCAAATCAATCAAGAAGAGAAAAACCCTGAAATGACTAGAGGGCAAAGTAGGGAGAACACTTTAAGATATAGGAATAGGGCCAGGTATGGCGGCACATGCTTTTAATCCCAGCACTTGGGAGACAGAGGTAGGATTGTCAGTGAGTTAGAGGCCACCCTGAGACTACATAGTGAGTTCCAGGTCAGCCTGGGCTAGAGCGAGACCCTACCTTGAAAAACCACACACACACACACACACACACACGAAAAGATATAGGCCTAGTGAAGGACTTCTGAATAGGGTCCTGATAGTTCAGGAAATAAGGCAAACTTTCAACATATGTGACCTCATGAAACTAAATGGCTATTGCGCAGCTAAGAGAATTGTCAAGCAAATCAAAAGACAAATGACATAATGGAAGAAAATCGTTGCTAGCTATATATCTGACAGAGGATTAATATCTAAAACATGTAAGTATATATTTTAAAAAACCCTATGCACTTAGGCTGGAGAGATGGCTTAACATTTAAGGCACTTGCCTGCGAAGCCTAAGGACCCAAGTTTGATTCCCCAGTACACACGTTAGCCAGAAGCACATGGTGGCACATGTGTCTGGAATTTGTTTGCAGTGGCTAGAGGCCCTTTCGTGCCCATTCTCTTTATTTATCTGCCTCTTCCTTCCTCTCTCTCCCTTAAGTAAATAAATTAATAAAAATATGAAAAAAAAAGTCAGTTGTGGTGGTGCACGCCTTTAATCCCAGCACTTGGGAGGCAGAGGTAGGAGGATCATTGTGAGTTTGAGGCCAGCCTGAGTGTACAATAGTGAATTCCAGGTCAGCCTGGGCTACAGTGAGACCCTACCTTGAAAAACCAAGGGGGGGGGGGAGAAATCAAATATCTCTGACATCTAAAAAAAAGAAAAAAAGGGGAATGGGCTAGAGAGAAAGCTTAGTGGTTAAGGCACTTATAAGCTAGATGCACAAGTTAGTGCATAGTCTGAGGTTCATTTGCAGTGGGTAGAGGCTCTGGCACACCAATTCTCTCTCTCTCTCTCTCTCTGCTTCCATCTATCTCTCTCAAATAAATACATAAAAATAAAAGGACCCCGATTTGATTCCCCAGGACCCACATAAGCCAGAGGCACAAGGTGGCCCATGCATCTGGAGTTTGTTTGCAGTGGCTGAAGGCACTGGCATGCTCATTCTCTCCCCCAACCCAAATAAATAAAAATTAAAAATACAAAAACAAAAAACTGTGCACTAAAAAACCAAACCAATCCAATCAAAAAATGTGCCATGAAACTGAACAAAGAGATGTCAAAAGAAGAAATAGGGTCTGGAGAGATGCTCAGTGGTTAAGGTGCTTGCCTGCAAAGCCTAACAACCCAGGTTTGATTCCCCAGTAGCCATGTAAAGCCAGATACACAAAGTGGTACATGCATCTAGAGTTGTTTGCAGTGGCAGAAGGCCTGGTGAACCCATTCTCTCTATCTCTGTCTCTCTTCTTTGTACTTGCAAATAAGTTTTTTAAAAAGAAGAAATACAGGGATGGGGAGATTGCTCAGCAGTTAAAGTGCTTGCTTGCAAAGCCTGCCAGCCATGGTTCTATTCCCCAGTACTCACATAAAGCCACATGCACAAAGAGGTACATATGTCTGGAGTATGTATGCAGTGGCAACAGGTCCTGTAAGCCTATACTCTGTCTCTCTCAAGTAGGTAAACACAATTAAAAAAAAAAAAAGAAGAAATATATGGCCAAGGCATGGTGGCACATGCCTTTAATCCCAGAACATGGGAAGCTGAGGATAGCTGTGAGGTCAAGGCCAGCCTGAAGTTAATTCCAGGTCAGCCTGGGCTAGAGCAAGACCCTACCTGAAAAAAAAAAAAAAAATAAGAAATACAAATGGCTTATAAATATCCTTAATTGTGTTTAATGTCTTTATTAGGAAAATGTAAATTAAAGTCATTTTGAGATTTCATCTCACTCCAGTCAGAATGGCTATCATCAAAAAACCAAATGAACTGGAGAGATGGCTTAGCGGTTAAGGCGCCTGCCTGTTAAGCCTAAGAACGTGGTTCCAATCTCCAGGTCCCATGTTTAGCCAGATGCAAAGTGACGCAAGGTCTCAATGCCACACTTGCCCACAAGGGAGCGCATGCACCTGGATTTCATTCACAGCAGCTGAGAGACTGCTGGCACGCCCATTCTCTATCTGTCTCCCTCTCCCTCCCCGCTCTGTCTCTCTCTGTGTCTCTCTCCAAAAATAAAAATAAAAAATTTTAAATTAAAAAAAAAAAAACCAAATGAAGGCTGGAGAGATAGACAGCTTAGCAGTTAAGGCACTTGCCTGTGAAGCCTAAGAACCCAGGTTCAATTCCCCAGTACCCATGTGAAGCCAGATGCACAAAATGCTGCGTGTGTCTGGAGTTCGTTTGCAGTGGCTAGAAGCCCTGGTACACCCATTCACGCACTCTTTCTCACTCACAAATAAGTAAAATAAAATAAATGGAAAAAAAAATGCTGGTGAGGGAATGGAAAGAGGAACCCTTATTTGGTTGAAGTTTAAACTGGTACAGCCACCATGAGAATCAGTGTATATGTTTCTCACAAATTTAAAAATAGAGCTACCATTTGACCCTGCTATATCCCTCCTGGACATCTACCCTAAGTACCCTGCACTCCACTATGAGATACCTGCTCATCATGTTTATTGCTGCTCTACTCACAATAGCTAGGGAATGGAATCAACCTAGATGTCCATCACTAATGAATGAATACTGAAATGGTATGTATACACAATAAAAATTTGTGCAGTTATAAAGAAAATGAAATTTTCAGGAAAATAGATGGACCTTGAAAATATATTAAGTGAGGTAACCCAGTACACAAAGACAAATGCTGCATGTTCTCTCTCATATGCAGATTCTAACACTGAATTGTTTCATCCATATGTAAGTGGGAATATAATCAGTTAACAGAAGGCTGGAGAGATGACTAAATGGCTAAAGGCACTTGCTTTCAAAGCCTGCTGGCCCAGGTTCAATCCCCAGTATGCATGTAAAGCCAGATGTACAAAGTGGTGCATGAGTCTAGAGTTCATCTGCAGTGGCAGAAGGCCCTGGCATGCCCATACCTCATTCTACCTGTCTGTCTGTCTACCTACCTGCCTATTTTATTTTATTTATTTACTTTTGGTTTTTTTTTTTTTTTTTTGGGGGGTTTTTCAAGGTGGGGTCTCACTCTGGTCCAGGCTGACCTGGAATTAACTATGTAGTCTCAGGGTGGCCTTGAACTCTCGGCAATCCTCCTACCTCTGCCTCCCGAGTGCTGGGATTAAAGGCGTGCGCCACCATGCCCGGCCTACTTTTGGTTTTTTGATATTGCTAGACACTGAGAAATCAAGCTAGAACTGATCTGGAAGTCTCCTCCCTGTTGACTAGCTGCCATAGTGCTAGAAAGTGCCCTGTAGCCTGCTGTAGGAGAAAAGTCATCAACAGTCTTAACCAGCAATGGACCCTATCAACTGTACAACTGGACAGCTAGGCAAGATGAGCTCACCAGTGCAATAGTGGCATGTCTGTTATGGGGGTTACCAACTACTCTAACTGGATTTGAAGCCCGCTCCACAGGAGGAAATTCATGCCTTGTACTGAAAACCTAGTCAAAAGCTTATGGCTGGGAAGGTCATAGGCCCTAGCATGGAAGATACTACTACTGTCTGGCTAAATGGACATGTCATGCCCATCAAACTGCCGTCTAAATATTTATGTTCATGCTCATACAGTAAAAACTTTATTTATTCATTTGCAAGCAGAGAGAGAGATAGAAGAGAGGCAGACAGAAAGACAATGGGCACGCCAAGGGCTTCTAGCCACTGCAAACAAACTCCAGATGCATGTGCCCCTTGTGCAATTGGCTTACATGGGTCCTAGAGAATCGAACCAGGATCCTTAGGCTTCGCAGGCAAACACTTTAACTGCTAAGCCATTTCTCCAGCCCAGCTCTCACTTTTGATCAGAGAATCTTGTTTTGCAGATGGCAATGACTGGGGAGACTCAGACTCATCAAAGTACTAAGAAAAAAAAGGACAGTTAGATGCTCAATGAAACATCCCTCTCATGCCCACCAAAGCTCAGGAAATATTGCGGAAGAGGTGGCAGAAAGAATGTAAGAGCCACAGGATGGGCAGGAGTTCATTGGAATGTTGCATTCTGGACATGAGGTGGCTGTTGCATTCATGATCTCACAGAAGCTGTCGTTTCCTGCACCATATTGGGCCATCAACACGTCATCGTGGACGATGAAGGAAAGGAAAAGAAAACAAAAAAAAGACATCAAAGTAGAAGAGGGAGTGTGCCCCCATGGGTACCCAGAGGAGCCACTGCTGCCACTGAAGATGGCTTTGACTATGACTTATCAAGGTGGTGAGAAAAAGGGGCCATCTAGTGCTCAACACTGGATGACAGACATCCACCAGGGTTCATGGAGCACTGCAGAGGAGGCGACAGAAAGGATCTTAATGCTGCTCTCACTGCTTGCAAGAGAAACTTCTCTTTAGAGATGGCTGTGATACAGAAGAGAATCATCAAAGTGTGTAAAATATTGCAGAAGAAGGGGCAAAAGAATGTAAGAGCCATAGTGTTGGGAGGAATACCTTGGGGCACTATCCTCCTGACACAAACTGACCAGTGTATTCATGACTTACAGTGAATGACACCGCCTGCACAAGGCCTGCCCAACATTGTGACCAACATTTTCACACAGAAGACAGAGGAGGACAAAAAAATGTGACATCAAGTTGCACATGCACACAAGGGGGGGCATGCATCTGGAGTGCGTTCACAGCAGCTGAGAGGACACTGGCGCACCCATTTTCTCTCTCTCTCAAATTAAAAAAAAAGAATGCTACATTAAAACAGAAAAAGAGGGGGCTGAAGAGATGGCTTAGCAGTTAAGGTGCATGCTTGGAAGCCTAAGAACCCAGGTTTGACTCTCTAGGTCCCACGTAAGCCAGATGCACATGGTGGCACATGCATCCAGAGTTCATTTGCAGTGGCTAGAGGCCCTGGTGTGCCCATTCTCACACACACTCTCTCTCTCTCTGTTTACCTCTCTCTGTCTCTAATAAATAAATCAATAAAAATAAAATCTTTCAAAAAACAGAAAAAGAGTCAGGCGTGATGCTGCATGCCTTTAATCCCAGCACTGGGAAGGCATAGGTAGGAGGATTGCCATGAGTTCGAGGCCACACTGAGACTACATAGTAAATTCTAGGTCAGCCTGGGCTAGAGTGAAACCCTACCTTGAAAAACCAAAACCAAAACAAACAACAACAAAAAGCAGAAAAAGAACTACTTGGAAAAGGAAGGACTTCAGTGGGATTGAGGATAGGGGACAAAAAGAGGGTAATAGGAAGGGGATTAAGATCAAATTAAGTATGTTCATATAATAAAATTCTCAATAAAAAATAGAAGAGGGGGCTGGAGAGATGACTTAGTGGTTAAGGCACTTGCCTGCAAAGCCAAAGGACCCAGGACCCATATAAGCCAGATGCACAAGGGGGCGCATGCATCTGGAGTTCATTTGCAGTGGCTGGAGGCCTTGGCACACCCATTCTCTCTCTCTCTCCTTATTTCTCTCTCTCTCAAATAAATAAATAATAAATAAAATGTAAATAAAATAGAAGAGGGACTGGTTGGAAAGGGTTCAGTGGAAGGCGTGTGGAGGAAGAGGAAAAGAGAGAGTGATGGGAAGATATTGTGATTAAAATGCATTATATACATATATAAAAATTGTCAATAGAAGGAAATAATTCTATAAAATGATATAATGATGTTTTACAGAAAATTATTTTATTTTTCTGAAGAAGTTATTCTGTATAAAATACATTCAATATTCTATTAACCAAGGACTAGCACAATTTCTACAATTTTTCATATGAAGTTAAGACTTTTAAAAAACAGTATTGTGTGGCTAGAGAGATGGCTCAGCAGTTAAAGGTGCTTGCTTGCAAAGCCTGATAGCCCCAGTTCGATTCCCCAATACCCACATAAAACCAGAAATACAAAGTGGAGAGCATGTGTCTGGAGTTTGTTTGCAGGGGCAGGAGACCCTGACACACCCATTCTCCTCTGTCTCTTTGCTTGCAAATGAATAATCAATAAAATTTTTTAAAAAGAAAATAGTACTGTGGCATGTTCAGATGTTTGCTAATGCCTTCAATTTTTAGGCTGTGTTACTATTAATCATTATTAATGTAAAAATTTCTCATTAATGGTTAAATTACAACCATGTTATTTTTTATGTATAAATTGAAAATATTATCAAAACGAAAGCAAAAAAAAGAAGAATGTAGAGAATGGGGGCACACGACTTTAATCTGCACTAGGGAGGTAGAGGTAGGCGGACTGTCATGAGTTCAAGGCCAGCCTGAGACTACAGAGTGAATTCCAGGTCAGCCTGAGCTAGAACGAGACCCTACCTCGAAAAACCAAATATATACCTGGAGGAGGAAGTTAAATTTATGTGTAATTATTTGTAAAGGTCTGTTTTCATTTACATCTGTCCTAATTTGTTTTCAGACTGTGCACAGGCTGGTCTCAAACTCGCTAAATAACAAAGGATAAATTTGAATGCGTGATCCTTCTGCCTACAGGCATAGGCCACATCGGGTCTAGGCCATGCGGGGAATCGAACCCAAGGCATGCCAGGCAAGCTCTCTACCAAATATTGGGTTTGTTTTCCCAATCCAATTCTTTTCTGTTGTTGTTTTGTTTTTTCAATGTATGCTCTCACTCTAGCCCAGGCTGACCTGGAATTCACTATGTAGTCTCAGGGTGGCCTCGAACTCACTGCGGTCCTCCTACCTCTGCCTCCTGAGTGTTGGGATTAAAGGCATGCGCCACCACGCCATCCAACCCTTGGCTACTTAAAGGTCTGTGGCGCTGACCCTTCCTCTGCCATCCAAGGAAGTCAGGTTGTCAGTTCCCACACTCACCTCTCAAAGATATTCTCAGCTATGAACGTATTCGCTTTTCCCTTCAGAATGAAAGGCTGGTAGAAAAGCGATAACTTGGGCTCCACAAACGCGAACTGTCACCGGGGGAAAAACGCAGTAAGAAGCTCGCTGGCGGTTGAATTTTAATACAAGCAACACCCTCCTCGACCCTGATTGGCGGAGTGAGCTCTTCCCGGAAGTGACGTACTAGTACCAGGAAGAAGGTTCGGATCGAGGCCCGTGGGTTCCGTCCGAGTGTCTCTGGCCATGGGTCCGCGGAGCCGCGAGCGGCGGGCCGGGGCGGTGCAGAACACCAACGACAGCAGCGCCCTCAGCAAGAGCTCGCTGGCCGCGCACGGGTACGTGCAGGACGCCTTCGCTGCGCTGCTGGTTCCGGGGTGCGCGAGGCGCGCGCCGCTCATCCACCGCGGCTACTACGTGCGCGCACGCGCCGTGCAGCACTGCGTGCACGCTTTCCTGAAGCGCGCACGCGCCTTCCCGGGCTTGACTCGCGCCCAGATCCTGTGTCTGGGTGCGGGCTCGGACTCGTTGTATTTTCGCCTCAAAAGTGCGGGCCTTCTGGCCAGCGCGGCTGTGTGGGAGGTGGATTTCCCGGAAGTGGCGAGGCGCAAGGCGGAGAGGATCCGAGATACACCGGCACTGTGCGCGGTAACCGGGCCGGTCCAGACCTGTGGCTCCGCATCAGTGCTGTGCTTGGAGAGTTCCGACTACCGCATCCTGGGCTTGGACCTGCGGCAGCTCCAGCGGCTGGAGGAGGCCCTGCACGCGGCGGGCCTGGATGCCACCTCCCCGACGCTGCTGCTGGCGGAGGCGGTGCTGACCTACCTGGAGCCCGGTCACGCCGCGGCCCTGGTCGCCTGGGCAGCGCGGCGGTTTCCCAGTGCTCTTTTCGTGACCTACGAGCAGATGAAGCCGCGAGACGCGTTCGGACAGGTCATGCTGCAGCATTTCCGACAGCTGAATTCGCCCCTGTATGGCCTGGACCTCTTTCCCGACGTGGAGGCCCAGCGTCGCCGCTTCCTTCGAGCTGGCTGGACTGCTTGCAGTGCCTTGGACCTCAATGAGTTCTATCGCTGCTTTATCCCCACAGGAGAGCGCCAGCGGGTGGAAGTTCTGGAACCCTTCGATGAGTTTGAGGAGTGGCATCTCAAGTGTGCCCACTATTTCATCCTGGCAGCTTCCAAGGGTGACACTCTGTCCCCAACTCTGCTGTTTCCTCCCTCCAAGGCATTTTTGCGGATAGATCCTGCTTCACCTTTGGGGGTCTTCCCTGCCAGGGTGGTCAGTAGAGACAGCTCATGCTCAAGCCTGAAGAGATACGGCCACGCCTCGGTACTGTTGAGCTCTGGCATTATTCTCAGCGCGGGAGGATTCGGAGACCAAGAGGGTCGACACTGCCGAGTGAGCAACTTTCACTTGCTCTCAAGACACTGTGACTTGGAATGGAAAGGCAGCCAAAGAAGTCCTTTGGGGACCGGAGGGCAGTGGGATGGACGCCTCTATCACACCATGACAATACTTTCAGATTCTCAGGTGCTGGTTCTGGGAGGGAGGCTTTCCCCAGTAAGTGCAGCCTCCGGTGCTCTCCACCTGCATTTAGACAGAGGGGAGGAAAACAGCCCGGAGGAGCTGAATGTCACAGTAACAAAGGTGGCCTTGGAAGAAGATTCCGTGTTGTCGTGTTGGCGCCACTCTACAACGGAAGTATACTGTCAGAATCAGAAATACTTATTTGTGTATGGGGGCCGAAGTGTGCTGGAACCTGTGTTAAGTCACTGTCACTTCCTACATGTAGGGACAATGGCCTGGGTCGAGGTCGCAGTGGAGGGGGAAGCACCTGCAGCTCGGCATTCTCACAGTGCCTGCAGTTGGCAAGAGGGAGCCCTCATTGCTGGAGGTCTTGGGGCTTCTGAGGAGCCGCTGAACTCGGTTTTCTTTCTCAGACCGAGCTCGTGTGGATTCTGGTGGCAATCCGTAGATATCCGGCCTCCCATCACCCCAAGGTACTCGCACACAGCTCATGTAGTCAATGGAAAGCTGCTGCTGGTTGGAGGGGTGTGGATTCATTCCTCCTCAGATCCTGGAGTGACTGTTGTCGATCTGACTTCAGGATCGAGTTCGGAGTATCAGATCGACACCACATGTGTGCCATGGCCATTGATGTTACACAATCATACCAGCATCCTCCTTCCTGAAGAGCACCGGCTCTTGCTCCTTGGAGGTGGGGGGAACTGCTTTTCCTTTGGCACTTATTTCAATGCCCACCCAGTGGAATTAGATCTTTCTTCCTTAAGTGTTGGACAATAAAGATAGATTCAAAACCCATTAAAATTGAATCTGGCTGTGGATATTGCCGCTTCTCTCCGCACTCCCATCCTTTTTCTTTAATACCCTTAAGTGTAGAATGTAAGGTCTCAAAAATAAAGCATACCTAGAAGACTGTATAGTCCTGAGGGCTTTTAGACTCATATGTCCAGTTTATTGGACTTCTACCCATTTTCAAATCATAACTTTAATACAGTTTTTTGAGTTACAAAAGCATTAAGTTAAAAAAAAGTCCCAACCTGGGCCTTGTGACTTGAGATTATATCTTCGAATAAGTTTCATACACATACATCCTTGGTAAGAATGCAAGGTGTGGGAACTAGAGAGATAGCTTAGCTGTTAAGATACTTGCCTGTAAACTCAATGGACCCAGGTTTGATTCCCCAGGACCCACATAATCCAGATGCACAAGGTGGTGAGTGTGTCTGGAGTTCGTTTGTAGTGAATAGCGGAATTAGTGTGCCCATTATCTACCCCCCCACCTCTTTCAAGTACATGAAAAGTTTATTTTTTTAAAATATTTTATTTACTTATTTATTTGGCGGAAAAAGAGGGAGAGAGAATGGGTGAACATGATTAAGGATATTTATAAGCCATTTGTATTTCTTACTACTTTTTTTTGGTTTTTCCAGATAGGGCCTGGCTCTAGCCCAGGCTGACCTGGAATTAGCCTCAGGCTGGCCTTGAACTCACAGCAATCCTCAGCTTCCCAACTGCTGGGATTAAAGGCATATGCCACCATGCCTGGCCATATATTTCTTTTCTTTTTTAAAATTGTGTTTACTTTTTTGAGAGAGAGAGTATGGGCTTACCAGGACCTGTTGCCATTGTATAAATACTCCAGACATATGTACCTCTTTGTGCATCTGGATTTATGAGTGTACTAGAGAATAGAACCATGGCTGGCAGGCTTTGCAATCAAGTGCCTTTACCCGCTGAGCAATCCCCTGACCCTGTATTTCTTCTTTTTAAAAATTTATTTAAAGTCAGATGTGGTGGCACATGCCTCTAATCCCAGCCCTTGGGAGGCAGACATAGGAGGATTGCCATGAGTTCGAGGCTCACCCTGAGACTACATAGTTATTTCCAGGTCAGCCTGAGCTAGAGTGACACCCTACCTTGAAAAACCAAAAAAAAAAAAAAAAAAAAAAAAAAAAAAAGTACTTGCACTGGGTTTGGTGGTGCATGCCTTTAATCCTAGCATTTGGGAGGCAGAGGTAGGAGGATCACCATGAGTTAGAGGCCAGTCTGAGACTACACTGAATTCCAGGTCAACCTGAGCTAGAGTGAAACACCACCTCAAAAAAAAAAAAAAATTATTTGCAAGTAGAGAGAAGAGAGGCAGAGCAAGAGAGAATGGGTGCACTAGGGCCTTCTGCCACTGGAAACAACTACAGATGCATGCACCACTTCGTGTATCTGGATTTACATGGGTACTGGGGAATCCAACCGGAGTTGTTAGGCTTTGCAGGCAAGCACCTTAACCACTGAACAACCTCTTCAGCCCCTATGTCTTCTTTTGAGAGCTCTCTGTTCAGTTTCATGGCACATTTTTTGATTGGATTGTTTTGATTTTTTTAGTGTATAGGTTTTTGTTTTGTTTTTCCTTTTTTAATTTTTATTTATTTGGGGGGGGTGGAGAATGAGCACACCAGGGCCTTCAGCCTCTGCAAGCAAACTCCAGATGCATGGGCCACCTTGTGCATCAGGCTTATGTGGGTCTTGGGGAATCAAACCTGGGTCCTTTGATGCTTTATTTTTATGTATTTATTTGAGAGAGCTAGAAGGAGGTAGAGAGAGAGAGAGAGAGAGAGAGAGAGAGAGAACTGGTGTGCCAGAGCCTCCAGCTACTGCAAACAAACTTCAGACTATTCACTACCTTGTGCATCTGGCTTATAAGTGCCTTAACCACTAAGCAATTTCTCCAGACCATTTCTTTCTTTTTTTTTTTTTTAGATGTCAGAGACCTTTGATTTTTTTTTTCCCCCTTTGGTTTTTCAAAGTAGGGTCTCACTGTAGCCCAGGCTGACCTGGAATTCACTATTGTACACTCAGGCTGGCCTCAAACTCACAGTGATCCTCCTACCTCTGCCTCCCAAGTGCTGGGATTAAAGGCATGTACCACCACAACTGACTTTTTTTTCATATTTTTATTAATTTATTTACTTAAGGGAGATAGGGGGAGGAAGAGGCAGATAAATAAAGAGAATGGCCATGAAAGGGCCTCTAGCCACTGCAAACAAATTCCAGACACATGTGCCACCACGTGCTTCTGGCTAATGTGGGTACTGGGGAATCAAACTTGGGTCCTTAGGCTTCGCAGGCAAGTGCCTTAAACGTTAAGCCATCTCTCCAGCCCAAGTGCATAGGGGTTTTTTTTTTTTTTGAAGATACTTACATATTTTAGATATTAACCCTCTGTCAGATATATAGCTAGCAACAATTTTCTCCCATTATGTCATTTGTCTTTTGATTCACTTGACAATGCTCTTAGCTGCGCGATAGTCATTTAGTTTCATTAGGTCACATGTGTTTGTTTGCCTTATTTCCTGAACTATAAGGACCATATTCAGAAGTCCTTACCTATGCCTATATCTTTCCATATGTGTGTGTGTCGGTGTGTGATTTTTCAAGGTAGGATCTCACTGTAGCCCAGGCTGACCTGGAATTCACTATGTAGTCTCAGGGTGGCCTCGAACTCACCGGCAATCCTCCTATCTCTGTCTCCTAAGTGCTGGGATTAAAGGTGTCTGTT
Source organism: Orientallactaga sibirica (assembly GCA_036365145.1). Taxonomy (NCBI): domain Eukaryota; kingdom Metazoa; phylum Chordata; class Mammalia; order Rodentia; family Dipodidae; genus Orientallactaga; species Orientallactaga sibirica. The sequence continues at coordinate 55,052,609 of JAEOAD010000006.1, forward strand.
TCCACACCAGGCCCTATTCCTATATCTTGAAGTGTGCTCCCTACTTTGCCTTCTAGTCATTTCAGGGTTTTTCTCTTCTTGATCGATTTGGAGATTTTTGTGCATGTTGAGAGAGAAGGATCTAGATCCATAGTTTTACATGTAAATTCTAGTTCTCCCAGCACTATTCACTATATAGTCTTAGGGTAGCCTCGAACTCACATTTCTGCCTCCTAAGTGCTGGAATTAAAGGCATGTGCCATCACGCCCGGCTGAATCTTATTGATTTGGATCTTTTTTCTCTTTCTTTTGGCTAATTTGGGTAATGGTTTGTCAATCTTGTATATCTTTTCACAAAACCAACTTTGGGCTGGAGAGATGGCTTAGCAGTTAAGGTGCATGCCTACGAAGCCTAAGGACCCGGTTCAATTCTCCAGGTCCCACATAAGCCACGTAAGCCAGATGCACATGGTGGCACATGCATCTGGAGTTCGCTTGCACTGGCTGGAGGCCCTGGTATACCCATTCTCTCTCTCTTTCTCTCTTTTTCCCTCTCTCTATCTCAATAAATAAATAAATAAAATAAAAACCCCAACTCTGCTTCATCAATTCTTTTGTTTGATATATATATGGTTTCTATTTCATTGACTTATGCCTTGGTCTTGATTATTTCTGTCTGTCTAGTACTTTTTGAAAGCATCTAAAAATTATTTATTTGGACTGGAGAGATTGCTTAGTGGTAAAGGTGCTTCCCTGCGAAGCCTAAGGACCCAGGTTTAATACCCCATTACCTGCGTAAGCCAGATGCACAAGGTGGCGCATGTGTCAAGAATTCATTTGTAGTGGCTGGAGGCCCTGGTGCATCCATCCTCTTTCTGTGTCTGTGTGCCCCCCTCCAGTAAATAATGTATTTTTTTAAAAAAGTAGGTGGGAATGGTGGCGCATGTCTTTAATCCCAGCACTCATGAGGCACAGGTAGGAGGATTGCCATGAGTTCGAGGCCACCCTGAGACTATATAGTGAATTCCAGGTCAGCCTACCTCAAAAACAAACAAACAAACAAAAACCTATTTATTTGTATGTTTGTGTGTGTGTGTGCATGTATGGGGGCGGTTAGAGCAGGGTCTCTTGCTGCTGTGAACAAGCACCTATCTGGCTTTACATGGGTGGCTGGGGAAAAGAACTTGGGCTGGCAGGCTTTGTAAGGAAGTCCTTTTAACCACTGAGCTGTGCCCACCTCCCACTCTTCTTTTGGATTTGATTTGTTCTTGCTTTTCCAAGGCCTTCAGTTTTATCTTTATGTTATTTACTTGAGATATCTCTGAATTCTTTTTATGCAGGCATGTAATGTATAAACTTGCCTCTTAAGACTGTCTTTCTTACCTGGGCATGGTGACTCACAGCTTTAATCCCAGCTCTCAGGAATCAGAGGTAGGAGGATTGCCTTGAGTTCAAGGCCACCCTGAGACTATACGTAGAGAATTCGAGGTCAGTCTGGGCTAGACCGAGACCCTACCTCAAAAAATCAAAACCAAAACAACAACAAAAAAGACTGTCTTTCTTGTATCCTATAGGTTTGGGTATGTTGTGTTTTATTTTCATTTAATTCTCAGAATTTTTGTATTTCTCTCTTGATTTCTTTGAGGACCCATTCGTTGTTAAATATTATATTATTCAATCTCTAGGAGTTTGTGCATTTTTCTGTAGTTTCTCTTGATGAGTTCTAGCTTTATTGGATTGTGGTCAGATAAATCAGTAAAGTCTTGTTTCTTTTTGTATTTATATGCTAGTATCTGAAAATATTTACATTTGTTAACATAGGTGAACTTGATCCCAAAGCTAAACATAGAGCCAGTCTTACCAAATGTGTGGAAGCAAAGCAATGTGAAGAAAATCTAGGAACTCAGAATTTCTTTCTGAAATACATTGTGTTGCCCAAGCCAAGAATAAGAGTGGAGAGGTTTTCTAACCCTGCTACAATCATGATGGAGGCTGAAGAACAGCAGCAGTCATGGAAGACAGACTTTTACATGGAATTGCCAAAAGTGGTGAGAAGTCAACTACAGAGTTCTTGAGATTTTGCATAATGACTTTCATGTTGTTTTTTCCACAAAAGAAAAGTAAACGTTAAGGGTAGAATTTGTAAACAGTAGAAGGGTTATAGCTAAGTGAAGCAGCTTGACTGGTGTAAACTACAAACATCTAGTGCCTGGATGAGGCTCTGAATCTATTTTTGATTACTTGATGACTTAAATTTTTTTTTTTTTTTTTTTTTTTTTTTTTTGTTTTTCGAGGTAGGGTCTCACTCTAACTCAGGCTGGACTTAAATTTTTTTTAATATTTTCTTTTTATTTATTTTTATTTATTTGAGATAGACAGAGGGAGAGAATGGACACACCAGGGCCTCTAGCCACTGTAAATGAACTCCAGATACATGTGCCACCTTGTGCATCTGGCTTATGTGGGACCTGGAGAATTGAACTGGGATCCTTAGGCTTTGAAGACAAATGCCTTAACCACTAAGTTATCTCTTCAGCCCCCTATATTTTATTTTTATTTATTTATGAGAGGGGAAAGGGAAGGAAGGAGAATGGGTGTGCCAGGGCCTCTAGATGTGTGTGCCACCATGTGCATCTGGCTTATGTGGGTTCTGGGGAGTTGAACCTAGGTCATTAGGCTTCGTAGACAAGTGCCTTAATTGCCGAGTCATCTCTCTACTCTCTTGATAACTTTTTATCGATTGTATTCTCTTGTTTCAGGAACTTCATGCCCACTTGAATGGATCCATTAGTTCCAATACCATGAAGAAATTGATAGCAAAGAAGCCAGATCTTAAAATCCATGATGAGATGACCATGATTGACAAAGGAAAGAAAAGAACCTTAGAAGAGTGAGTTTAGGGAGGTTGTGCATTTTTTTTGGTCTGTCAGTGGTTTGAAATTGTGATAACTTGATATAGAGGAATCAGATTTTACTAAGTAGAGTAGACATCTGGCATGGAAAATAAAACTTAATCTTTTTTTCTAAGTGTTAGACTAGACTTTTTTTTTTTTTTGGTTTTTCGTGGTAGGGTCTCACAATAGCTCAGGCTGACCTGGAATTCACTCTGTATTCTCAGGGTGGCCTCAAACTCACAGAGATCCTCCTACCTCTGCCTCCTGAGTGCTGGGATTAAAGTCGTGCACCACCACACCTGAATAGACTCAACAAATTTTGATTTGTATTGAGATGATCTTTATATTTGAAAATATAGGCATATTGATTTTTCCCTTTTTGCTCATACTGTCATTAAGGGCAGGATTAGATAATGACAACTATTATTTCACATTATTAAAAATATAAATACAATAAAGTAAAATAAATACATATCTTATTTTCAGCCATCTGATTGTCTTTTTAGATCAATGTAATTTTTTTATTTTATTACTTATTTATTTATTTTTGTTTTTTTCAAATTGGGTCCTTACTCTAGCTCAGACTGACCTGGAATTCACTATGTAGTCTCAGGGTGGCCTCAACCTCACAGTAGTCCCCCTTCCTCTGCCTTCCAACTGCTGGGATTAAAGCTGTGTGCTACCATGCCTGGCTTAGATCAATGTAATTAAAAAAAAATTATTCTGTAGTTCTTTGTAAACCTAAACATATACTTACTATGAACTTAAGTTTATTAATTAATTCAGCTTAGGGAACTTGAGTAGTAAATTTTTATTGACTAAGAGTAAGCTAAACTTTTCATTCATGTTGCAGACGTTTCCAGATGTTTTTAGTTGTTCATCAGCTTAGTAGTAGCCCTGAGGATATTCTAATGGTGAGACATGAAGGAATTTGTAGAGTGGTTTAAGATTTTTTTTTTAGAATTTTATTTTTATTTATTAATTTGACACAGAGAGAGAGAGAGAGAGAGAGAGAGAGAGAGAGAGAGAGAAGAGAATGGGCACACAGGGCCTCCATCCACTGCAAACGAACTCTGCACCTTGGGCATCTGGCTTACGTGGGTTCTGGGTAATCGAACCTGGGTCCTTTGGCTTTTCAGGCAAATGCCTTAATTGCTAAGCCATCCTTCCAGCCCTAAGATTTTTGAACATCAGATACTTTCTGTTGCCATGCTTGACCGTTTGCTTTAAGAGTCGGATGAAGAAATGGTTTTTATGACAGTTCTTTTTAAAACCAATTTAAGACATTTGCTTAGGAGCTAAGATACAGACTGTTCATTGTTAAAGAAATGAGGAGGGGGCCGGGAGAGATGGCTTAGCAGTTAAGGCACTTGCCTATGAAGCCTAGGTACCCCTGTTTGACTCTCCAGATCCCATGTAAGCCAGATGCACAAAGGTGAGACAAGTGCAAGGCTGCACATGCCCACTAGATGGCGCAAGCATCTGGAGTTCTGGCTGAGGCCCTGGCGTGCCAATTCTCTCTCTCTAAAAAAATATATTTTTTTAATTTAAATATGGAAAAAAAAAAAAGAAATGAGGAGGGGAATGGGAATGGGAAGCTGGAAGGGGAATAAAAGAAATGAGGATGCCGGGCGTGGTGGTGAACACCTTTAATCCCAGCATTCAGGAGACAGAGGTAGGAGAATCACTGTGTTAAATACATATCTTATTGTCAGGCATTTGATTGTCTTTTCAGATCAATGTAAATTTAATTTTATTATTTATTTATTTATTCATTTATTTATTCATTTATTTTTGGTTTTTCCAGATAAGGTCTCACTCTAGCTCAGGCTGATCTGGAATTCACTATGTAGTCTCACGATGGCCTCAGCCTCACAGTAGTCCTCGTACCTCTGCCTTCTGACTACTGGGATTAAAGCTGTGTGCTACCATGCCTGGCTTAAATCAATGTAATTTTATTTAAAACTTTATCCTGTAGTTCTTTGTAAACCTAAATATATACTTACTATGAACTTAAGTTTATTAATTCAGCTTAGGGAACTTGAGTAGTAAATTTTTGTTGACTAAGAGTAACCTAAACTTTTCATTCATGTTGCAGATGTTTCCAGATGTTTTCAATTGTTCATCAGCTTACTACTAGCCCTGAGGATATTCTAATGGTGAGACATGAAGGAATATGTAGAGTGGTTTAAGATTTTTTTTCTAGTATTTTATTTTTTATTTATTAATTTGACAGAGAGAGAGAATGGGCACGCCAGGGACTCCAGCCACTGCAAATGAACTCCAGATGCACCTGGCACCTTGTGCAGCTGGCTTACGTGGGTCCTGGGGAATTGTACCTGTGTCCTTTGGCTTTGCAGGCAGTGCTTTAATCGCTAAGCCATCCCTCCAGCCCTAAGATTTTTGAACAACAGATACTTTCTGCTGCCACGTGTGACCATTTGCTTGCAAGAGTCTGATGAAGAAATGGTTTTTATGACAACTCTTTTTAAAACCAATTTAAGACATTTGCTTAAGAGCTAAGATAAAGACTGTTCATTGTTAGAGAAATGAGGAGGGGGTCTGGAGAGATGGCTTAGCAGTGAAGGCACTTGCCTGTGAAGCCTAGGTATCCCTGTTTGACTCTCCAGATCCCGTGTAAGCCAGATGCACACAGGTGAGGCAAGCGCAAGGTTGCACATGCCCACTAGGTGGTACAAGCATCTGGAGTTCTGGCTGAGGCCCTGGCATGCCAATTCTCTCTCTCTAAAAATATATTTTTTAATTAAAAAAAGGAAAAAAAAAAAACAAAGAAATGAGGGGAATGGGAATGGGAAGCTGGAAGGAGAATAAAAGAAATGAGGATGCCAGGTGTGGTGGTACATGCCTTTAATCCCAGAATGAGATCTAGATCAGCCCGAGCTGGAGTGAGACCCTATCTTGAAAAACCTAAAATAAAATAAAATAAATAAAATAAAAGAAAGAAAGAAATGAGGAAAGAACCAAGATTAATATCATCTGTTGGATAGGGAACAATATAGAAGAGAGATTTTTTCCATATATAACATGTCATGAAATATTGCACCTCACATGGACATGTCCTTGATAAAGCTTTATCTTTATTACATAGGATTCATAACTGGGCTAAGATGTAGACTCCAGGGCAGGGTTCATAGAGAAGAGTTAGGCCGCACTGTGGCCCACAAATCTTTCTTTTGCTCTTCTTCCATATTTGTCTGCAAGCTTTTTCTTGCTCATTTGGCTTTCTGTGTTCCTAATGACTCATAAAGGGTAATATGGTCACTTCCGGCAAGGACTGCCATACAGACCCTCACCACCAACCCAAACAGCTAACTGTGTCAAGAGAGTTGGAGGAGAACAAGTTGGTCCCTCTAGGTCTTTGCAGATCTGAGGTAATGACAAGATCTGAGTTCCTCGACCTGCAAAGACAAGGCCCATGCTTTGTTTAGACATTGTCAGCAAGACGGAGTTCTTGACAGCAGTAGCCACAGAGTCAGGTACCAGCAGCGATGGTATGAAAGCTGTAGGATCATACCCAGTGGTGGAGGCAGCAGTGGTGTCTTCAGTTATTTTCAAGTAACATGATTCGAATGTTGTAGTGTTGTCTTGAGCAGTTTTGTCTGTAAGTCTGGTTACCAGCCTATCTGGTAAATCTGAGTTACCTATTATTATTCAAATTATTATTAAAAATTACTGAAAATTCCTTTTTGGCTTTCATGGGGGAGAAAAGAAGAGGCTCAGACACTGGCTTTCTGTTAGTTACTTTGTTCCCGTGTGGTGACACTGTGTATGCACATAGCCACAGCAAATCAAGATGAGCATACCAACTGAAAGGCTAACCAGGGCAGACTTGCAGACCCTCAGTCTTGTCTTTTTTCCACTCCAAGCTGATATTTCTCAGAACTGATGATAGGAAGGGAAAACACCTTCAGAAATTTTTGGATTGTTGAGAGTTGGATCTTACTAGATAGAGCTTTGCTCATGTTTACCACACTTGCTTTGTTTAAAGTGAATTTTCCTAAACCTTAATTCCTCAGTGGAAAAAGTTAATCCTGCCAGAATTTGTTGAAAACTAAAACTCATTCATAAATGACTTGAATAAGAACCTTAAGCCATGACTTCAACTAATACCTTTTACTGTTATTGTTTTTCTTTTTTTTTCTTTTTCTTTTTCTTTTTCCTTTTTCTTTTTGGTTTTTCGAGGTAGGGTTTCACTCTAGTCCAGGCTGACATGGAATTCACTCTGTCTTCTCAGGGTGGCCTTGAACTCACGGTGATCCTCCTACCTCTGCCTCCCGAGTGCTGGGATTAAAGGCATGTGCCACCATGCCCGGCTTTGTTGTTGTTTTTCAAGGTAGGTTCTCACTCTAGGACAGACTGACCTGGAACTCACGTGGTAGAACCAGGTTGGCCTTGAACTCACAGTGATCCTCCTACCTCATCCTCCCAAGTGCTGGGATTAAAAGCACCATATCCAGCATAAGCCATGACTTGAAAGATGCTATCAGTAATGCTAGTCATTACATCATCAATGTCCATTAATTTAAATTGTTTACTTCAGTATATTACATTTCTGAGCACTATGTAAATGATGGAATGGTTCAAACTGGCTTTGACTCATTTTCTGTTTTTTTCAGTCTGCTATTATGAATTCTAGCAAGTAGAGAAATGAATATAAGGAGGAAAATGTAGCCAAGCGTAGTGTCGTACACCTGTAATCAAGCACTTGGCATGTAGAAGCAGGGGGATCAGGAGTTCAAGGCCAGCCTTGGCTACATAGTGAGAGACCTTATTTTTTTTAAAAAAGGAACAAAAAAGGTGTGGCTAATGTGAAGACTTGGTTTTGATGTGGGCATGGGGGTGATGGGAACTGTTTGGAAATGTTGCAGCTCTGACATGGTCTCTGTTAAGAATGGAAAGCAGGTAGTCCCTACCACATGGGAGACTTTCAGCAGTCCTTAGTAACCGATAAATGAAGTAAAGTTGTAGCACTTGGCACTTTCATTTGGACCCTTACTTGAGCATCAATATTGTGTACATTGCCTTTATTATCAGGTCACAAAAGATGTCATTAAAGAATTTGCAGATGACGGCGTCAAGTACCTGGAACTGAGGAGCACACCCAGAGGCAGCAGTTCTACTGGTAGAGTCTAATTACTTCTCAGTGAATGTCCTGTCCCTTTCCCATGTGCTTTGATGCTTCACAGAATTACTCTTGTTTTGGTGTGGTGCTGGGGACTCAAAGCCTCACCTGGTAGACAAATGATCTACTGTTGAACTGTACCCAGATCCCTAATGATATACATTATGAGTAAGTTCGTCTTAAGTAAAAAATAGACACTATTTGTTGAAGAAGAGGAAAATAACTTGCACAGATTTCTTTTGTTCTTCCTTAAGGGTTTTGTTTGTGTTTTTTAGTTCAAGGAAAGGACACCTACTTCTTATAGTGCATTGCCTCAAGTTAAGGCTAATTCTGGTCCCTGAACTTGTGCACTTGTGAGATAATATAATTAAGCAGATTCTGAATCCTATTTTATGGCAGTCACTCTTCAGAGAGTGATGGTGTTAGGCCAAGAGCCAGCTGTGCTGTATTAAATCCTCTCGTAAGAGGTGAATGGATCTGGATATGGTGTCTAGGAATTTTGTGGGACTATCCATAGCAGTAGCATCAGGCCAGGCATGGCTGTATACATCTATAGTCCCAGATGGTGGGTTTCAGGTATCCTGGCCTACATAGTGACTTCAAAGCCAGCTGGAGCAAAATAGCTAGATTCTGTGTTAAAATTTTTTTTGGAGATACTGGTCCCTTTTGACCTGTCCAGACCTAGGTCATTTTGCATCATAACACATAGCCAAGCAATCATTAGAAAGTAAATATTTGAAACTACTAGAGTCAAGTAAATGTTGAAATGGGAAAGGGAAGTCATAGTGACTTTTTTTTTTAAGGGAAGGTTTCATTCTAGCCAAGGCTGACCTGGAACTCACTCTTTAGCCAGGCTGGCCTTAAATTTATAACAGTTCTGCTACCTTAGCCTCTCAAGTGCTAGGATTAAAGGTGAGAGGCACCATGTCCAGTTTACCTGACAGTTTTAAGCTATAGAATCAGTCCATGTTATGCTATTCAGGGTAGCAAAAAAGGGGAGAGAAGAAAGCTGGGTGTGGTGGCACACGCCTTTAATTCCAGCACTGGGGAGGCAGAGGTAGGAGGATCACCATGAGTTCGAGGCCACTCTGAGACTACATAGTCAATTCCAGGTCAGCCTGGACTAGAGCGAAACCCTACCTCGAAAAACCAAAAAAAAGGAGGGGTGAGGGAAGAGAAGAAACCTGTCAATTACAACTAGTCTGCTCTTCAAGTGGAGATTCACAAGCCAGATATTAACCCAGGTATGCAATAAAAGGGCAGTGGTCAAAGACTGACAGAATATGTAATCACTAAAAATATTTGCAAAGCCAAGGGGAGGAATTGGGGGGGGGGAAGGGAGAGGAGAAGGAGGGTAGGAGCAACAGAAAGCAACAAAAACAAAGAAGGGGATGGAGAAAGAAAGGAGTAGAAGTAATACATATTTGCAAAGCCAGGAGTGGTGGTTCCCAGCACTTGGGAGACTGAGGTAGAAGGATCTCCGTGAGTTTGAGGCCAGCCTGGGCTACAGAGTAAATTCCAGGTCAGCATCAGTTCCAGGTCAGCCTGGAGTACAGTGAAACCATAATTCAAAAAATCAGAAAAAAATTACAAAGACACTTTTATGATCTTTGGAAATATTTAATACAGAGTTAAATTACTGTACAGGGTTAATATATACCTAGCAGTGTTTCGTCTGTTTTTTTCTTTGAGACTGCATAATAAATTCCATGTCAGACTGGGCTAGAGTGAGACCCTACCTTGAAAAAAAAATGCATATGGTGTTGGAGAGATTGCTCAGCAGCTATGGACGTATGCTTGTAAGGCCTGATGGTTCAATTCCCCAGTACCTACATAAAGCTAGATGCACAGAATGACACATGTACTTGAAGTTTGTTTGTAGTGGCCAGAGGCCCTGGTGGGCCCATTTCTCTCCTCCCTCTTTCTCCTTGAAAATAAATAAAACTAAAATATAAATATGTATATGTTTATTTATAGAAACAAAGATATAGTAACCTATGGGTGATGGGATTATAAATTGTTCCTTTTTTTCTTTAAAAATTTCTATTACTAAAAGTTTTCCATCAAAAGTAACCATGTTGTCATCAGAGTAAAAGGTGGTTTTTATGGGCTGGAGTGATGACTTAGTGGTAAGGCACTTGCCTGTGAAGCCTAAGGACCCAGGTTCCATTCCCCCCCATGTAAACCAGATGCACAAGGTGGTACATGTGTCTAGAGTTTGTTTGCAGTGGATGGAGGCATTGGCACACCCATTCTTTTTCTCTCTCTGCTGCTGCTGCTTTTTCTTTCTCAAATAAATAAATACATATTTTTTTAAATAGTGGTTTTAGAGGAATCTGTTCTAAAGAGCACTCTTAACAAGCACTCAAGAGGAGGAAGACTTGAGAATCCCACTTGGAGTGTCATTGTGGATGTTCAGATGTGAAACAGCCTTAGCAGGACTGAGAGAAAAGGAATTGAGCAGGAAAAAACATCCCTAAGGGAGAAAAATGACCATGAGTGTACATGTGTGTTCACATGCACATGTGTACATGGAATTAGAGGACAACCTCGAGTGTTACTCCTCAAGTGCTATCTATCCACTTTGGCATGTGTGCGTGCGTGCATATGTGTGTGCATGTGTGTGCTGCACATGGGCGGAGGCCAGAGGTGAACATTGGGTGTCCTTTATAGCTCACCTGCACAAAGTTGACGTTTTCAGGCAGTGAGCCTCAGCTATTCTCCAGCTATGTCCACCCACTACAGGACTAGGATTAGGGATGTGTATGGTCATGCCCAGCTTTATGCATGGGTGCTGGGGAAACAGACTAAGGAGGTATCAGGTCCTCATGCATGCTCAGCTAGTGCTCTTATCCACTGAGCCATCTCAGCCCCTCTCAGCCTTCTTTGAAACAGGTCTCCCGTGACCCTGGAGCTCGCCAAGTCGGCTAGACTGACCAGCCCAAGCTGTCCTCAAACTGCAGATCTTCCTGTCTCAGGCTCCCGAGTATGCTACCATACCTGGCTTTTTTTTTTTTTTTTTTTAAGGACAGGCACTAGGGAAGTGCTTGTTTTATTTGAATGAGTTTAAATTTTCTCATAAGGTTTTGTGAGAATAATTTTGTATGTTAAATCTAAGAATAATTTTTTGCATGGGTATGTGCATGATGTTGTGTCTGTATGCTTGTTCATTCATGTGTGTGAGTTCGTGTGTATGTGAGTGCATATGGAGGCAAGAGGTCAATGGCAGGTGTCTTACTCTATCACTTTACACCTTATTCTTTGAGACTGGGCCTCTTTCTGAACCCAGAGCTCACCGATTTGGTGAGTGAGCAACTCCCAAGGATTATCTGCAGGGATTATGGGTCATACTGCCATGCCTGACATTTTTTAGGGAATCTGCTTACCATTTTGGGTTTCTCATTCATTTTATACGTTTTTTAAATTTAATTTTATTAAAGTACAATTATTTACTAAAATGTTTCCTAAGGGCCTTTCTTTCATTCATCTTGAACCCTGTCATAGCATAAAGTAAAAGTGTAATTGTCCACATAGGGTGGTCAAGTTGAAGGAGGAAGTGGTCAGTATTCTCTTCATATCTGTTCCCATGTGCTTTTTCCAGGAATGACTAAGAAGACTTATGTGGAATCCATCCTAGAGGGTATAAAACAGTCCAAACAGGAAAATTTGGATATTGATGTTAGGTAGGAAGACTGGACCTTAGTACAATGGTATTTTATTTTAAAACTTTTTTCTTATTTGTGATCAGAGAGAGAATAAGAGACACAGGGGGAGAGAGTATGTATGTACAAGGCCTTTGTTACTGTTACTGAAAACAAACTCTAGATACATGCACCACTTTGTGCATCTGGCTTTACATGGGCACTGGGGAATTGAATCCTGGCCCATTCTCTGTCTACCTTTCTTCTATCTCTCTCTTTCTCTCTCTCTGCTTGCAAATAAATAAATATAATGGAAAACAAAATCTTTATTTACTACTTAGGCAGAATTCCTACTATAGAAAAAAACATCGAATCACTGAAAGAGGTCATTGATTCCTTCTCACTTTTCTCAAGATTCCAAATCAGAAAAAAGAAACAGAAATGCTCCTGGATCTGCTTCCCGACAGAATTGGGCATGGAACATTTCTCAACTCCTCTGAGGGGGGATCCCTGGATCTGGTAGACTTTGTGAGGCGACACCAGATACCCCTGGGTAAGGCTTAGAGCTGTAGATCTCCAGACAACCTTGTAACCTTCTCCCCCCAACTCCCAGGCTGCAGACCTTATATGGAAAAGTAATACTGTTCTAAAATTTCAAAAATCAGTTAAAAACTAAAGGTGCCTCATTTAGTCAGCTGAAAGTTCAGCTCCCCCTAGAATGTCACTTATATGAGAAAAGACCTCTGTCTTGTTCACTGATGGAGTCCCCAGTACTTGGAACTCAGAAACTTTTTTTGTTTTGTTTTGTTTTTGGAGGTAGGGTCTCACTCTAGCTAAGGCTGACCTGCATTCACTATGTAGTCTCAGGGTGGCCTTGACCCCATGGCTTCTTTTGTTCTTCCTTAAGGGTTTTGTTTGTGTTTTTAGTTCAAGGAAAGGACACCTACTTCTTATAGTGCATTGCCTCAAGTTAAGGCTAATTCTGGTCCCTGAACTTGTGCACTTGTGAGATAATATAATTAAGCAGATTCTGAATCCTATTTTATGGCAGTCACTCTTCAGAGAGTGATGGTGTTAGGCCAAGAGCCAGCTGTGCTGTATTAAATCCTCTCGTAAGAGGTGAATGGATCTGGATATGGTGTCTAGGAATTTTGTGGGACTATCCATAGCAGTAGCATCAGGCCAGGCATGGCTGTATACATCTATAGTCCCAGATGGTGGGTTTCAGGTATCCTGGCCTACATAGTGACTTCAAAGCCAGCTGGAGCAAAATAGCTAGATTCTGTGTTAAAATTTTTTTTGGAGATACTGGTCCCTTTTGACCTGTCCAGACCTAGGTCATTTTGCATCATAACACATGGCCAAGCAATCATTAGAAAGTAAATATTTGAAACTACTAGAGTCAAGTAAATGTTGAAATGGGAAAGGGAAGTCATAGTGACTTTTTTTTTTTAAGGAAGGTTTCATTCTAGCCAAGGCTGACCTGAACTCACTCTTTAGCCAGGCTGGCCTTAAATTTATAACAGTTCTGCTACCTTAGCCTCTCAAGTGCTAGGATTAAGGTGAGAGGCACCATGTCCAGTTTACCTGACAGTTTTAAGCTATAGAATCAGTCCATGTTATGCTATTCAGGTAGCAAAAGGGGAGAGAAGAAGCTGGGTGTGGTGGCACACGCCTTTAATTCCAGCACTGGGAGGCAGAGGTAGGAGGATCACCATGAGTTCGAGGCCACTCTGAGACTACATAGTCAATTCCAGGTCAGCCTGGAGTACAGTGAAACCATAATTCAAAAATCAGAAAAATTACAAAGACACTTTTATGATCTTTGGAAATATTTAATACAGAGTTAAATTACTGTACAGGGTTAATATATACCTAGCAGTGTTTCGTCTGTTTTTTCTTTGAGACTGCATAATAAATTCCATGTCAGACTGGGCTAGAGTGAGACCCTACCTTGAAAAAAAAAAAAATGCATATGGTGTTGGAGAGATTGCTCAGCAGCTATGGACGTATGCTTGTAAGGCCTGATGGTTCAATTCCCAGTACCTACATAAAGCTAGATGCACAGAATGACACATGTACTTGAAGTTTGCTTGTAGTGGATGGATGCATTTGGCACACCCATTCTTTTTCTCTCTCTGCTGCTGCTGCTTTTTCTTTCTCAAATAAATAAATATAATGGAAAACAAAATCTTTATTTACTACTTAGGCAGAATTCTACTATAGAAAAAAACATCGAATCACTGAAAGAGGTCATTGATTCCTTCTCACTTTTCTCAAGATTCAAATCAGAAAAAATTACAAAGACACTTTTATGATCTTTGGAAATATTTAATACAGAGTTAAATTACTGTACAGGGTTAATATATACCTAGCAGTGTTTCGTCTGTTTTTTCTTTGAGACTGCATAATAAATTCCATGTCAGACTGGGCTAGAGTGAGACCCTACCTTGAAAAAAAAAAAAATGCATATGGTGTTGGAGAGATTGCTCAGCAGCTATGGACGTATGCTTGTAAGGCCTGATGGTTCAATTCCCAGTACCTACATAAAGCTAGATGCACAGAATGACACATGTACTTGAAGTTTGCTTGTAGTGGATGGATGCATTTGGCACACCCATTCTTTTTCTCTCTCTGCTGCTGCTGCTTTTTCTTTCTCAAATAAATAAATGCATATTTTTTTAAATAGTGGTTTTAGAGGAATCTGTTCTAAAGAGCACTCTTAACAAGCACTCAAGAGGAGGAAGACTTGGAGAATCCTACCTGGAGGCTGGCAGGATGTCAGATGTGAAACAGCCTTAGCAGGACTGAGAGAAAAGGAATTGAGCAGGAAAAAACATCCCCATGGGAGAAATGACCAGAGTGTACATGTGTGTTCACATGCACATGTGTACACCGGAATTAGAGGACAACCTCGAGTGTTACTCCTCAAGTGCTATCTATCCACTTTGGCATGTGCGTGCGTGCATATGTGTGTGCATGTGTGTGCTGCACATGGGCGGAGGCCAGAGGTGAACATTGGGTGTCCTTTATAGCTCACCTGCACAAAGTTGACATTTTCAGGCAGTGAGCCTCAGCTATTCTCCAGCTATGTCCACCCACTACAGGACTAGGATTAGGATGTGTATGGTCATGCCCAGCTTTATGCATGGGTGCTGGGGAAACAGACTAAGGAGGTATCAGGTCCTCATGCATGCTCAGCTAGTGCTCTTATCCACTGGAGCCATCTCAGCCCCTCTCAGCCTTCTTTGAAACAGGTCTCCTGTGATCTGAGCTGCCAAGTCGGCAGACTGACCTGCAGGCCTAAGCCAGTCCTCAAACTGCAGATCTTCCTGTCTCAGGCTCCAGTATGCTACCATACCTGGCTTTTTTTTTATTTTTTTTTTTAAGGACAGGGCCTAGGGAAGTGCTTGTTTTATTTGAATGAGTTTAAATTTTCTCATAAGGTTTGTGAGAATAATTTTGTATGTTAAATCTAAGAATAATTTTTGCATGGGTATGTGCATGATGTTGTGTCTGTATGCTTGTTCATTCATGTGTGAGTTCGTGTGTATGTGAGTGCATATGGAGGCAAGAGGTCAATGGCAGGTGTCTTACTCTATCACTTTACACCTTATTCTTTGAGACTGGGCCTCTTTCTGAACCCAGAGCTCACTGACGGTGGGGAGTGAGCAACCCAAGTGATTAGTCTGTGATTATGGGTCATACTGCCATGCCTGACATTTTAGGGAATCTGCTTACCATTTTGGGTTTCTCATTCATTTTATACGTTTTTTAAATTTAATTTTATTAAAGTACAATTATTTACTAAAATGTTTCTAAGGGCCTTTCTTTCATTCATCTTGAACCCTGTCATAGCATAAAGTAAAAGTGTAATTGTCCACATAGGGTGGTCAAGTTGAAGGAGGAAGTGGTCAGTATTCTCTTCATATCTGTTCTCATGTGCTTTTTCCAGGAATGACTAAGAAGACTTATGTGGAATCCATCCTAGAGGGTATAAACAGTCCAAACAGGAAAATTTGATATTGATGTTAGGTAGGAAGACTGGACCTTAGTACAATGGTATTTTATTTTAAAACTTTTTCTTATTTGTGATCAGAGAGAGAATAAGAGACACAGGGGAGAGAGTATGTATGTACAAGGCCTTTGTTACTGTTACTGAAAACAAACTCTAGATACATGCACCACTTTGTGCATCTGGCTTTACATGGGCACTGGGGAATTGAATCCTGGCCCATTCTCTGTCTACCTTTCTTCTATCTCTCTTTCTCTCTCTCTGCTTGCAAATAAATAAATATAATGGAAAACAAAATCTTTATTTACTACTTAGGCAGAATTCCTACTATAGAAAAAAACATCGAATCACTGAAAGAGGTCATTGATTCCTCTCCTACCTCATCCTCCCAAGTGCTGGGATTAAAGCACCATATCCAGCATAAGCCATGACTTGAAAGATGCTATCAGTAATGCTAGTCATTACATCATCAATGTCCATTAATTTAAATTGTTTACTTCAGTATATTACATTTCTGAGCACTATGTAAATGATGGAATGGTTCAAACTGGCTTTGACTCATTTTCTGTTTTTTTCAGTCTGCTATTATGAATTCTAGCAAGTAGAGAAATGAATATAAGGAGGAAAATGTAGCCAAGCGTAGTGTCGTACACCTGTAATCAAGCACTTGGCATGTAGAAGCAGGGGGATCAGGAGTTCAAGGCCAGCCTTGGCTACATAGTGAGAGACCTTATTTTTTTTAAAAAAGGAACAAAAAAGGTGTGGCTAATGTGAAGACTTGGTTTTGATGTGGGCATGGGGGTGATGGGAACTGTTTGGAAATGTTGCAGCTCTGACATGGTCTCTGTTAAGAATGGAAGCAGGTAGTCCCTACCCATGGGAGACTTTCAGCAGTCCTTAGTAACCGATAAATGAAGTAAAGTTGTAGCACTTGGCACTTTCATTGGGACCCTTACATTTGAGCATCAATATTGTGTACATTGCCTTTATTATCAGGTCACAAAAGATGTCATTAAAGAATTTGCAGATGACGGCGTCAAGTACCTGGAACTGAGGAGCACACCCAGAGGCAGCAGTTCTACTGGTAGAGTCTAATTACTTCTCAGTGAATGTCCTGTCCCTTTCCATGTGCTTTGATGCTTCACAGAATTTGTTTTGTTTTGGTGTGTGCTGGGGACTCAAAGCCTCACCTGGTAGACAAATGATCTACTGTTGAACTGTACCAGATCCCTAATGATATACATTATGAGTAAGTTCGTCTTAAGTAAAAATAGACACTATTTGTTGAAGAAGAGGAAAAATAACTTGCACAGATTTCTTTTGTTCTTCCTTAAGGGTTTTGTTTGTGTTTTTAGTTCAAGGAAAGGACACTACTTCTTATAGTGCATTGCCTCAAGTTAAGGCTAATTCTGGTCCCTGAACTTGTGCACTTGTGAGATAATATAATTAAGCAGATTCTGAATCCTATTTTATGGCAGTCACTCTTCAGAGAGTGATGGTGTTAGCCAAGAGCCAGCTGTGCTGTATTAAATCCCTCTCGTAAGAGGTGAATGGATCTGGATATGGTGTCTAGGAATTTTGTGGGACTATCCATAGCAGTAGCATCAGGCCAGGCATGGCTGTATACATCTATAGTCCCAGATGGTGGGTTTCAGGTATCCTGGCCTACATAGTGACTTCAAAGCCAGCTGGAGCAAAATAGCTAGATTCTGTGTTAAAATTTTTTTTGAGATACTGGTCCTTTTGACCTGTCCAGACCTAGGTCATTTTGCATCATAACACATAGCCAAGCAATCATTAGAAAGTAAATATTTGAAACTACTAGAGTCAAGTAAATGTTGAAATGGGAAAGGGAAGTCATAGTGACTTTTTTTTTTTTTAAGGGAAGGTTTCATTCTAGCCAAGGCTGACCTGAACTCACTCTTTAGCCAGGCTGGCCTTAAATTTATAACAGTTCTGCTACCTTAGCCTCTCAAGTGCTAGGATTAAAGGTGAGAGGCACCATGTCCAGTTTACCTGACAGTTTTAAGCTATAGAATCAGTCCATGTTATGCTATTCAGGGTAGCAAAAGGGGAGAGAAGAAAGCTGGGTGTGGTGGCACACGCCTTTAATTCCAGCACTGGGGGAGGCAGAGGTAGGAGGATCACCATGAGTTCGAGGCCACTCTGAGACTACATAGTCAATTCCAGGTCAGCCTGGACTAGAGCGAAAACCCTACCTCGAAAAAACCAAAAAAAGGAGGGTGAGGGAAGAGAAGAAACCTGTCAATTACAACTAGTCTGCTCTTCAAGTGGAGATTCACAAGCCAGATATTAACCCAGGTATGCAATAAAAGGGCAGTGGTCAAAGACTGACAGAATATGTAATCACTAAAAATATTTGCAAAGCCAAGGGGAGGAATTGGGGGGAAGGGAGAGGAGAAGGAGGGTAGGAGCAACAGAAAGCAACAAAACAAAGAAGGGGATGGAGAAAGAAAGGAGTAGAAGTAATACATATTTGCAAAGCCAGGAGTGGTGGTTCCCAGCACTTGGGAGACTGAGGTAGAAGGATCTCCGTGAGTTTGAGGCCAGCCTGGGCTACAGAGTAAATTCCAGGTCAGCATCAGTTCCAGGTCAGCCTGAGTACAGTGAAACCATAATTCAAAAAATCAGAAAAAAATTACAAAGACACTTTTATGATCTTTGGAAATATTTAATACAGAGTTAAATTACTGTACAGGGTTAATATATACCTAGCAGTGTTTTTGTCTGTTTTTCTTTGAGACTGCATAATAAATTCCATGTCAGACTGGGCTAGAGTGAGACCCTACCTTGAAAAAAAATGCATATGGTGTTGGAGAGATTGCTCAGCAGCTATGGACGTATGCTTGTAAGGCCTGATGGTTCAATTCCCCAGTACCTACATAAAGCTAGATGCACAGAATGACACATGTACTTGAAGTTTGTTTTGTGGCTAGAGGCCCTGGTGGGGCCCATTTCTCTCCTCCTCTTTCTCCTTGAAAATAAATAAAACTAAAAATATAAATATGTATATGTTTATTTATAGAAACAAAGATATAGTAACCTATGGGTGATGGGATTATAAATTGTTCCTTTTTCTTTAAAAATTTCTATTACTAAAAGTTTTCCATCAAAAGTAACCATGTTGTCATCAGAGTAAAAGGTGGTTTTTATGGGCTGGAGTGATGACTTAGTGGTAAGGCACTTGCCTGTGAAGCCTAAGGACCCAGGTTCCATTCATTACCCATGTAAACCAGATGCACAAGGTGGTACATGTGTCTAGAGTTTGTTTGCAGTGGATGGAGGCATTGGCACACCCATTCTTTTCTCTCTCTGCTGCTGCTGCTTTTTTCTTTCTCAAATAAATAAATACATTATTTTTAAATAGTGGTTTTAGAGGAATCTGTTCTAAAGAGCACTCTTAACAAGCACTCAAGAGGAGGAAGACTTGAGAATCCCACTTCTGGAGTGTCATTGTGGATGTTCAGATGTGAAACAGCCTTAGCAGGACTGAGAGAAAAGGAATTGAGCAGGAAAAACATCCCTAAGGGAGAAAAATGACCATGAGTGTACATGTGTGTTCACATGCACATGTGTACATGGAATTAGAGGGACAACCTCGAGTGTTACTCCTCAAGTGCTATCTATCCACTTTGGCATGTGCGTGCGTGCATATGTGTGTGCATGTGTGTGCTGCACATGGGCGGAGGCCAGAGGTGAACATTGGGTGTCCTTTATAGCTCACCTGCACAAAGTTGACATTTTCAGGCAGTGAGCCTCAGCTATTCTCCAGCTATGTCCACCCACTACAGGACTAGGATTAGGGATGTGTATGGTCATGCCCAGCTTTATGCATGGGTGCTGGGGAAACAGACTAAGGAGGTATCAGGTCCTCATGCATGCTCAGCTAGTGCTCTTATCCACTGAGCCATCTCAGCCCCTCTCAGCCTTCTTTGAAACAGGTCTCCTGTGACCCTGGAGCTCGCCAAGTCGGGCTAGACTGACCAGCCCAAGCTGTCCTCAAACTGCAGATCTTCCTGTCTCAGGCTCCCGAGTATGCTACCATACCTGGCTTTTTTTTTTTTTTTTTTTTTAAAGGACAGGCACTAGGGAAGTGCTTGTTTTATTTGAATGAGTTTAAATTTTCTCATAAGGTTTTGTGAGAATAATTTTGTATGTTAAATCTAAGAATAATTTTTTGCATGGGTATGTGCATGATGTTGTGTCTGTATGCTTGTTCATTCATGTGTGTGAGTTCGTGTGTATGTGAGTGCATATGGAGGCAAGAGGTCAACGGCAGGTGTCTTACTCTATCACTTTACACCTTATTCTTTGAGACTGGGCCTCTTTCTGAACCCAGAGCTCACCGATTTGGTGAGTGAGCAACTCCCAAGGATTATCTGCAGGGATTATGGGTCATACTGCCATGCCTGACATTTTTAGGAATCTGCTTACCATTTTGGGTTTCTCATTCATTTTATACGTTTTTTAAATTTAATTTTTATTAAAGTACAATTATTTACTAAAATGTTTCCTAAGGGCCTTTCTTTCATTCATCTTGAACCCTGTCATAGCATAAAGTAAAAGTGTAATTGTCCATAGGGTGGTCAAGTTGAAGGAGGAAGTGGTCAGTATTCTCTTCATATCTGTTCCCATGTGCTTTTTCCAGGAATGACTAAGAAGACTTATGTGGAATCCATCCTAGAGGGTATAAAACAGTCCAAACAGGAAAATTTGGATATTGATGTTTAGGTAGGAAGACTGGACCTTAGTACAATGGTATTTTATTTTAAAACTTTTTCTTATTTGTGATCAGAGAGAGAATAAGAGACACAGGGGAGAGAGTATGTATGTACAAGGCCTTTGTTACTGTTACTGAAAACAAACTCTAGATACATGCACCACTTTGTGCATCTGGCTTTACATGGGCACTGGGGAATTGAATCCTGGCCCATTCTCTGTCTACCTTTCTTCTATCTCTCTTTCTCTCTCTCTGCTTGCAAATAAATAAATATAATGGAAAACAAAATCTTTATTTACTACTTAGGCAGAATTCCTACTATAGAAAAAAACATCGAATCACTGAAAGAGGTCATTGATTCCTTCTCACTTTTCTCAAGATTCCAAATCAGAAAAAAGAAACAGAAATGCTCCTGGATCTGCTTCCCTGACAGAATTGGGCATGGAACATTTCTCAACTCCTCTGAGGGGGGATCCCTGGATCTGGTAGACTTTGTGAGGCGACACCAGATACCCCTGGGTAAGGCTTAGAGCTGTAGATCTCCAGACAACCTTGTAACCTTCTCCCCCCAACTCCCAGGCTGCAGACCTTATATGGAAAAGTAATACTGTTCTAAAATTTCAAAAATCAGTTAAAAACTAAAGGTGCCTCATTTAGTCAGCTGAAAGTTCAGCTCCCCCTAGAATGTCACTTATATGAGAAAAGACCTCTGTCTTGTTCACTGATGGAGTCCCCAGTACTTGGAACTCAGAAACTTTTTTTGTTTTGTTTTGTTTTTGGAGGTAGGGTCTCACTCTAGCTAAGGCTGACCTGCAATTCACTATGTAGTCTCAGGGTGGCCTTGACCCCATGGCGATCCTCTTACTTCTGCCTCCCGAGTGCTGGGATTAAAGGTGTGCGCCACCACGCCCAGCATAGTAATTTTTTTTTTTTTTTTTTTTTTTTTGGTTTTTCAAGGTAGGGTCTCACTCTAGGGCAGGCTAACCTGAAATTCACTATTGAGTCTCAGGGTGGCCTCGAACTCACAGTGATCCTCCTACTCTGTCTCCTAGGTGCTGGGATTAAAGGTATGTTCGACCATGCCTGGCAGTAAGTAACTTCTTAAAAAATAAGGATCATTTAGAAGTTTGAAGGTGACTTGTAATGAAATTTATGTGTTGTGAAAATGTACATTTACTTAAAACTTAAGAAAATTGGGCTGGAGAGATGGCTCAGCAGTTAATGCACTTGGCTGCAAAGCCTAATGAACCAGGTTTAATTTCTCAGTCCCCACATAAAGCCAGATGCACAAGGTGGCGCACTTGTAACAGTGAGTCTCAGATCACTGAGATGAACCTCCAGACCAGACACAGTTATGGAGGAAGGGACTTTATTTGAAGCTGCAGATCCGGGGAAAGTCCCATACTGGCAGAAGAGGCTGGCCCGCTTTCATGGGCCCACGCAGAGAGAAAGGAAAGTAACCACCAGTACAAGCCAACACACTCCAGGGACCCGTCATGGCGGAGCTTGAGCACTTTGCAGGTCTGAGGTTGGAGTTCAGATCTGCCTCGTAGGGCGGACCTCATGATCCACCCACAGTGGCGCCTCCTCCAGCCAGGCGGCTGCAGATCTGAGTTACAGGCCCTAATAAACGACTGAATGTAATGAGAGACGTCCATTCAAACTACCATAGCATGCATCTGGAGTTTGTTTGCACAGCTGGAGGCCCTGGCGCAAGCATCTCTCTCTCTCTCTCTCTCTCTCTCTCTCTCTCTCTGTGTGTGTGTGTGTGTGTGTCCCTCTTCTCTCTGCCTCTCTCTGCTTGCAAAAAAATAAATAAAAATATTTTTTAATTAAGAAAATTAAGAATTAGGGCTACAGAGATGGCTCAGCAGTTAAGGTACTTACCTGCAAAGCCCTAAGGACCTTGGTTCATTTCCCCATACCCACGTTAAGCCAGATGCACAAGGAGGTAACATGCATCTAGAGTTCATTTGCAGAGGCTAGAGAAGTGTGCCCATTTTCTGTATATTCCTTTCTCTCTCTCTCTCTCAAATAAATAAATATTTTTAAAAAAGAATTAGGCTGAGAGATGGCTTAGCGGCTAAGGCGCCTGCCTGCTGCTAAGCCGCCTGCCTGCTGCTAAGCCTAAGAACACTGGTTCCAATCTCCAGCGGTTCCAATCTCTAGGTCCCACGCTTAGCCAGATGCAAAGTGAAGCAAGGGCGCAATGCCGCAATTGACCACAAGGGGGCGCACACATCTGGATTTCGTTCACAGCAGCTCAGAGACTGCTGGCGCGCCCATCTCTGTCTTTCTCTCCCTCTATCTCTCTCTGTCTCTCTCTCCAAAACTAAATAAAAATAATAAAAAAAAATTTAAAAAAAAGAATTAGAGGGAGGAGGAGCAGGCGGAGATGTAGTAAGCAGAAGAGGGCGTA
The DNA here is from genome assembly GCA_036365145.1 of Orientallactaga sibirica. Classification (NCBI taxonomy): domain Eukaryota; kingdom Metazoa; phylum Chordata; class Mammalia; order Rodentia; family Dipodidae; genus Orientallactaga; species Orientallactaga sibirica. The sequence continues at coordinate 55,075,441 of JAEOAD010000006.1, forward strand.
GGGTAGTGAGATGGGGATGCTGACCCAGTGCTGAAACTCCGGGTGGGCTTCCCCGGAGCTCCGATGCGCACGGACCGGGAGGGCTGCTTGCCACCTGCCTTCTCTGGTCAGTGGCCCGGAGTCCTGAGCCACTACTTCCTCCGGACCCAAGAGCCATGCTCATCGTGGCCACCAGGGAGGAACCAGGAGACTTACTGAAAGGAAGAACACACCGTCTGCAAGGCTGTTAAACCTAGATGAGGAAGTAGAAGACTTTACCAAGATGTGACAGGAAGAGAAACTACTACTTCCTGTATTGTTTCCTTGTCATAAATTGAGTATTGGGAAACAATGGAGCCAGACATCATTCGAATGTACTCTTCATCCCCACCACCACTAGACAGTGGAGCAGAAGAAGAGGAAGATGATGAATTTGGGGAATTTGGTGGCTTTTCAGAAGTTAGTTCTTCTGGTGTAGGGTTTGTTGATTTTGACACCCCAGATTATACTCGTCCCGAGGAAGACTTTGTACCTTCAAGCCATTTTATGCCAGTTCATGAGAATTCAGAAACTGTGGATAGCCTTGTTAAGGTTTAAGTCCATTAAAAATGGAAATAATAAGGATATCAGTGCTGAACTTTATACTCCTGTGAAAGGACAATCTGACATTTTACTTTTTACCACCAGCAATGAAACAATTTCATCTAAAACATTAGATTTGTCCATTGATGGCATGGAAAGTTCAGGAGATTTAAATAAAGCAGTGGAGCACGGACTAAATGTTGGAACATCTAAAGTTTCTCTCCAGGAGACTTTGAACTGATAAAAGCATCGTTTATCAAACTAAGCAGGTAGACAGTTGCAATGGTGAAAACCTCCTTGTCTGAGATTTTAACAAATGGGTTTGCAGGTTTGGAAACTGTGAAACCTCAGGGAACAGATGGTCTGGACAATGGAGATGATTCAAAGGGATGGAACCTTCTTAGCACTCACAGCACTGAGTACAGTTTAGATCCTGCTCCTAGTCCTCCAGAAGAATTTGCAGATTTTGGCAGGTTTTCCCAAAAGGAAAGGATACAAGTAGGAGAAATAGTAGGTGTGGTTTCTAATGATAAAGCTGCAGTAACATTCAAGACAACAACAAGATTAACAGAGTCACCCAGCTGAATTCTGCACAGGAAGTGTCTTTGGATGGAAGCTTTGGTGGTAAAGGAGACATTGATGGAGAAAGTCAGGTTTAGGTTTCAGAGATCAGTGTAGTAAGTAACAGAGGTTCAGTATTGAAGAACACGGCCTCCCAACACGGCAACAGGATGAACTGTAAAATTCAGATATTCATCCCAAGACTTAGAGCTTGGTAAACTCAAATGATAATTCTGATGCCATTAGGAGGGAACCAAGTAAACCTAAGGAAAAACCAGATTTATTTACTTCAGAATGTGTTGACCTCTCTATAATTTCTATGAAAAACTTGATTATAATGAAGATGTCTGTTCTTCCAGAGCAGAAAGTAAAATGTTGACTAATTCCAATAGCTCAAGCATTGAATACCATCAAAATGCTTTCACTAATTAAAAAAATTAAGCTCAGCTGATTTGTTAGTAAGCCACACTAGAAAGGTGGCTTATATACATAATAATGTATATTTATTTACATACTGAAGTCCTAAATTTATATTAGAAAAATGTAAATAACTGGGAATGAACATCTTTGAAGATTTATTCTTTTGTGTTCCTGAGGTGTATACATTTATGTCTTTGTGAAATACACTGGTGGTGTCCTTCTTACAAAAGTTTTGAAATAAAAAGAAAATTAAAATTTCAAAAAAAAAGAGGGCTGAGAGATGGCTTAGTGGTTAAGGCGCTTGCCTCTTAAGCCTAAGAACACTGGTTCCCATCTCCAGTGGTTCCAATCTCCAGGTCCCACGTTTAGCCAGATGCAAAGTGATGCAAGGGCGCAATGCCACACTTTACCACAAGGCAAGCACACATCGTTCACAGCAGCTGAGAGACTGCTGGCGCCGCCCATCTCTGTCTTCCTCTCCTCTCTTTCTGTCTCTTTCTGTCTCTCCAAAAAAAAAAAAAAAAAAAAAAGAAAAGAAAAGAATTAGAGGGCTGAGGAGATGGCTTAGTGGTTAAGGCACTTGTTTGCAAAGCCAAAGGACCAAGTTAGATTTCCCCAGGACCCATGTAAGCCACATGCACAAGATGCCACATGCATCTGGAGTTCATTTTCAGTGGCTGGAGGCCCTGGCAGCCCATTTTGTCTATCTGCTTATTTGTCTGTCTCAAAGAAATGGCTCAGTGGATCACATGTTTGCCCCACAAATCTAAGAACATGTGTTTAGACCTCCCCACCCTATAGAAAGCCAGAAGCTGTGCAGGACTTACCTAGGTAAGTGGCAGCCAGTGAATGGGTGGTAGTCTGGGTGAAAGTGTTTTGGACTTTTTCTTAGAAGCGTTGGGAGGGTCCACAGCACTGCCAACTCTTCACAGTACTCTTTCTCCTCAGGCAGTGCTAGCTTAGCTATGTTTTGGTTTAACCTTGTGAGGCGAGGAGGAATTGCACAAGCCCTTCAAAACTCTTAAAGATAATGTTCAGCTTTTCATCATGACTGGTTTATAATATTCCTCTTCTCCATTTTGGTAGAAGAAAGAGAAGCACATTATTGTGAAGAAAGTATTAATTCCTTCTGTGGTATGGTTTTATACCATAGTTGTAGCTCATGAATTGAACTACAACTTGTGCATGTGTTTGTGTGTGTAGTGCTGAGGATTAAATCCAGGGCCTTGCACTCAAGTACATCCTTGAACTAAAATTAGCCCGTTACACACAATGAAAGGTCCATTTTTGAAAATATAAAAATTGCTACAAAGCAATATAGTTTGAAATTTTCTCATGAGTCTACTTGGTGAGCACTGAATGAGTTCATTTACCTGCTGTTAATAAAAGGCTTTCCCCCTTTATCTAGAGCTTTGTTTGACCTCAAACATCAAAGTCAGACAGTTCCATCATACGCAGCAGCATCACTTGGATTCTGGTACAGCATTGCTCATCCTTCTGTGATCTGTAAGATGTTTTATCAAAGTTTTCTGCTCCTTTTTAGCCACTGTATTGAATTAAGTCAGTTGCCCACTTCCTAGCTGAGTGCCTTGAATTCCTGAGGGAATATTCAAGTGGAGGGGCTAGAGGAAGTTAGAGTATGAGGGATGGGTTTAAGCTATGATTGACATATGAGAGAAATGTGCTGTTTGTCATTCGGCACCTGAGTTACTTCACTTAATGTATTTTCCAGTTCCTTTCTAGCCAGTTTTTTTTCTTTATAGCTGACTACAATTCCATTGATATATGTGCCCTGTTTTCAACATTCATTCTTGAGTTAATGTATTCGTAGTCTGATGCCATTTCTTTGCTATTGTGAAAAACACAGCAATAAACACAGATGAAAGAAGTATCTCTGTAGTATGGTGTACAGTCTTTTGGGTATGTGCCTAGAAATGAGATGCTCTTATGATAATTTTTAGCTGTTTAGAAACCACACTAATTGCTGTAGTGGCTACACTAGTTTGCACTACCACCATCAGCTTGCTAGCATTTGCACTGAGATGGAATCTTTTAGAAACATGTGTGTGTGTGTGTGTGTGTGTGTGTGTGTGTGTTACTAGAGTTCAAATCAGCACCTCAGCTTGTTGGTATAACAAGCCCACCATCCATGGCTTCTTTTTTTTTGTTTGTTTTTGTTTTTTGAGAAGGGTCTCATCTTATCCCAGGGTGACCTGGAATTCACTGTGTGGTCTCATGCTGGTCTTGAACTCAGAGCAATCCTCCCACATCTGCCTCCTGAGTGCTGGGATTAAATGTATGCATCACCATGCATGAGGTCCGGGATCAAACTCAGCTATCCTAGCAAGCACTTTATCTGCTGAGCCATCTTCTCAGCCCTGCCCATGATTCTTAAATTTGGACTTATCATAGTGTCCTGAATATTTTGAAAGTCCTGCTCATTCCTTGTTATCTTTGTCCTTGTTGGAACATTCCAGTTCTTCCACCCTCAGAGCGTAAGAACTTCTGTCTTCTCAATTTATTCTGCTAGTGACTCTTTCCACAGAGTTTTTAATTTAAAGATACTGTGTTTGTCATTTCTACTATTCCTGTTTGGTTTTTCTTCAGCGTTTCTATGTGTATTGAATTCTCTCTCATGTTTTTATCTCCTTCCTCTTGTCATTCAGACTCTTCAGACGTTCATTTCCTTCTTTTATTCCTTTCAAGTATTGTCATCAGTTTCTGAATTCTGTTTCTGAGATTTCTTTAACTTCCATCTCAGTGTAGACATTGGTGAAGGATAATGTTTGAGGAGGTATGTTGCCTTGGTCTTTATGCTCTTGAATTGTGATGTAGGCATCTGGAACTGGGTTGTTGGTTGAATTTATTTCTTTAAATTTTATTTATGTAAACTCACCTTTACTTTAGCACAAGGGCTTGCGCTGATCAAGAGGGAGGAAGTTGCTATGGAGGTTTCAGTGTTGTTTCCTCCTGATAAGTGAGTGTTCTGATAGTCTGCCTTGTGTTTGCTTTTCAGCAGCCTCATGAAAAGGCCAAAGGCTTTAGGTGACTGGTAACCTATAGACTCTCAGATGCCCAAGATGAAGAGTGGGCTAACGTTTTATAGGTATATAGAAGTCCGTGGATAGCTGAAGGGTAGGCCAAATGTTCTCAGGTACAGAGTCCCTGGAGATGAAAGGCAGGTGGAAGACTCACAGGTGTGCAGAGCTCCCTGGAGACAAATGAGAGCTTAAGGCTCTTAGGTGTGCCCCACCCACCAGAGATGAAGTTGGAACCAAAGGCTCTGGGTGCACAGAGCTCTCCAGAGATACAAGGGGCCCAAAGCTCTCTGGTAAAGAGTTTCCCAAATATGAAGGGGTGAGCCAAAATCTAGGTTGCACCTAGCACACTGCATACATATGAAGGGTGGCTTAAGCCAGTAAATACTAGGTCCTGAGATCGCCATGTCTTGTTTGTCTGTTTGTTTTGAGGTAGGGTCTCGCTCTAGCCCAGGCTGACCTGGATTTACTATGTATTCTCAGGCTGGTCTCAAACTTGCAGCAATCCTCCTACCTCTGCCTCTTGAGTGGTGGGATTCAAGGTGTGGGCCACTACACCTGGTCTGAGATCTTCATGTCTTTACCTCTCTGTGTTGCCTCCTGGAAGGGACTACTGAGTTGTTAACTAATTGTCATTCTACTAGTGACTTTTCAACTGCAAAAAAATTGCAGTTCTTCCCCATTAGTGATCATAAAACTTCAGGAAGTCAAAACTCGTCAGATAAAGTATAAGAATCATTTGTCTAAGGGAAAGGAAAAAAATAGATTGGTGCCAACTGTTAGCTTGTTTTTTTCATGAGTGAGCGGGAGAGTCAGCGTGAGAGAGAATTGGCATGCCAGGACCTCTAGCCACTGCAGTTGAACTCCAGACATGTGCACCACCTTGTGCACATCCATCACGCATTTGTGCATCTGGCTTACTTAGGTTCTAGGGAGTTGAACTTGAGTCCTTAGACTTCACAGACAAGCACCTTAACCACTAAGCCATCTCTAGCCTTTCTAACTTTTGACAGTAGATCTTTTGTTTTACTTTAATCAGACTCCTATACTTGCTTTAATCCTTTTAAGTATTTTTCTCAAGACTGTTAATGCCAGGCCATGTTGTACACCATAGATTTTGTGTGAACACTTACTAAGGAGGTGATTCTAGTGGCAAATAAAGCTGGCTGCTGAAAATCTGTCTTTGCCCTTTAATGATTGACTTTATGAGCACTTGAAAGGGGTTGAAGACATCGCTCAATAAAAGGGGACAGATAGGGGCTGAGAGATGGATTCGTGGTTAGTGCACTTGCCTGTGAAACCTAAGGACCCAGATTCAACTCCTCAGTATCCACATTAGCCAGATGCACAAGGTGGCATATGCACGGGGTTTGTTTGCAGTGGCACTCACAGGAGTGAGATGGAATCTCAAAGTAGTTTTAATTGTGATTTCTGATGCCTAAGGATGTAGAAACACTTTTTTAGATGTTTAGATGTACCATATGTATTTCTTCTTGTGAGAACTCTCTTTTTAGTTCCATAGCCATTTTTAAATTTTAAAAATTTATTTGCAAGCAGAGAAAGGGGGTGGGGAGGAAGAGGTAGACAGAGAGAGAATGGTCATGTCAGGGCCTCTAGCCACTGCAAACAAACCCAGATGCATGTGCCCTCTTGTGCATCTGGCTTACGTGGGTCCTGGAGAATTGAACCAAGATCCTTTATTTCACAGGCAAATGCCTTAACTGCTAAGCCATTTCTCCAGCCCTCCACAGCCATTTTTGTTTTGATTATTTTGGTTTGTTTTTGTTTTGATTTTCGAGTGGGGTCTCACTGTCGCCAGGCTGACCTGGAATTAACTATCTAGTCTAATTCACTATTGAGTCTCAGGGTGGCCTCGAGACTCACAGTGATCCTCCTACTCTGTCTCTAGGTGCTGGGATTAAGGTATGTTCGACCATGCCTGGCAGTAAGTAACTTCTTAAAAAATAAGGATCATTTAGAAGTTTGAAGGTGACTTGTAATGAAATTTATGTGTTGTGAAAATGTACATTTACTTAAAACTTAAGAAAATTGGGCTGGAGAGATGGCTCAGCAGTTAATGCACTTGGCTGCAAAGCCTAATGAACCAGGTTTAATTTCTCAGTCCCCACATAAAGCCAGATGCACAAGGTGGCGCACTTGTAACAGTGAGTCTCAGATCACTGAGATGAACCTCAGACCAGACACAGTTATGGAGGAAGGGACTTTATTTGAAGCTGCAGATCGGGAAAGTCCCATACTGGCAGAAAGAGGCTGGCCCGCTTTCATGGGCCCACGCAGAGAGAAAGGAAAGTAACCACCAGTACAAGCCAACACACTCCAGGGACCCGTCATGGCGGAGCTTGAGCACTTTGCAGGTCTGAGGTTGGAGTTCAGATCTGCCTCGTAGGGCGGACCTCATGATCCACCCACAGTGGCGCCTCCTCCAGCCAGGCGGCTGCAGATCTGAGTTACAGGCCCTAATAAACGACTGAATGTAATGAGAGACGTCCATTCAAACTACCATAGCATGCATCTGGAGTTTGTTTGCACAGCTGGAGGCCCTGGCGCAAGCATACTCTCTCTCTCTCTCTCTCTCTCTCTCTCTCTCTCTCTGTGTGTGTGTGTGTGTGTCCCTCTTCTCTCTGCCTCTCTCTGCTTGCAAAAAAATAAATAAAAATATTTTTTAATTAAGAAAATTAAGAATTAGGGCTACAGAGATGGCTCAGCAGTTAAGGTACTTACCTGCAAAGCCTAAGGACCTTGGTTCATTTCCCCATACCCACGTTAAGCCAGATGCACAAGGAGGTAACATGCATCTAGAGTTCATTTGCAGAGGCTAGAGAAGTGTGCCCATTTTCTGTATATTCCTTTCTTCTCTCTCTCTCTCTCAAATAAATAAATATTTTTAAAAAAAGAATTAGGGCTGGAGAGATGGCTTAGCGGCTAAGGCGCCTGCCTGCTGCTAAGCCGCCTGCCTGCTGCTAAGCCTAAGAACACTGGTTCCAATCTCCAGCGGTTCCAATCTCTAGGTCCCACGTTTAGCCAGATGCAAAGTGAAGCAAGGGCGCAATGCCGCAATTGACCACAAGGGGGCGCACACATCTGGATTTCGTTCACAGCAGCTCAGAGACTGCTGGCGCGCCCATCTCTGTCTTTCTCTCCCTCTATCTCTCTCTGTCTCTCTCTCCAAAACTAAATAAAAATAATAAAAAAAATTTAAAAAAAAGAATTAGAGGGAGGAGGAGCAGGCGGAGATGTAGAAAGCAGAAGAGGGCGTAGGGTAGTGAGATGGGGATGCTGACCCAGTGCTGAAACTCCGGGTGGGCTTCCCCGGAGCTCCGATGCGCACGGACCGGGAGGGCTGCTTGCCACCTGCCTTCTCTGGTCAGTGGCCCGGAGTCCTGAGCCACTACTTCCTCCGGACCCAAGAGCCATGCCCAACGCAGCCACCAGGGAGGAACCAGGAGACTTACTGAAAGGAAGAACACACCGTCTGCAAGGCTGTTAAACCTAGATGAGGAAGTAGAAGACTTTACCAAGATGTGACAGGAAGAGAAACTACTACTTCCTGTATTGTTTCCTTGTCATAAATTGAGTATTGGGAAACAATGGAGCCAGACATCATTCGAATGTACTCTTCATCCCCACCACCACTAGACAGTGGAGCAGAAGAAGAGGAAGATGATGAATTTGGGGAATTTGGTGGCTTTTCAGAAGTTAGTTCTTCTGGTGTAGGGTTTGTTGATTTTGACACCCCAGATTATACTCGTCCCGAGGAAGACTTTATACCTTCAAGCCATTTTATGCCAGTTCATGAGAATTCAGAAACTGTGGATAGCCTTACAAGGTTTAAGTCCATTAAAAATGGAAATAATAAGGATATCAGTGCTGAACTTTATACTCCTGTGAAAGGACAATCTGACATTTTACTTTTACCACCAGCAATGAAACAATTTCATCTAAAACATTAGATTTGTCCATTGATGGCATGGAAAGTTCAGGAGATTTAAATAAAGCAGTGGAGCACGGACCAAATGTTGGAACATCTAAAGTTTCTCTCCAGGAGACTTTGGAACTGATAAAAGCATCGTTTATCAAACTAAGCAGGTAGACAGTTGCAATGGTGAAAAACCTCCTTGTCTGGAGATTTTAACAAATGGGTTTGCAGGTTTGGAAACTGTGAAACCTCAGGGAACAGATGGTCTGGACAATGGAGATGATTCAAAGGGATGGAACCTTCTTAGCACTCACAGCACTGAGTACAGTTTAGATCCTGCTCCTAGTCCTCCAGAAGAATTTGCAGATTTTGGCAGGTTTTCCCAAAAGGAAAGGATACAAGTAGGAGAAATAGTAGGTGTGGTTTCTAATGATAAAGCTGCAGTAACATTCAAGACAACAACAAGATTAACAGAGTCACCCAGCTGAATTCTGCACAGGAAGTGTCTTTGGATGGAAGCTTTGGTGGTAAAGGAGACATTGATGGAGAAAGTCAGGTTTAGGTTTCAGAGATCAGTGTAGTAAGTAACAGAGGTTCAGTATTGAAGAACACGGCCTCCCAACACGGCAACAGGATGAACTGTAAAATTCAGATATTCATCCCAAGACTTAGAGCTTGGTAAACTCAAATGATAATTCTGATGCCATTAGGAGGGAACCAAGTAAACCTAAGGAAAAACCAGATTTATTTACTTCAGAATGTGTTGACCTCTCTATAATTTCTATGAAAACTTCTGATTATAATGAAGATGTCGGTTCTTCCAGAGCAGAAAGTAAAATGTTGACTAATTCCAATAGCTCAAGCATTGAATACCATCAAAATGCTTTCACTAATTAAAAAAAAATTAAGCTCAGCTGATTTGTTAGTAAGCCACACTAGAAAGGTGGCTTATATACATAATAATGTATATTTATTTACATACTGAAGTCCTAAATTTATATTAGAAAAAATGTAAATAACTGGGAATGAACATCTTTGAAGATTTATTCTTTTTTGTGTTCCTGAGGTGTATACATTTATGTCTTTGTGAAATACACTGGTGGTGTCCTTCTTACAAAAGTTTTGAAATAAAAAAGAAAATTAAAAATTCAAAAAAAAAAAAGAGGGCTGGAGAGATGGCTTAGTGGTTAAGGCGCTTGCCTCTTAAGCCTAAGAACACTGGTTCCCATCTCCAGTGGTTCCAATCTCCAGGTCCCACGTTTAGCCAGATGCAAAGTGATGCAAGGGCGCAATGCCACACTTTACCACAAGGGGGCGCACACATCGTTCACAGCAGCTGAGAGACTGCTGGCGCGCCCATCTCTGTCTTCCTCTCCCTCTCTTTCTGTCTCTTTCTGTCTCTCTCCAAAAAAAAAAAAAAAAAAAGAAAAGAAAAGAATTAGAGGGCTGAGGAGATGGCTTAGTGGTTAAGGCACTTGTTTGCAAAGCCAAAGGACCCAAGTTAGATTTCCCCAGGACCCATGTAAGCCACATGCACAAGATGCCACATGCATCTGGAGTTCATTTTCAGTGGCTGGAGGCCCTGGCAGCCCATTCTTTGTCTATCTGCTTATTTGTCTGTCTCAAAGAAATGGCTCAGTGGATCACATGTTTGCCCCACAAATCTAAGAACATGTGTTTAGACCTCCCCACCCTATAGAAAGCCAGAAGCTGTGCAGGACTTACCTAGGTAAGTGGCAGCCAGTGAATGGGTGGTAGTCTGGGTGAAAGTGTTTTGGACTTTTCTTAGAAGCGTTGGGAGGGTCCACAGCACTGCCAACTCTTCACAGTACTCTTCTCCTCAGGCAGTGCTAGCTTTCTTAGCTATGTTTTGGTTTAACCTTGTGAGGCGAGGAGGAATTGCACAAGCCCTTCAAAACTCTTAAAGATAATGTTCAGCTTTTCATCATGACTGGTTTATAATATTCCTCTTCTCCATTTTGGTAGAAGAAAGAGAAGCACATTATTGTGAAGAAAGTATTAATTCCTTCTGTGGTATGGTTGCTACCATAGTTGTAGCTCATGAATTGAACTACAACTTGTGCATGTGTTTGTGTGTGTGTAGTGCTGAGGATTAAATCCAGGGCCTTGCACTAAGTACATCCTTGAACTAAAAATTAGCCCGTTACACACAATGAAAGGTCCATTTTGTGAAAATATAAAATTGCTACAAAGCAATATAGTTTGAAATTTTCTCATGAGTCTACTTGGTGAGCACTGAATGAGTTCATTTACCTGCTGTTAATAAAAGGCTTTCCCCCTTTATCTAGAGCTTTGTTTGACCTCAAACATCAAAAGTCAGACAGTTCCATCATCACGAGCAGCATCACTGGATTCTGGTACAGCATTGCTCATCCTTCTGTGATCTGTGTAAGATGTTTTATCAAAGTTTTCTGCTCCTTTTTAGCCACTGTATTGAATTAAGTCAGTTGCCCACTTCCTAGCTGAGTGCCTTGAATTCTGAGGGAATATTCAAGTGGAGGGCTAGAGGAAGTTAGAGTATGAGGATGGGTTCTAAGCTATGATTGACATATGAGAGAAATGTGCTGTTTGTCATTCGGCACCTGAGTTACTTCACTTAATGTATTTTCCAGTTCCTTTCTAGCCAGTTTTCTTTTCTTTATAGCTGACTACAATTCCATTGATATATGTGCCCTGTTTTCAACATTCATTCTTGAGTTAATGTATTCGTAGTCTGATGCCATTTCTTTGCTATTGTGAAAAACACAGCAATAAACACAGATGAAAGAAGTATCTCTGTAGTATGGTGTACAGTCTTTTGGGTATGTGCCTAGAAATGAGATGCTCTTATGATAATTTTTAGCTGTTTGTGAAACCACACTAATTGCTGTAGTGGCTACACTAGTTTGCACTACCACCATCAGCTTGCTAGCATTTGCACTGAGATGGAATCTTTTTAGAAACGTGTGTGTGTGTGTGTGTGTGTGTGTGTGTGTGTGTGTGTGTTACTAGAGTTCAAATCAGCACCTCAGCTTGCTGGTATAACAAGCCCACCATCCATGGCTTCTGGTTTTTTTTGTTTGTTTTTGTTTTTTGAGGAAGGGTCTCATCTTATCCCAGGGTGACCTGGAATTCACTGTGTGGTCTCATGCTGGTCTTGAACTCAGAGCAATCCTCCCACATCTGCCTCCTGAGTGCTGGGATTAAATGTATGCATCACCATGCATGAGGTCCGGGATCAAACTCAGCTATCCTAGCAAGCACTTTATCTGCTGAGCCATCTTCTCAGCCCTGCCCATGATTCTTAAATTTGGACTTATCATAGTGTCCTGAATATTTTGAAAGTCCTGCTCATTCCTTGTTATCTTTGTCCTTGTTGGAACATTCCAGTTCTTCCACCCTCAGAGCGAAGAACTTCTGTCTTCTCAATTTATTCTGCTAGTGACTCTTTCCACAGAGTTTTTAATTTAAGATACTGTGTTTGTCATTTCTACTATTCCTGTTTGGTTTTTCTTCAGCGTTTCTATGTGTATTGAATTCCTCTCTCATGTTTTTATCTCCTTCCTCTTGTCATTCAGACTCTTCAGACGTTCATTTCCTTCTTTTATTCCTTTCAAGTATTGTCATCAGTTTCTGAATTCTGTTTCTGAGATTTCTTTAACTTCCATCTCAGTATAGACATTGGTGAAGGATAATGTTTGGAGGAGGTATGTTGCCTTGGTCTTTATGCTCTTGAATTGTGATGTAGGCATCTGGAACTGGGTTGTTGGTTGAATTTATTTCTTTAAATTTTATTTATGTAAACTCACCTTTACTTTAGCACAAGGGCTTGCGCTGATCAAGAGGGAGGAAGTTGCTATGGAGGTTTCAGTGTTGTTTCCTCCTGATAAGTGAGTGTTCTGATAGTCTGCCTTGTGTTTGCTTTTCAGCAGCCTCATGAAAAGGCCAAAGGCTTTAGGTGACTGGTAACCTATAGACTCTCAGATGCCCAAGATGAAGAGTGGGCTAACGTTTTATAGGTATATAGAAGTCCGCATAGCTGAAGGGTAGGCCAAATGTTCTCAGGTACAGAGTTCCCCTGGAGATGAAAGGCAGGTGGAAGACTCACAGGTGTGCAGAGCTCCCTGGAGACAAATGAGAGCTTAAGGCTCTTAGGTGTGCCCCACCCACCAGAGATGAAGTTGGAACCAAAGGCTCTGGGTGCACAGAGCTCTCCAGAGATACAAGGGGCCCAAAGCTCTCTGGTAAAGAGTTCCCCAAATATGAAGGGTGAGCCAAAATCTAGGTTGCACCTAGCACACTGCATACATATGAAGGGTGGCTTAAGTTTTCAGTAAATACTAGGTCCTGAGATCGCCATGTCTTGTTTGTCTGTTTGTTTTGAGGTAGGGTCTCGCTCTAGCCCAGGCTGACCTGGATTTACTATGTATTCTCAGGCTGGTCTCAAACTTGCAGCAATCCTCCTACCTCTGCCTCTTGAGTGGTGGGATTCAAGGTGTGGGCCACTACACCTGGTCTGAGATCTTCATGTCTTTACCTCTGTGTTGCCTCCTGGAAGGACTACTGAGTTGTTAACTAATTGTCATTCTACTAGTGACTTTTTCAACTGCAAAAAATTGCAGTTCTTCCCCATTAGTGATCATAAAACTCAGGAAGTCAAAACTCGTCAGATAAAGTATAAGAATCATTTGTCTGGGGAAAGGAAAAATAGATTGGTGCCAACTGTTAGCTTGTTTTTCATGAGTGGCGGGAGAGTCAGCGTGAGAGAGAATTGGCATGCCAGGACCTCTAGCCACTGCAGTTGAACTCCAGACATGTGCACCACCTTGTGCACATCCATCACGTTGTGCATCTGGCTTACTTAGGTTCTAGGGAGTTGAACTTGAGTCCTTAGGCTTCACAGACAAGCACCTTAACCACTAAGCCATCTCTCTAGCCTTTCTAACTTTTGACAGTAGATCTTTGTTTTACTTTAATCAGACTCCCTATACTTGCTTTAATCCTTTTAAGTATTTTTTCTCAAGACTGTTAATGCCAGGCCATGTTGTACACCATAGATTTTGTGTGAACACTTACTAAGGAGGTGATTCTAGTGGCAAATAAAGCTGGCTGCTGAAATCTGTCTTTGCCCTTTAATGATTGACTTTATGAGCACTTGAAAGGGGTTGAAGACATCGCTTCAATAAAGGGGACAGATAGGGGCTGGAGAGATGGATTCGTGGTTAGTGCACTTGCCTGTGAAACCTAAGGACCCAGATTCAACTCCTCAGTATCCACATTAGCCAGATGCACAAGGTGGCATATGCACGGGGTTTGTTTGCAGTGGCACTCTCACAGGAGTGAGATGGAATCTCAAAGTAGTTTTAATTCGCATTTCCCTGATGCCTAAGGATGTAGAACACTTTTTAGATGTTTAGATGTACCATATGTATTTCTTCTTGTGAGAACTCTCTTTTTAGTTCCATAGCCATTTTTAAATTTTAAAAATTTATTTGCAAGCAGAGAAAGGGGGTGGGGGAGGAAGAGAGGTAGACAGAGAGAGAATGGTCATGTCAGGGCCTCTAGCCACTGCAAACAAACTCCAGATGCATGTGCCCTCTTGTGCATCTGGCTTACGTGGGTCCTGGAGAATTGAACCAAGATCCTTTGGCTTCACAGGCAAATGCCTTAACTGCTAAGCCATTTCTCAGCCCTCCACAGCCATTTTTGTTTTGATTATTTTTGGTTTGTTTTGTTTTGATTTTCGAGGTGGGGTCTCACTGTCGCTCAGGCTGACCTGGAATTAACTATCTAGTCTCAGGGTGGCCTCAAACTCATGCTGATCCTCCTACCTCTGCCTCCCATGTGCTCAGATTAAAGGCATGTGCTACCACGTGATGCTCATTCCCCATTTTTTAATTGGGTTGTTTGATTTCTTATTGTTTTGCTTTTTGAGTTCTTTGTATATTCTGGATATTAATCATCTGTCAGATGTATTGCTGGCAAAGATTTTCTCCCATTCTATAGGTCACCTCTTTGCTCTATTCACAGTGTCCTTTGCAAGCAGAGACAGGCAAAGAGAAGAGAGTTGGGGGGTGGGAGGGAGAGAAAATGGCCCTGCAAAGGCCTCTAGCCACTATAAATGATCTTCAGATCCACATGGCACTTTGGGCATCTTGATTTACAGGGGTATTGGGGAATCAAACCCAGGTCATTAGTCTTTGAAGACAAGTGCCTTATCCACTGAGCCACTAGCTCCGAAATTTTTTTCTTTTTATTTATTTATTTGAGAGCAAAAGAATGAAAAGACAGAAAAGGCAGAGAAGAGAGAGAGAGAGAGAGAGAGAGAGAGAGGGAATGGATGCACCAGGGACTCCAGCCATTCCAAATGAACTCCAGATGTATGTGCCACCTTGTACATCTGGTTTACCTGGGTACTGGGGAATTGAGCCTCAAATCTCAGTCCTTGGGCTTCACAGGAAGGCACTTAACTGCTAAGCCATATCTCTTTAGTCTCCCCCGCCACTTTGGATTTTTGAAGTAGGGTTTCAATGTAGTCCAAGCTAACCTGACATTTACTATGTAGTCTCAGAGGGCCTCAAACTCACAGCACACACTGCAGTTCTCCCACAATGATGTGACAGTCATTCTACCATGGATGTGGAATTCAAGAGGAAAAAACACTGGAATGCACAGAGCAGTGTGGAGAAAGCCATGTCACTCCTCTAAGGGAAAGGGAAAATGAAAAGGAAACATACTGTGTGCTGACACTTGACACCCCAACCCTAACCACCATCTGACCAACTGTGATGGGAAAGAGCCCTTATGATTCCTGGTTCATGTGGACCTGTGGAAGGGGAGTCTGTGTGCCTGTGTGAGCATGTGCATACAAATATGTGTCCATGTTGGCCGTGGATGTCAGGAGATACCAGCCCTATGCTTGTATCGTACAGGTATGTATACTCAAATGCAGCTGATAACATGCTAGGAAGTAGAAGCTAGAATGACCCCTGGGAGAGCAGGTGGACAACTGAAGCAACTCTAGGAAGGATAAGGGCTAGTCTGGGGTGATAGTTCTGACACGAAGGAGGGTGTGGATCAGGACCAGCTCTGACTCTTAGAAAGCTGAAGAGCTGGAAGAAGCCAGACTTCCCAGACAGTGGGGTGGGGTAGAGTGTGTTGCTATAAGTGTATCCAGTTGTTCTTGGGGCAAAGAAAGAGGAGATCTAGGGTGCATGGAGGTCTTGTCTGAGGAGAAACTGGTAAGAGGAACCCAAGCAATGACCTCATTTCCTGGACAGTGGCCAACAGAATTGGAACCCTGGTGACCAGGCAACCACAGTCCAGAGGCAAACTCAACAGACTCACTTGTCTGAGGATACCAGACAGAGTACGATGTTCTCTTGCTGTTTCTCGAGTACTTTAGGCTCAGGCCTCAGGAATATCTTGTAGAGGGGCTCTCTCTACTTCTGGAGACACTGGGTGTGCCATTGTACCCAATGTATCAGGCTGCCTTTCTGCAGTGACACACAGGTGATACTTGATAGGCTATAGCAGTTATACCCAGGCCATGATACCCCCTGGAAAACCCTAGTTCCTGTGTGTGTGTGTGTGTGTGTGTGTGTGTGTGTGTGTGTGTGTGGTGTGTAC
Source organism: Orientallactaga sibirica (assembly GCA_036365145.1). Lineage (NCBI taxonomy): Eukaryota > Metazoa > Chordata > Mammalia > Rodentia > Dipodidae > Orientallactaga > Orientallactaga sibirica. The sequence goes on from JAEOAD010000006.1 coordinate 55,091,587, forward strand.
ATGGAAGAAAATTCTTCCCACATACCTCCTACTTCAGTGTATGACCACAAGGAATTTAGCAGTCTGTTAATGCTCCCACATTTCAACCATCCTTCCCTGTCCCTCTTCAGACTGGTTGCAAATATATAGTTTGTGGTGGACTACCTTCCAACTGCAGTGGAGAAGGAGGAATACCCCTTTGTTTCAACCTCCTTGGTCTTCCACAAAACGTTTGCCACCATCTGGGAGGTGCTGAGCCTGGTAATGGACAGGTGAGCCCATATCCAAGCCAAGGGGTGCTTATCCCTTTAGCTTCAGACTTGGGATTTGTCTCTAAAGTTGTTTGTTCTCCTAGGTTGTGGCCAGGGCTAAATGAGTTTGCACCCCTATAGGGTGGGGTTTAGCTCTGAAAGGAATTGGCGACTCCCCTGGGTGACATTCACTTACCCTGCCCTAAAAAAATCACTCTTCCAGCAACAATCTTTCTCAGGCTTGGGACAATGCCCTTCTTTCATTTATAAAGAAGGATCTAGTTGCCATTTAGCATAAATTGGACATGATTGACGACTCCACCAAGGGCATACCAAGAAGCTCTGTGCCCATGGAGATATCTAGGAAAGTGCCATTTGGATTTGTTTATTGTTCAAACACACACAAGCTACTGTGACTACAGAAAGCTTTCCAGGAATTTAGCAGGCAACTCATAGAACAGCCAACACACAAAATTCTCAGATCCTTCTCCTGGGCTGCTATTCACATCACAAAGTCAGCCAGCACCTCTGAAAGTCCTAGCAGTTGGAGGACACAAGAGCTAAGGACTGACACCCTCCTAACTTCCTCTACGTACCCATCCTTCCAGCCTGATTGTAAGAAGGACTAGAAAGCCAGGAGGTGAGTGGGATTTGCGTGAAGAAGGAGGTCAGCTCCCATCTGCAGTGTGGATATTTGGGGAGCTATTGCTGGATGGATGAGCAATGCCCATCACCCTCTTCTGGTGATCTCCACTACAGAGAGGACTAATACCTGGGCTTCCCCTGCAAGTGGATGAAAACATGTGTGGGTGGAGTCTTGGGTAGGTGGGAGCATAGGGGAGAATGGCAGATAAAAGCAGAACCCTCTAAACATGCATGCCTACCATAGCCCATCCCAGGATGGTTTGCCCAGCACTGTCCTCCACAAGGGCCTGAACAGAGGTATCCAGATCCCCTATAGACATGGGTCCCATGCCTCTGCTCACCATGCCCAGCAGCACATCGCTGGGGACCCTTTGTGTCTAGGACCCTGGGCTGTGCTGGACAAGGAGAGGCCAGGCTTCTGAGTCTGCTTCTGATACAACCTTCTCCCAGGGCCATAACCATATTTTTAGATATATGGATGGAGAGGATGCCTCAAGCTTTTTATGAGGATCTGGACTCTGGCCATGCTGAGACCACTGAAAGGCTACTTGAGCAGCAATATCCCTTCTCCAACCTGGATGACTGTGTCCAGCAGCTCATGTCAATACTGGAGGAATATGAAGGTGAGACTGACAATACCAAGGAGGAAGTGGCCTGTGGTCAGTGCATGAGGACATGACAGGAGGTTTCAGTGTTGGTGCCACCAATTCGGCTCCAGATAGCAGTGCTCACCCTGGAACCAGAGGTGGACCCCAGGCTGGTGAAGTGTTCTTTTGGAGGGACAGGGACTCAAGATTATATGGCAGAAAAGGGGTCTTTTGTGCCTTTGGAAAGGATTTAGGAAAGTCACTCATCCTGAAACTGCCATCCCAACTTGACTTAGAGTTGCTTCCACTGATAACGAATCTCCCTCCTTAGGTAGGGGCTCCTCCAGCACAAGAACTTCAGAGCTACAGGCACAGGATGACCCATCAGGAACACCTGAAGCTCTGCAGTAGGACCAGATTCTCTACCTGTGCTCACGGGAGACATGCCACCAAAAGAAGTGCCCTTGCATCCTGTGAATATGCAGCCACCTGTAACAGCAGCAGCTGAACCAGCGCCTGTCACCATGGAGACATCTGAGGCAGCCACTGTGCTCCAAGGGCCATGCACCTCAGAGACAGAGAAGTAAGTGCCTCTTGTCACTTCTGTGGGTCTGGAGCAGCCTCTGCCCATGGTAGACAGAAGGCAGTCACCTCCTGCTATTACTGCAGACTCTCCATTGGTTGTCAGACATTTCTATTTGAAATTCCATCACTGGGGTATTACTGGGTGTACCCTCTTCCAGATGTGGATATTCAGAATGCTCAGGCTGCTGAAAGTCACTGCTTTGGCATATCAGCCAAGCTTCCCCTACTCAGGGAAAAAATATTGCTTTTATGTTTTGTTGTTCATTTTTGTTTTTGTTTAGTTTATAATTAATGATTTAAGCATAGTAAGTTAACTATTATTAATAATTAAGACCATGGGCACAGGCTAGTAATTCTCAGAGCCAGAATTAGGTTTCTCTTCACAGTGAGCTATCTGTTAGAGAACATGAGGTCCCCAGAATAATGCAGGCTATTGCCAAACCATTTCCTTACCTATAAGAGCTAAAATGTAAGTCCCTATTGCTGAAGACACCAAAACCTTCATCCACATCAAGGGATCATGCTGGAACTGAGAGGGAATCCAGTGCCCTCATAGTGCCAGAAAGTTCTATGATCGCAACTGGAGCATAACAGTTGACAACTGATTGATTAAGCATGACTTCCTGCCAGTTACAAAATCAACCAGCTGAGCAAAAAGTATACATACACTTGAGCAATAGTGGCATACAGCCAATGTAGGTAACCAACTGCTCATAGACTGGAAATGAGACCTGCCGAATGGGGGTGAACTCAAGCCAGATTCCCTAGAACAGGAAACCAATAGGCTCCAGAGAGAACCTCCACTGCTCTCTTACTAAGAAGAATGGATAAAATACACATCAACATGTCTTATTAATGATTAGGTTTATCCCCTTTTATTCAAACTGTTCTCACTTTGGCTGGAGAATCTATTTTACAAATGGAGGAAATATGGGAGAGAACAAGCACACATCAATACACCAAAAAGAAAACACCGACTGTCTACATGGGTCACCTCCACCTCATCTGCTTGGGCCCCGAAGTCATTACAGGAGAAATGGTGACACTAATTCTGCTCTCACTGCAAATATGAAAGCCAGTTCCAGGGAAAAGGTGACAGACACTGTGGTCACTTAAACAGTGATCCAGAGTCTACAGAGAAAGCAGCACTAACTCAGATCTCTATGTTGCCCACCAAGGCTCAGGGAACATCATGGAAGAGGGGACAGAAAGATTAAAAGAGCCTCAGGGTGGGTGGAAATAGCCTGAGACACTAACTTTCTCCCATCCCTGCAGAGACTGACTAAGGCCTCTTAGTTCTCACAATGAATACCAGTAACTCCCCCCTCCAAAGACTCTCATCAGAATTGGGGTGGGAGAGAGGTGGGTGTAGGTGTGTAACTGTTTTATTTAAAAAATCAATAAACTTTAAAAAGAATAAAAACTTGGGCTGGAGAGATGGCTTAGTGGTTAAGGCACCTGCCCGCTAAGCCTAAGAACGTCAGTTCCAATCTCCAGGTCCCACATTTAGCCAGATGCAAAGTGACGCAAGGGTGCAATACCACACTTGCCCACAAGGGGCCTCAGGCATCTGGATTTCGTTCACAGTGGCTGAGATGCTGCTGGCTCACCCATTTTCTGTTTGTCTCCATCTCCCTCTCTCTCTGTCTCTTTCTGTGTCTCTCTGCAAAAAATAAATAAATAAAAGAATAAAAACTTAATAAAAGTTTCCTTATTCGTGTTAATTGTGTGTCTCAGGGAAGAACCCTTGGCACTGTCTAACTTTAGACTGCAGCTGGAAGATATGCATCTGAGTCATGGAGGGAAGACACTTCAGGCCATCATGGAGGCAACTAGAAGGAGGCCCCTGGCATTACAGGACATAGGTAAATGCATAAATGCATACTGTGCCTGCAAGGAATCAGATGGCATCAGCATGGGCACACAGTCCTGTGACAGGGAAGTTCATGTAATGATTCAGACCTGTGGTATGAGATCAGGCCCACTGAGAGTCATTGACAGAGATTTCTAACTCAGTCTAGGGTTCCTTGTCTGTAAAACTTGACAGCATCTCCCACCCATGGTGAGATGAAGTGAACTTAAATGTAATGGTGTATGGAGTTCTCTGTGAATCCTGAGCCCAAAGCTGTGTGCACATACTCAGTACACCTGGTACACATATATATGTCATATAGAATTTGAAGGGAGAGAGGCATTGTTTCAGCAGGGATTTTATTCCATTGGTGATGATGTTTCTCTCTCTCAATCTCTCTCTTTCCCTATCTCCTTGAGGAAGGGTCTCACTATAGGCCAGGATCACCTGGAGTTCACTTTTTAGGCCCACACTCTCCTCAAACTCATAGAGATCCTTCTGCTTCTGTCTCCTAAGTGCTAAGAACAAAGGCATAGGTGCCAACACCCTGTTCTGATAATCACTTTCTTAAAGGATTTCTAGACCCATGAAAATGTTTGTATTGGGACTGGCCTGCATGCAGTCTCACTTCTTCACCTTCCGAACCCTCACCAACAAGGCCAGGGACCTCCATCAAAAATGGATCATTGCAGCCAGGTTTGCTGGCTCACTCCTAAAATCCCAGCAATCAGGAGGTTGCAGCTGGAGAATCGCAATGAGTTCTAGGCCAACCTATTCTACATAGAAAAATCACATTCATTCTGGGTTAGAGAGAGACCCTGCTTCACTCAAAACCACACAAACCAATCATTGAAATGCTCATCCTGGGTTATTGCAAGGCTATCTGTCATGTAGTGGGTAGTAAGTGTAAGCAAGAAACCCTCAGGAAAAGGGCAGCTCATTTTGACTGTTGGGTGAGGAAGAGAGCCCCCACCAATAGTCAACAGAATATTTGGCCTAGGTGAAGATTATATCTGGATGCTCTAGGCACAAGGGTCCACAATCCACCCCTAGCAGAGGGAACAGAGAGAACACTGGCCATAGGTGGTGGAAGCCGTGGTTTGGCAGTGGATGAAATCAGCAGACATTAAAGAGAGTAAAGGATCCATATACAGGAGGAAACACAAGCTATCCTAGTTCCAGGCTGTGCTGCAGCTCATTCCTGAGCTGTCTGGCTGCAGCACTAGTGTGTAGGTGAGAGAAGGGTGTAAGCTACCATCTCAGGCAAGAAGAGGTGACTGCGCGTATTATCTGACTCTTTCACTGCGTAGCATTGCTGAGATTTCTAATCCATCTTCGATGGAACACCAGTTTTTTATTTTTAATAATATATTTTACCCTTTTTAAATTGTTTATTTATTTTGAGAGACACAGGGAGAGGGAAAGAAAGATAGAGATGGAGTGCGCCAGCCTCTCTCAGCTGCTGAGCGAAAATCCAGATGTGTGCATCCTTGTGGTCAAGTGCAGCCTTGTGGCCTTGCATCATTTTGCATCTGGCTAAACGTGGGACCTGGAGATTGGAACCAGCATTCTTAGCCTTAGGAGGCAGGCACCTTCACTGCTAAGCCATCTCTCAACCCACAATTTTTATTTTTATTGACAACTTCTATACTTACAGACATTAAACCATGATATTTCCCTCCTCTCCTCCCTTTCCTCTTCAGAACTCCACTCTCCATAATATCCCTCCTCTCTCCATTAGTCTCTTTAAATTTGATGTCATCGTCTTTTTATCCTATTATGAGGATCTTAGAAGGTATTGCTAGGTGCTCCAAGGTCATGGATATTGAGGACAATTTCTGTCTGGACAGTTGCATTGTAAGAAGTGTTCTGACAGGGTGAGATGGAATCTCAAAGTAGTTTTAATTTGCATTTCTCTGATGGCTAGGATGTAGAACACTTTTTAGATGTTTATATGCCTTCTGTATTTCTTCTTTTGAGAACTCTCTATTTAGCTCCATAGCCCTTTTGAAAAAATTTATTTATTTGAGCGAGAGAGGAAGAGGCAGAGAGAGGACGGGCATGTGCCAGCCTGCAGCCACTGTTAAGGAACTCCAGATGCATGCACCCTCTTGTGCATCTGACGTGGGTACTAGAGAATTGAACCCGGCATGCTTAAGTTTCACAGGCAAATGCCTTAACCACTAAGTCATTTCCCCAGCCCCCATAGCCCATTTTTTGGTGGGTTGATTTCTTTATTGTTTTTTTTTTCTTGAGTTCTTTGTATATTCTGATACTAATCATCTGTCAGATGTATAGCTGGAAAAGATTTTCTCCTATTTTGTAGGTTGTGTCTTTGCTCTATTTAGTGTGTCCTTTGCTTGTGCAAACAGCTTTATAATTTCATGAGATACCAGTGGTTGATTAGTGGCTTTATTTCCTGAGCAATTGGGGTTATATTCAGAAAGTCCTTGCCTATGCCAATATGTTGAAGGGTTTCCATTACCTTTTCCTCTAATAGTTTCAGAGATCAGGTCTGATATTAAGGTCCTGATCCATTTGGAGTTGATTCTTATGCAAAAGAAGAGAAGGATCTGCATCTATTTTCATCCTTCTACATACAGATACTCCAGTTGTCCCAGCACCATTTTGCTGAAGAGGCTGTCTTTTCTGCAATGAATATTTTTGGCATTTTTGTCAAAAATCAGATGGCTTTAGCTGCCTGGATTAACATGTGGGTCCTCTATTCTGTTCCATTGATCTACATGTCTGTTTTGTGCCCGTACTATTCTTTTTTTTTTTTTTTACTATGTCTCTGTAAATATAGTTTAAAATTGGGTGATACCACCCAGCCTTATTTTATTGTTCAAAATTGTTTTGCTATTTAAGGCTTTTTGTGCTTCCAAATGAATTTAGGAGTATTTTTTCTATTTCCACGAAGAATGCCATTGAAATATTACTGGGTATTACATTAAATATGTAGATTGCTTTTTGGTAAGATTGATACTTTCACAATATTGATCCTTCCAATCCAAGAACATGGGATGTCTTTCCATTAGATTTCCCCAGGACCCATGTAAGCCACATGCACAAGATGCCACATGCATCTGGAGTTCATTTTCAGTGGCTGGAGGCCCTGGCAGCCCATTTTCTCTCTATCTGCTTATTTGTCTGTCTCAAAGAAATGGCTCAGTGGATCACATGTTTGCCCCACAAATCTAAGAACATGTGTTTAGACCTCCCCACCCTATAGAAAGCCAGAAGCTGTGCAGGACTTACCTAGGTAAGTGGCAGCCAGTGAATGGGTGGTAGTCTGGGTGAAAGTGTTTTGGACTTTTCTTAGAAGCGTTGGGAGGGTCCACAGCACTGCCAACTCTTCACAGTACTCTTCTCCTCAGGCAGTGCTAGCTTTCTTAGCTATGTTTTGGTTTAACCTTGTGAGGCGAGGAGGAATTGCACAAGCCCTTCAAAAACTCTTAAAGATAATGTTCAGCTTTTCATCATGACTGGTTTATAATATTCCTCTTCTCCATTTTGGTAGAAGAAAGAGAAGCACATTATTGTGAAGAAAGTATTAATTCCTTCTGTGGTATGGTTGCTACCATAGTTGTAGCTCATGAATTGAACTACAACTTGTGCATGTGTTTGTGTGTGTGTAGTGCTGAGGATTAAATCCAGGGCCTTGCACTAAGTACATCCTTGAACTAAAAATTAGCCCGTTACACACAATGAAAGGTCCATTTTGTGAAAATATAAAATTGCTACAAAGCAATATAGTTTGGAAATTTTCTCATGAGTCTACTTGGTGAGCACTGAATGAGTTCATTTACCTGCTGTTAATAAAAGGCTTTCCCCCTTTATCTAGAGCTTTGTTTGACCTCAAACATCAAAAGTCAGACAGTTCCATCATACGAGCAGCATCACTTCGGATTCTGGTACAGCATTGCTCATCCTTCTGTGATCTGTGTAAGATGTTTTATCAAAGTTTTCTGCTCCTTTTTAGCCACTGTATTGAATTAAGTCAGTTGCCCACTTCCTAGCTGAGTGCCTTGAATTCCTGAGGGAATATTCAAGTGGAGGGGCTAGAGGAAGTTAGAGTATGAGGGATGGGTTCTAAGCTATGATTGACATATGAGAGAAATGTGCTGTTTGTCATTCGGCACCTGAGTTACTTCACTTAATGTATTTTCCAGTTCCTTTCTAGCCAGTTTTCTTTTCTTTATAGCTGACTACAATTCCATTGATATATGTGCCCTGTTTTCAACATTCATTCTTGAGTTAATGTATTCGTAGTCTGATGCCATTTCTTTGCTATTGTGAAAAACACAGCAATAAACACAGATGAAAGAAGTATCTCTGTAGTATGGTGTACAGTCTTTTGGGTATGTGCCTAGAAATGAGATGCTCTTATGATAATTTTTAGCTGTTTGTGAAACCACACTAATTGCTGTAGTGGCTACACTAGTTTGCACTACCACCATCAGCTTGCTAGCATTTGCACTGAGATGGAATCTTTTTAGAAATGTGTGTGTGTGTGTGTGTGTGTGTGTGTGTGTGTGTTACTAGAGTTCAAATCAGCACCTCAGCTTGCTGGTATAACAAGCCCACCATCCATGGCTTCTGGTTTTTTTTGTTTGTTTTTGTTTTTTGAGGAAGGGTCTCATCTTATCCCAGGGTGACCTGGAATTCACTGTGTGGTCTCATGCTGGTCTTGAACTCAGAGCAATCCTCCCACATCTGCCTCCTGAGTGCTGGGATTAAATGTATGCATCACCATGCATGAGGTCCGGGATCAAACTCAGCTATCCTAGCAAGCACTTTATCTGCTGAGCCATCTTCTCAGCCCTGCCCATGATTCTTAAATTTGGACTTATCATAGTGTCCTGAATATTTTGAAAGTCCTGCTCATTCCTTGTTATCTTTGTCCTTGTTGGAACATTCCAGTTCTTCCACCCTCAGAGCGAAGAACTTCTGTCTTCTCAATTTATTCTGCTAGTGACTCTTTCCACAGAGTTTTTAATTTAAGATACTGTGTTTGTCATTTCTACTATTCCTGTTTGGTTTTTCTTCAGCGTTTCTATGTGTATTGAATTCCTCTCTCATGTTTTTATCTCCTTCCTCTTGTCATTCAGACTCTTCAGACGTTCATTTCCTTCTTTTATTCCTTTCAAGTATTGTCATCAGTTTCTGAATTCTGTTTCTGAGATTTCTTTAACTTCCATCTCAGTATAGACATTGGTGAAGGATAATGTTTGGAGGAGGTATGTTGCCTTGGTCTTTATGCTCTTGAATTGTGATGTAGGCATCTGGAACTGGGTTGTTGGTTGAATTATTATTTCTTTAAATTTTATTTATGTAAACTCACCTTTACTTTAGCACAAGGGCTTGCGCTGATCAAGAGGAGGAAGTTGCTATGGAGGTTTCAGTGTTGTTTCCTCCTGATAAGTGAGTGTTCTGATAGTCTGCCTTGTGTTTGCTTTTCAGCAGCCTCATGAAAAGGCCAAAGGCTTTAGGTGACTGGTAACCTATAGACTCTCAGATGCCCAAGATGAAGAGTGGGCTAACGTTTTATAGGTATATAGAAGTCCGCATAGCTGAAGGGTAGGCCAAATGTTCTCAGGTACAGAGTCCCCTGGAGATGAAAGGCAGGTGGAAGACTCACAGGTGTGCAGAGCTCCTGGAGACAAATGAGAGCTTAAGGCTCTTAGGTGTGCCCCACCCACCAGAGATGAAGTTGGAACCAAAGGCTCTGGGTGCACAGAGCTCTCCAGAGATACAAGGGGCCCAAAGCTCTCTGGTAAAGAGTTCCCCAAATATGAAGGGTGAGCCAAAATCTAGGTTGCACCTAGCACACTGCATACATATGAAGGGTGGCTTAAGTTTTCAGTAAATACTAGGTCCTGAGATCGCCATGTCTTGTTTGTCTGTTTGTTTTGAGGTAGGGTCTCGCTCTAGCCCAGGCTGACCTGGATTTACTATGTATTCTCAGGCTGGTCTCAAACTTGCAGCAATCCTCCTACCTCTGCCTCTTGAGTGGTGGGATTCAAGGTGTGGGCCACTACACCTGGTCTGAGATCTTCATGTCTTTACCTCTGTGTTGCCTCCTGGAAGGGACTACTGAGTTGTTAACTAATTGTCATTCTACTAGTGACTTTTTCAACTGCAAAAAAAATTGCAGTTCTTCCCCATTAGTGATCATAAAACTTCAGGAAGTCAAAACTCGTCAGATAAAGTATAAGAATCATTTGTCTAAGGGGAAAGGAAAAATAGATTGGTGCCAACTGTTAGCTTGTTTTTCATGAGTGAGCGGGAGAGTCAGCGTGAGAGAGAATTGGCATGCCAGGACCTCTAGCCACTGCAGTTGAACTCCAGACATGTGCACCACCTTGTGCACATCCATCACGTTGTGCATCTGGCTTACTTAGGTTCTAGGGAGTTGAACTTGAGTCCTTAGGCTTCACAGACAAGCACCTTAACCACTAAGCCATCTCTCTAGCCTTTCTAACTTTTGACAGTAGATCTTTGTTTTACTTTAATCAGACTCCCTATACTTGCTTTAATCCTTTTAAGTATTTTTTCTCAAGACTGTTAATGCCAGGCCATGTTGTACACCATAGATTTTGTGTGAACACTTACTAAGGAGGTGATTCTAGTGGCAAATAAAGCTGGCTGCTGAAATCTGTCTTTGCCCTTTAATGATTGACTTTATGAGCACTTGAAAGGGGTTGAAGACATCGCTTCAATAAAAGGGGACAGATAGGGGCTGGAGAGATGGATTCGTGGTTAGTGCACTTGCCTGTGAAACCTAAGGACCCAGATTCAACTCCTCAGTATCCACATTAGCCAGATGCACAAGGTGGCATATGCACGGGGTTTGTTTGCAGTGGCACTCTCACAGGAGTGAGATGGAATCTCAAAGTAGTTTTAATTCGCATTTCCCTGATGCCTAAGGATGTAGAACACTTTTTTAGATGTTTAGATGTACCATATGTATTTCTTCTTGTGAGAACTCTCTTTTTAGTTCCATAGCCATTTTTTAAATTTTAAAAATTTATTTGCAAGCAGAGAAAGGGGGTGGGGGAGGAAGAGAGGTAGACAGAGAGAGAATGGTCATGTCAGGGCCTCTAGCCACTGCAAACAAACTCCAGATGCATGTGCCCTCTTGTGCATCTGGCTTACGTGGGTCCTGGAGAATTGAACCAAGATCCTTTGGCTTCACAGGCAAATGCCTTAACTGCTAAGCCATTTCTCCAGCCCTCCACAGCCATTTTTTGTTTTGATTATTTTTGGTTTGTTTTGTTTTGATTTTCGAGGTGGGGTCTCACTGTCGCTCAGGCTGACCTGGAATTAACTATCTAGTCTCAGGGTGGCCTCAAACTCATGCTGATCCTCCTACCTCTGCCTCCCATGTGCTCAGATTAAAGGCATGTGCTACCACGTGATGCTCATTCCCCATTTTTTAATTGGGTTGTTTGATTTCTTATTGTTTTGCTTTTTGAGTTCTTTGTATATTCTGGATATTAATCATCTGTCAGATGTATTGCTGGCAAAGATTTTCTCCCATTCTATAGGTCACCTCTTTGCTCTATTCACAGTGTCCTTTGCAAGCAGAGACAGGCAAAGAGAAGAGAGTTGGGGGGTGGGAGGGAGAGAAAATGGCCCTGCAAAGGCCTCTAGCCACTATAAATGATCTTCAGATCCACATGGCACTTTGGGCATCTTGATTTACAGGGGTATTGGGGAATCAAACCCAGGTCATTAGTCTTTGAAGACAAGTGCCTTATCCACTGAGCCACTAGCTCCGAAATTTTTTTCTTTTTATTTATTTATTTGAGAGCAAAAGAATGAAAAGACAGAAAAAGGCAGAGAGAGAAAGAGAGAGAGAGAGAGAGAGAGAGAGAGAGAGAGGAATGGATGCACCAGGGACTCCAGCCATTCCAAATGAACTCCAGATGTATGTGCCACCTTGTACATCTGGTTTACCTGGGTACTGGGGAATTGAGCCTCAAATCTCAGTCCTTGGGCTTCACAGGAAGGCACTTAACTGCTAAGCCATATCTCTTTAGTCTCCCCCCCGCCACTTTGGATTTTAGAAGTAGGGTTTCAATGTAGTCCAAGCTAACCTGACATTTACTATGTAGTCTCAGAGGGGCCTCGAACTCACAGTAATCCTCCTACCTCTGCCTCCCAAATGCTGGGGTTAAACACGTGCAACACCATGCCGGCTCTGAAATTTCTTGTTGAATTAAAATTTATCAAATCTAAGCTAATCAATACTTTTCCTAGGAGTAGTAAAAGCTTTTGTGATCTGCACTGTGACACACACATCTTGCAGTCAAAGCACACACTGCAGTTCTCTCAGGATGGTGTGACAGTCATTCAACCAAATTCAAGAGGAAAAAACACTGGAATGCACAGAAACAGACTAGAGAAATTCATGCCATTCCTCCAAGAGAAAGGGAAAATGAAAATGAACCGTACTGCTTGCTGACACTTGACACTCCAACCCTAACCACCATCTAACCAACTGTGATGGGAAAGAACCCTATGATTCCTGGCTCATGGGGACCTGTGTATGGAAATGGATGTCTGTGTGCCTGTGTGAGCACGTACGCACAAGTATGTGTCCATGTTTGCCTCTGGGTGTCAGATGATAGCAGCTGTGGGCCTGTGTCATGCAGATATGTAGTCACATACAGCTGCCAACATGCTAGGAAGAAGAAGCTAGAATGATCCCTGGGGAGCAGGTGGACAACTGAGCATCTCTGAGAGGGACAAGGACTAGTCTGGGGTCACACTTCTGCCATGAAGGAGGGTGTGGATCAGGACCAGCTGTGACCCTTTGAAGCTGAGAAGCTGGTGGAACTTCCCTGGCAGTGGGGTGGGGTGGAGCATGTTCCCATCACTGTGCCCAGTTGTCCCTAGAGCAAAGGAAGTAGAGATGAGGGTCCATTGGGAAGGTTTTGTCTAAGGATGAAACTCTTGTAAGAGGGCCCCAGGAAGTGACCTCGTTTCCTTGTTTACGGAAACAGAACTTGGAACCTTGTTGACCAGGCAACTGCAGTCCAGAGGCAACGTCAACAGACTCACTTGTCCGAGGACACTTGATGGATTAAGATGTTCTCTTGCTGCGTCTTCAGTGGTATAGGCTCACGAGTCAGTAATGCCTTATCTATGGGCCCTCGCTACCTCTGGAGACGCTGGGTGCGCTGTTGTACCCAATGTGTCAGCAGGCCACATTCCCACAGGGACATACAGGTGATACTGGACATTCCCACAGGGACATACAGGTGATATTGGACAGCCTACAGCTTTCCCTTACAGGCCATGATTCCCCTGGAATACCCCAGGTCCTGTGTGTGTGTGTGTATGTCTGTGTCTGTGTCTGTGTGTGTGTGGTGTGTACATGGAGGAAACTTCTTCCAGCCCACCTTCTACTTCAGTGCATGACCATGAGTAATTTACCAGCCTATTAATGCTTCCATGTTTCAACAATCCTTCCCTGTCCCTCTTCATGTTATAAAGGTGCCTGCCCACCAGGATGATGACTACAATGGGGACTACTTGGAGTTCATGGTGGACTACCTCCCAACTGCAGTGGAGAATGTGGATTACGATTTCATTTCAGCCTTGATGATCTTCCACAAAGAGTTTGTCGACATCTGGGATGTGCTGGGCCTAGTAATGGAAAGGTGAGCCCATACCAAGCAAGGGGAGCTCACCCCTTTTGCTTCAGTCTTGGGAGTTGCCTGGCTGTCTCAGAAGCTGTTTGTTCTTCTAGGTTGTGGTCAGGACTAAATGAGTTTGCAGGCTGGCAGTGTAGGGTTTGGGTCTGAAAGGGCTTGGGGACACCAGTGGGTGATATTCGTGCCTGAAAGAAGCTCTCTGTCCAGCACCAACCTTTGTTAGCCAGGGACAAAGCCCCTCTGTCATTGGTAAGGAAGTATCCAGGTGCTATGTAGCATAACTAGCATAAGTGGCACATGGTCGACCACCCCACCAAGAGCATACCAAGAGGCTCTGTGCCTGTGGTGATATCTGGGCAAGTGCCACGTGGGTTGGTTTCATTGTACAAGCACACACAAAGCACCCGTGACTACAAACATTTTTAAGGCAATTAACAAGTAACTCACAGAACAGCCAACACACAAAATTCTCAGCCCCTCCAATGGGCTGCTATTCCCATCCCAAACTTAGCCAGCCCCTTCAGAAGTCCTAGCTGTTGGGGGACACAGGAGCCAAGGACTGACACCCTCCTGACTTCCTCTAGGTACCCATCCTTCCAGGATGATTGTGAGAAAGACCAGCAAGCCAAGAGGTGAGTGGGCTTTGGGTGAAGAGGGAGGTCAGCTCCCACTGCAATGTGTGATATTTGGGGAGCTACTGCTGGAGGACTGAGCAATGGCCATCACCCTCTTCTGGTGATTTCCACTACAGGGCTGAAACCTGGGTGTCCCCTGCATGTGGAGGAAAATATCTGTGGGAGTCCTCGGTACCTGGGAGCATAGGGGAGAATGGCAGATAAAAGCAGAACCTGGGCTGGAGAGATGGCTTAGTGGGTAAGGCACTTGTCTGCGAAGCCTAAGGACCAGGTTTGATTCTCCAGGTCCCATGTAAGCCAGATGCTCATGGTACTACATGCATCTGGAGTTCATTTGTAGTGGTTAGAGGCCCTGATATACCCATTATCACTCTCTCCCTCTCTCCCCCTCTCTCTAATAAATAAATGAACAATGAATCTTTAAAAAATAAAATGTTATTAAATAAAGCTGAACCCTGTAAACATGCATGCCTAGCATAGCCCATCCCAGGATGGTTTTCACAGTGCTGTCCTTCATCAGGGCCTGGACAGAGGTGTCCAGATCCCCTGTAGACATCGGTCCCATGCCTCTGTTCGCCATGCCTGGCTGCACATGGGCTGGGGACTCTCTGTATGCAGGACCTTGGACAGTGCTGGACAAGGAGAGGCCAGGCTTTTAACTCTGCTCCATGACAACTTTCTCCCAGGGCCATAACCGAATTGCTAGGCATATGGATGGACAGGATCCCACAGGATTTTTGTGAGTCTCCACAGTCTCCAGCCATGCTGAGCCAGCTGAAGGTCTACGTGACCCGCAACATGCCTTCCTCCCACCTGGCTGACCGTGTCCAGCAGCTCCTGTCAGTGCTGGCTGATGAGGATGAATGTGAGACTGACAATATCCAGGAGGAAGAGGCCTGTGGTAGGTGCCTGAGGAAGTGAGAGGTGCTTTCAGTGTTGGTGCACAGGGAGGCTCCAGAGACTAGTGTTCACCCTGGCACCAGAGATGGACACCAGGCTGGTGAAGTGACCTGTTCGTGGGACAGGGATGTGGGACTCTCTAGCAGAAAAAGGGTCTTCTGTGCCTTTGGAAGGGCGTTAGGAAAAGGCACTCATTCTAAAACTCCCAGCCCACCTTGACTTAGAGCTGCCTCCACCAATAGAGAATCTCTTTCCCCTCTTAGGTTTGGACTCCGTCAGCACAGGATGTTCTGAGCTCCAGGCACAGGACGACACAGTGGGAACACCTGAAGCTCTGCAGGTAGGGCCAGCTTCTCTAGCTGTGCTCACGGGAGACCTGCCACCAAAAGGAGAGCTGTTACGTCCTGTGAACATGGAGCCACCTGTCACAGCACCAGGTGATCCAGCACCTGTCACCATGGAGCCATCTGAGGCAGCCACTGTGTTCCAATGATCAGGGACAGAAGAGTCAGTGTCTCTTCCCACTGCTGTGGGTCTGGAGCAGCCTCTGTCCATGGTAGAACGCACAGAGCCACCTCCTGCTATTACTGCCGACTCTCCATCTGGTGGTCAGGGAGCTCGATTTGAAATAACATCATTGGGGTCTTACTGTGATTACCCACTTCCTGATGTGGATGTTTAGAGAGCTCCTGCCACTGAGAGCCACTGCTTTGGCATTTCAGCCAAGCTTCCCCTCACCAGGGAATAATATTGCTTTTATTTCCTGTTGTTTATTTTTCTTGTTGTTCAGTTATTGTTTGGAATTAATGAATTAAAATATAGTAAGTTAACTGTTATTAAAAAATTAAGGCCAACAAGCTGAAGCCATGGAATAATTGGCGAAATGAGCAAGATTGCTGCTTTCTCGGGGAACCTGGTATCAGGACAGGGGTGAAGGAGATAGACACAGAGAACACTCACCTCCTACCAAACCAGAGATCCAGAGACACAGAGACTCCCATGACCTCATCACTCAAATAGACCTAAAATGAACCCAACCTGGTTAGGGAAATTCGCAGAAGAGGGGAGCAGAAAGATTGTTAGAGCCATAAGATGTGTCATTATGCACAGAGACATTCCCTCACCCCATAACTGATAGCTAAAGACCCAAAATCCCTGAGGGATGAGGGCAGGGAAAAGGCTAACGATGATACCGTAATGGCTATATACACATTATATAGATAGCAAAAAAATTAAATAAATAAGTTAAATTAAATTTAAAAATACAAATAAATTAAAAATTCCAATATTAAGAAAAAAATTAAGGCCATGGGCACTGGCTGGTAATTCCCAGGGCTAGAATTGGGTTTCCCTTAATAGTGAGCTATTGATCAGGAGATATGAGATGCCCCAAAATAATACAGGCTATTGTCAAAACACTTAGTTACCTGCAAGAGCTAAAGGGCAAGTTTCTATTGCTGAAGAGACCACAGCCTGCAGCCACAGGACATCAAGTGATCATGCTGAAACTGAGAGGAAATCCAGTTCCCTCCCAGCTGGTCCTAAAAGGCTGGAAAGTGCTATGAGAGCAGCTTGAGAATAACAGATGCCAACTGACTGAGTAAGCAAGAGATCCTGCCAATTACAAAATCAACCAGCTGAGCAAGAAGTATACACTTGTGCAATAGTGGCACACAGCCAATGTAGGTAACCAACTGCTCATGGATTGGACATGAGACCCCTTCAGGGGGGAAAATCTCATATCTGGTTCTGGGAACCATGTCAGATTCCCTACTACAGGAAACCATCAGGCCCCAGAGAAAACCTCCACTGTTTTCTAAGAAGAATGGATATATACATCAATATATCTTTCTAATGACTAGGCTTATCCCCTTTTATTCAAACTGTGTCAGTTTTGGATGGAGAATATGTTCTATTTTACAGGCCAAGGAGAATATGTAGGAGAGTAAGGATAGATCAGTACTTCAAGAAGAGAGCACTTACTGTCTACCAGGAGAAGGGTCACCAACACCTCATCTCCCTGGGCCCAGAAGTCATTACAAGGGAACCAGCGACACAAACACTGCTCTCACTGTGTGTCTGGAAACCAGTTCCAGGAATTTCCAATTCAGTCTAGGGTTCCCTGTCTGTCAAACTTGACAGCATCCCTTACCCAGGGTGAGATGAAGTCAACTTATATAATGGGATGTGGAGTTCTCTGTGAATCCTGAGCCCAAAGCTGTGTGCACACATTCAGTACACCTTGTAAAAATGTGTGTGTGTGTGTGTGTGTGTGTGTGTGTGTGTATACACATGTATATCTCATATGGAATTTGAAGGAAGCGAGGCATTGTTTCAGCAGGGATGTTATTCCATTGGGGATGGTTAAATCCATGGTGATTTTCTCCTCTTTATTTTTAGGCCGGGTCTCACTCTAGCCCAGACTGACTTAGAGGTTACTTTGTAGCCCCACACTGACCTCAAGCTCAAGGCAATCATCCTGCCTCTGCCTCCTAAGTGCTGGGACTAAAGGCATGTACCGCTGTGCCAAGTTCCAATCATCATTTTCTTAAAGGATTTTAGGCACATGGCAATGTTTGTTTACAGGACTGGCTTGCATGTGATGCTGCTCTTCATCACGCACCCCCACCCCCATCGACAAGGCCAGGAATCGCCATCAAAAATCGGACTTGCAGCCAGGTGTGGTGGCTCACACATAAAATGACAGCACTCAGGAGGTTGAGGCTGGAGGATCACCATGACTTCTAGGCCATCCTGATCTACATAGACAAATCCCATTCAGTCTGGGCTAGAGAGAGAGACAGAGACCCTGCTTCACACAAAACCACACAAACCAATCATTGCAGCTGTCATCCTGGGTACTTGTGATGCTACTGCCACATAGTCAGTGAGTGTGAGCAGGGCACCCTCAGGGGTGACGGGCAGCCCATTTTGACTGTTTGATGAGGAAGAGAGCCCCCACCACTTGTCACCAAGACATTTTTCTTGGGTAAAGGTTATGACTGGATGCCCTAGGCACAAGGGTCCACAATCGGCACAGTGCATGTCACAGCCCATGAAGGTGAGCCACAGATCACATCCAGTCCCAGCGGCGGTGTTCTGATGGATATGATGGCTGAAGACTCAGGGCTGCACAGGTTAGCTATAGGAAACCCCACCCAGACTTGATGAAGATGGGCTTCTCATGGAACTTCCAGACAGAGGGAGTCAGGCCTGCCTAGCAGAGGGAACAGAGAGAACACTGGCCATAGGTGGTGGAAGCCGTGGTTTGGCAGTGGATGAAATCAGCAGACAATTAAAGAGAGTAAAGGATCCATATACAGGAGGAAACACAAGCTATCCTAGTTCCAGGCTGTGCTGCAGCTCATTCCTGAGCTGTCTGGCTGCAGCACTAGTGTGTAGGTGAGAGAAGGGTGTAAGCTACCATCTCAGGCAAGAAGAGGTGACTGCGTATTATCTGACTCTTTCACTGCGTAGCATTGCTGAGGTTTCTAATCCATCTTCGATGGAACACCAGTTTTTTATTTTTAATAATATATTTTACCCTTTTTAAATTGTTTATTTATTTTGAGAGAGACACAGGGAGAGGGAAAGAAAGATAGAGATGGGTGCGCCAGCAGCCTCTCAGCTGCTGGGAACGAAATCCAGATGTGTGCATCCCCTTGTGGTCAAGTGCAGCCTTGTGGCCTTGCATCATTTTGCATCTGGCTAAACGTGGGACCTGGAGATTGGAACCAGCATTCTTAGCCTTAGGAGGCAGGCACCTTCACTGCTAAGCCATCTCTCCAACCCACAATTTTTATTTTTTATTGACAACTTCTATACTTACAGACATTAAACCATGATATTTCCCTCCTCTCCTCCCTTTCCTCTTCAGAACTCCACTCTCCATAATATCTCCTCCCTCTCTCCATTAGTCTCTTTTTAAATTTGATGTCATCGTCTTTTTATCCTATTATGAGGATCTTGTGAAGGTATTGCTAGGTGCTCCAAGGTCATGGATATTGAGGACAATTTCTGTCTGGACAGTTGCATTGTAAGAAGTGTTCTGACAGGAGTGAGATGGAATCTCAAAGTAGTTTTAATTTGCATTTCTCTGATGGCTAAGGATGTAGAACACTTTTTTAGATGTTTATATGCCTTCTGTATTTCTTCTTTTGAGAACTCTCTATTTAGCTCCATAGCCCTTTTGAAAAAATTTATTTATTTGAGCGAGAGAGGAAGAGGCAGAGAGAGGACGGGCATGTGCCAGAGCCTGCAGCCACTGTTAAGGAACTCCAGATGCATGCACCCTCTTGTGCATCTGGCTTACGTGGGTACTAGAGAATTGAACCGGCATGCTTAAGTTTCACAGGCAAATGCCTTAACCACTAAGTCATTTCCCCAGCCCCCATAGCCCATTTTTTAATTGGGTTGATTTCTTATTGTTTTTTTTTTTCTTGAGTTCTTTGTATATTCTGGATACTAATCATCTGTCAGATGTATAGCTGGAAAAGATTTTCTCCTATTTTGTAGGTTGTGTCTTTGCTCTATTTAGTGTGTCCTTTGCTGTAAAACAGCTTTATAATTTCATGAGATGCCAGTGGTTGATTAGTGGCTTTATTTCCTGAGCAATTGGGGTTATATTCAGAAAGTCATTGCCTATGCCAATATGTTGAAGGGTTTCCATTACTTTTTCCTCTAATAGTTTCAGAGATCAGGTCTGATATTAAGGTCCCTGATCCATTTGGAGTTGATTCTTATGCAAAAGAAGAGAAGGATCTGCATCTATTTTCATCCTTCTACATACAGATACCCAGTTGTCCCAGCACCATTTGCTGAAGAGGCTGTCTTTTCTGCAATGAATATTTTTGGCATTTTTGTCAAAAATCAGATGGCTTTAGCTGCCTGGATTAACATGTGGGTCCTCTATTCTGTTCCATTGATCTACATGTCTGTTTTTGTGCCCGTACTATTCTTTTTTTTTCTTTTTACTATGTCTCTGTAATATAGTTTAAAATTGGGTGTGATACCACCAGCCTTATTTTTATTGTTCAAAATTGTTTTGGCTATTTAAGGCTTTTTGTGCTTCCAAATGAATTTTAGGAGTATTTTTTCTATTTCCACGAAGAATGCCATTGAAATATTACTGGGTATTACATTAAATATGTAGATTGCTTTTGGTAAGATTGACACTTTCACAATATTGATCCTTCCAATCCAAGAACATGGGATGTCTTTCCATTTCCTAGTGTCTTCTGCAATTTCTTGCTTGAGTGTTTTAAATTTTTCATTGTAGAGATCCTTCACTTCCTTGGTTAAGTTTATTTAAAGGTCCTTTTTTTTTTTTTTGAGGCAATTGTAAATGGGAGAGATTCCCTGATTTCATCCTCTGCATGTTTGTTGTTAGTATATAGGAAAGCTACTGATTTCTATGTGTTTATTTTGTATCCTGCTATGTTGCTAAAAGTGTTTTTCAGCTCTGTTTGCTGGTAGAGTCTTTAGGGTTTTTTAATGTATAGAATCATATCATTTGCAAATAATGATAATTTGATCTCTTCCTTTCCAATTTGTATCCATTTTGTGTGTTTTATTGCCTTATTGCTATAGCTAAGACTTCCAGTACTATATTAAGTAAAAGTGGGGACAGTGGGGCTGGAGAGATGGCTTAGGGGTTAAGGCGCCTGCCTCCTAAGCCTAAGAACACTGGTTTCAATCTCCAGCGGTTCCAATCTCCAGGTCCCACGTTTAGCCAGATGCAAAGTGATGTGAGGGCGCAATGCCGCACTTGACCACAAGGGGGCGGACACATCTGGATTTTGTTCGCAGCAGCTGAGACACTGCTGGCGCGCCCATCTCTGTCTTCCTCTCTCTCTCTCTCTCTCTCTCTCTTTGTCTCTCTCCAAAAAAATAATAAAAAACAAAAAAAAAAGTTAAAAAAAAAAGTAGGGACAGTGGACACCCTTGTCTTGTTCCTGAATTTAGTGAAAAAGCTTCAAGTTTTCCCCCTTTAGTATTATGTTGGCTGTAGGTTTGTCAGAAATACCTTTTATTATGTTGAGATATGTTCCTTCTATTCCCAGTTTCTGTAGGACTTTTATAATGAAGGGATATTAGATTTTGTTGAATGCCTTTTCTGCATCTTTTGAGATGATCATGTGATTTTTGTCCCTTAGTCCATTTCTGTAGTGTATTACATTTATTGATTTGCAGATGTTGTACCATCCTCTGCGTCTTTGAGATAGAGCCTATTTGGTAGGGGTGATTAATCTTTCTGATATATTCTTGAATTCTGTTTGCCAATATTTTGTTCAGAATTTTTGCATTTATGTTCATGAGGGAGATTGTTCTGTAATTTTTTTGTTTTGTTCTGTCTTTGTCTGGTTTTGGTATCAGGGTAATGCTGGCTTCATAGAAGGAGTTTGGTAGAATTCCTTCCTTTTCTATTTTATGGAAAAGTTTGAGAAGCTGTGGTGTTGGTTCTTCCATGGAGGTCTGGTAAAATTCACTAGAGAATCCAGCTGGGCCTCGACTTTTTTTAGTTGGGAGACTTCTTATAACTGCTTGGATCTCTGTACTTGTTATAGGTCTATTTAAATGGTTTATCACATCTTGATTTAATTTTGTTAGGTCATATGAATCAAAGAAATCATCTAGTTCAGATTTTCAAACTTAGAGGCATATGTATTCTTAAAGTATGTCCTTATGATTTTCTGAATTTCTTTGGTATCTGGTGTAATGGTGCCTTTTTCATCTCTAATTTTATTTATTTGTGTCTCTTCTCTCTTTCTTCTGGTCAGATTTGCTAAGGGTTCATCAACCTTGTTTATCCTTTCAAAGAACCAACTCTTTGTTTCATTGATTGTTTGGATTGGTCCCCCCCCCTTTGGTTTTTATTTCATTAATTTCTGCCCTGATCTTTATTATTTCTTCCCTTCTACTTATTTTCAGTTTGCCTTGTTCTTCTTTTTCCAAGCCTTAAAAGTAAGTTTACTTCTGAACTCTCTCTGTCTCTCTCTCTTTTTGGTTTTCTGAGGTAGGGGTCTCACTTAGGCTCAGGCTGACCTGAAATTCACTATGTAATCTCAGATGGCCTTGAACTCTTAGAAATCCTCCTACCTCTGCCTCCTGAGTGCTGAGATTAAAGACATGCACCACCGTGCCTGGCTTCTAATTTCTTAATATAGGCACTTAGAGCTATAAATTTCCCTCTTCGTACTGCCTTCATGTATCCCAAAGGTTTTGATATTTTGTATTCTCAACATCATTTGATTCTATGAAGTTATTGAATTCCCTTTTGATTTCTTCAATGACCCATTCATCATTCAAGAGTGTACTGTTAAGTCTCCATGAATTTCTGTATGCTCTGTAGTTTTTCTTGTCATTGATTTGTAGTTTAATCCCATTGTCATCAGAGAGAGAGAGTACAAGGGATTATTTCAATTTTCCTGTATTTGTTACAATTTGCTTTGTGTCCTCATATATCATCTATTTTAGAGAATATTCTATGTGCTGCTGAGAAAAACATATATTCTGCAGCATTTGGATGGAATGTTCTGTAGATATCTGTTAGGTCCATTTGTTCCATGACATCATTTAATCCAGTTGTCTCTCTGTTTATTTTTTCTTGGATGACCTGTAAGTTGATGAGAGTGCAGTATTGAAGTCACCCACTACAATTGTGTTTTGTTTTATCTCTGACCTTAAGTCTAATAGTGTTTGTTTGATGAAATTGGGAGCCCCTATGTTAGGAGCATATATGTTTAGGATTGTAAAGTCCTCCTGTTGGAGTGTTCCTTTAATCAGTATAAAGTGACCTTCTTTATCTTTCCTCACTAATGTTGAAGTCTATCCTGTCAGATATTAGGATAGCAACCCCTGCTTGTTTCCTAGGCCCATTTGCTTGAAATACCATTTTCCATCCTTTCACCCTAAGACTGTGTTTTATTGAGAGATGAGTTTCCTGGAGGCAACAAACAGCAGGATCCTGCCTTTTCATCCAGTCTGCAAGCCTGTGTCTTTTGGTTGGAGCATTGAGGCCACTGATATTAAGAGTTAGTATTGAAAAAAAAAAAAAAGAGTTAGTATCGAAAGGTATGTGTTTATTCTCGCCATTCTTCTTGTTTTCTAGTGCTTCCTGATTTCCCTTTACTCTCTTGTTTAACTGTTACTTGAGTACGGTTTGTTTTTTCCTCTCTGTTCATGTTTGTGGTTTGCTTTCTCTTCAGTATGAAGGATTTCTTCAAGTATTTTCGGTAGAGCTGGCTTAGTTGTCAAAAATTCCTTTAGCCTGAGTGGCAGGCATGTGGGCCACAAGCACCTCCATGGGATTCTGGCTGGTTTCCTCCTTTCTGGTAGATCTTGGGTTTCTCCTGCTTCTACACCGTGGCTGATAAAAATCTATACACCTTCACTTTTTGGAAGAAAAGTGTATTTTGCTGTGGTTTTGCTTAAATCCCTCCCTATGCAGCCATCTTACCCGTAAGTCCCCCTTCTTTTAACATTTTTATTCACAACTTCCTTAAATATAAACAGTATAACATGACCATAATCCCAGCAATTGGGAGGCTGAGGTAGGATTGCCATGAGTTTGAGACCAGCATGGTGCTACCCAGCATCTTCCCTTTCCCCTGTGTCACATCATTCCTCCACTGAATCACTTCTTTCTTATTTTTTAAAAAGATTTATTCTTATTTATTTATTAGAGACAGAGAGAGACAGAGAGAGACACAGAGAGAAAGTGAGAATGGGTGCACCAGGGCCTCTAGCACTGCAAACGAACTCCAGATGCATGTGCCACCATGTGCATGTGGCTTATGTGGGACCTGGAGAATCAAACTGGGTCCTTGGGCTTCACAGGCATGTGCCTTAACTGCTAAGCTATCTCTCCAGCCCCTGCATACCTTCTTTCCAACTAGTCTTTCTTCTATTTTGATGTCATCATTTTTCCCCTCTTATTATGAGGGTCTTGTGTGGGTAGGATCAGCAACTGTGAGGTCATGAATATCAAGGCCACTTTGTGTCTGCAAGTCAGTATTGTAAGTGCTCCCTTCCTCCCTTTGGCTCTTATAATTCCTTCCACTACCTCTTTTGCAATTGTCCCAGAGCCATAGAGGGTGTGATAGAGATGTCTCAGTACTGAACACTCTATGGTCGCTTCTCAGCACTTTGGTCACCACCATCTAAAAAGAGAAGTTTCTCTAGCTTGCCATTTTTTTTTTTAAAAAAAATCATCATTATTAAATTATATTTATTGAGGGATGTACAGAGCCAAGGAGAGACACCCACATGGCTAGAGATCCCATGTAGAGGGCCTGGAAAAACCATGGAAAGAAAAGAGAAAAAGTTGAAGGAGCTCCTGCCATGTGCGGAGCTGGAGGAGGTAAAGGAGCCTGTGTGGAGAATAAGGCCTAGGGTGCTCTCCCCTTGGCTTAGCCCAGCTCAGGGAAAACTCACCCATAGCTGGAAGTTCCCAAGTGGTCAGAGAGCCTGCCCTCCCCTTGCAAAGGTATCCATAACCTTATAGTGGTGGGCTGTCTTCAGGGACAGCTGGTTGGTTAGGTTTAAGGGTTGTCTCAGGAAGACGCTAGCCCTGACACCAAGTCCAGGAGCTGAACTTGACCAAACACAATGTTTAAATCCGATGAAAGACCTGCCTCCCAGGAGGGGTCCTGGTTGTTTGTGGAAAAACAGATCTAGGGAACTAGGCAAGAGATAAGAAGTTAGATCATCTTTGACTTCTAGCAAGTGCAACCTTTCCTGCTTTCAGGGCTTTGGTCACCCTAAATATTAATCACATGGTATAGTAGTATCTAACATGGTCTGAATCTGTTTCTGAATGGCTTGTAAAACAGATGAGATATTAGCAGAGTTATCATGAATATATGCACAACATTTAATCTTGATAATGATGACTATACCATATTTTGAATAATAGCCTGCCAGAGGATACCTCTTTTAATTTGTCCTGGGGGTAGCCAGGACTAAAGGTTGGTACCATAGAGCCAGTGGGTGCCATTAAGGGCTGTACAAATATATTTTTGGCTTCAGGACTTATTTAATGATGTCTTGGCAAAAGTTAGAAGGGACTCACCATTGTTCCCAGTATAAGGAAGTCTTCTGAACTAAGCAACTGTTCATCAGATACATATAAATATTATTACATTTGAAAATAACTATTCTGACATCTATGGTTGTTTGTTCTTATTGTAGAATTAGAACTATTAGAGAGGGGGCTAACATGCCTTAAGGCCCTGTTTGTTTTCCCTTTTGGAAAGCTCCTGTTGTATTACTTAATAGGCCATTCATATAATATTGGAAGTGTCCCTTTATCTTTGGTAATACATTTCTCTCTGAATGTTTAACACCAAGCAGGTAGCCAAAATTTCATCAAGGATTAATTTTGGAGACTTCAGGGAACTGGAAGGAGCACCATAGCTTTTCTAGTACTGGTGCTGTCTGTTAGGATGAGTCCGGGTCATGCTGGCTGAGTAGTTTTCCCTACTTTGAGAAGCCAGGACCGATTTTTCCTTAGTATTGACTCTCTTGTTTTAGACTGTGCACCATATTTTTTTTTTGTTTGTTTCTGGGTCTACATATCCTCCCTGATCAAAGAAGACAGGTGACTTACCAGGGGGCCAGTATAGAAGTGTGTCCTATCATCTCCAGTGACCTCATGACCTGGGAGCAGGCACCAAAATTGGCCTTTTTAGCTCCATTGAATCCAATTGGCTTTGGCATCTATTTAGGTCATTAGAACACTTTGAAAGGAAGTTATGCCAACTTTGAAGGGTGTACATCTGTAGCACATTTGATTAGTGAAACAGACCTAGTTAAAGAAGAGCTTAAAGTCATTATGTACCACTTCTAAGTTTAGTTATCCTGTGATGGCAGAGACCACATCTGAAGCATAGAAAGCAGGCATGTCTTATCTTTTAAATATCTAATAGCAATAAATATAGGCAGAACATGTTATCAGTCCTGAAAACAATACAAATCTAAATCAATTAATTTAACCTAGAAATTGTCAGCAAAAAGACAAGTAAGGGTTAGAGAGATTGCTTAATGGTTATGACGTTTGCCTGTAAATCCAAAGGACCCAGGTTCAGTTCCCCAGGACCCATGTAAGCCAGATGTACAAGGTAGTGCATGCATCTGGAGGTGGTTTACCTTGGCTGAAGCCCTGGTGTGCCCATTCTCTCTGTGTGTACCTTTCTCTCTGTAACTACATAAAAATAAATTAAATTATCTTATTTAAAGTAAAGATAAAGAAAAAAAGGCAAGTAAGAGAATATAAAGTCTTGGCACCTGTTTTGAAAACAGCTTTGATTAGTCCAGCTACCTGTATGGGTACCAATTACCCAGAGAACATTGGAAACAGAACCACAGAGCTTGAAATTATTTTTCTCAGATGAGGACCATTGTTTGGGCATGAGGCTGTGCCCTAAAGTAGGGAACATATTTAAGAATCAATTTTATTATAAGCAATGGACTTGGGATATAAAAAATGAGATAGTTATTTAAATAAAATTATTTGATTACACATAATACAGTAGAACCTGGTTATTGTTGAGCCAAAACAGCTGAATTCTAATACAACCTTTGACAAGTCTGTTTAGAAAGAGAAAACACTGACAACCAATATTTTAGCTTAATTTTGGATGGTAATTGACCTTATGTATAATTGAAAATTTTAACATAAAACAATTTTATGTCTTGCCCATGACTTAAAATTGATAAAGCTTAGGCAAGCTATCCCAACATATTTTACCTAGCAGGAAGAAAAAAGTTATAGTGACTGATACCAAATCACTTAAACCTAAATAATTAAACCTAGTGATAACCACTTGATAGAATTAGTAAAAATAAAACAGGCACTCTTTTTATTTTATTTTATTTTATTTTTCCTTTTTATTGACAGCTTCCATACTTAGACAAAAAGCCATGATAATTCCCTCCCCTCCCTCTCTTCATTAGTCTCTCTTTTATTTTGATGTCATCATCTTTTCCTTCTATTATGAGGGTCTTGTGGAAATAGTGCAAGCTAGTGCTAGAATGAGACCCTACCTCAAAAAACCAAATGAAAAAAGAAGAAGGAGGGCTCAACAGATGGCTTAGCAGGTAAATCATTTCACTGTGAAGCCAAAGGACCCAGGTTCCATTCCGAGGACCCACGTAACCCAGATGCACAAATAAATAAATAAATAAATAAATAAATAAATAAATAAATAAATTTAAAAACAAGAAGAAGTTGACAATGACCAGGTTAACTATTCTAGTTCTAGGATATGTTTTTCAGAGGCCGATGTTCTCACTTCTTTGTGTGCCTTCTGAATTTTTTTTTATTTCTATTATTCTGATTTTACATTCATAGTATTGGTTCCATTATCCTCCTCCCTGTCCTCCCTCTTCCAAAGGAACCCTCATCAATGGGGAATGTGGGTCGTGTATTGTGGGGGTCATCAAGAGTTCTGGGGGGTAGGCCCCAACTTGTGACTCTAACAATCTTTCCGCCCCCTCTTCCGTGAGTTTCCCTGAGCCACATTGGGGTCATTTTAGTTCGGCTTTAGTGATGAGGCTTTGGGAGCCTCTGTGTCTCTGGATATCTGGCTTAGTTGCAGTTGGATGTTCTCTGTGTTTATCTCCTTCAGCCTTTTTCTGGTGTCGTGATCACCATGAGCCTTCTGAATTTTATAACTGAATGTCCATCTTTAATCTTTCTTTCTTTCTTTTTTGGGAGGAGGTTTTTGAGGTAGGGTCTTACTCTAGCTCAGGCTGATCTGGAATTCACTATGTAGTCTCAGGGTAGCCTTGAACTCATGGTGATCCTCCTACCTCTGCCTCCCGAGTGCTGGGATTAAAGGCGTGCACCACCACGCCCGGCTTGTTTTTGTTTTGGAGGTAGGGTCTCAAGTGCTGGGATTAAAGGCATGCACCACCAGGCCAGGCACTTTCTGCACTTGGAATCCTTACTGGTCTGAGGGAAATACTGGCATGTATCACAATGTTCTAGTACCCAGCCATTTCCTTGGTGGTCTTTTTAGACCATATGCGTTTTGTGATCCCAAACCCAACTTCAAGCAACCCATACTTACTCTCAGGCTTGTCCCATGTGCCTCCCCCAAATGTAACCAGCCACTCTCTCACTGTGGGAGAAACCTCTCTCTCTGTCTTTTTTAATTAAGTAGAATCTTTGTATGGACACATCATGTGTTGGTACTATCATTTTCCTCCTCCCTGTCCCCATTCCACTAAGGGCCCTCCTTAGAGGGATTACTGGTATTCACCATGGGATTGTAGATTAAAAGAGTTGTGAAAGTATCAGTCAACCATTGTGTGGGGGAGTCCCTGCCTCTGGATATTCCAACCCATGCTGTGCCTCTTAGCAATCTTTCTGCCCCTTCTTCCCAAAATTCCCTGAGCTGTGGTGGGTGTGTTTTAAGTCCAGAGAAGACTGTTTTCTATAGAGAGTTTGGTGACTACAAGAACTAGTTACTAGTTTTCCAATTTTAACATAAATTTACTGCTGATTTTAGCTAATCTATATATCCGCTCAAGTGATCACATATTTTCTATATTTATTGTTTTAAGCTTTAGAAATAAAAGTGTTGTGACTTGGGCTGGAGAGATGGCTTAGCAGTTAAAGTGCTAGCCTGTGAAGGCTACGAAATCATGTTCAAATCTCCAGGTCCCATGTAGCCAGACGCACAGTGACACAAGAATGCAAGAATGCAATATCGCACGTGCACACATGGGGTCATACATATCTAGAGTTCATTCACAGTGACTAAGGCCTTGGTGCACACTTTCTCCCTCTTTCTTGCCCTCAAAATAAATTTTAAAAATACTGTGACATGATTCACTTGTCTAAATGTAAATTTGGTAGATTTGACTGCTTTTTAAAAAAATTTATTTTTATTATAGAGAGAGAAAGAGGGAGAAAGAGGCAGATGATAGATAGATAGATAGATAATAAAGAGAGAGAGAGAGGGAGAGAGAATGGACACACTAGGGCCTTGAGCCACTGCAAATGAACTCCAGACACAAGCACCACCTTGTGTATCTGGCTTATGTGGGTCCTGGGGAATTGAACCTGGATCCTTTGGCTTTGCAGGCAAGTGCCTTAACTGCTAAGCCATCTCTCGAGCCCTCAACTGCTTTTTATTTTTATTTTTTATTTCTTTTTTTCAAGGTAGGGTCTCACTCTAGCCCAGGCAGACCTGGAATTTCCTATGTAGTCTCAGGGTGGTCTCAAATTCATGGTGATCCACCTACCTCTGCCTCCCAAGTGCTGGGATTAAAGGCATGTGCCAACTTACCCTGCAGAATATTTTTATTTTCTTTTTAATTGTATTTATTTATTTGAGAGAAAGGAAGGGAGAGAGAGGAAGAGGCAGATAGAGAATGGGCGTGCCAGGGTCTCAAGCCACTGTAAAAAAACTCCAGACACATATGCCACTTTGTGCATCTGGCTTACATAGGTACTGGGGAATCAAATCTGGGTCTTTAGACTTTGCAGGTGAGTGCCTTAACTGCAAGGCCATCTCTCCAGCCTGACTCTGCTTTTAAAAAAAATTAATATTTTTGTTTATTTGCAAGGAGAAAGGAGCGGAGGGGGGGATATGCCAGGACCTCCTGCCACTGCAAACGAACTCCATTTGCATGTGCCAATCTGTGCATCTGGTTTTACATGGGCACTGGGGAACCAAACCTCAGCCTTTAGGCTTTGCAAGCAAGCCCCTCAGCCATTGAGCCATCTCTCTGGCCTGGGCTCTGCTTGTTAAATTGAGTTTTGCAGGAAAATGAAAGGAGGTGGCAAATTTTTTCCTTTAAATATATGTTAAATCACTGGAGTGTCCAGAAACAAACAAACAAACAAACAAAAGAGCTTTGCTAGCTTTCTCTAAGGTAATAGGTCTAAATAGGAATCACAAACCAGGAGTGTGGCACATAGCTTTAATCACAGTACTTGGGAGGCTGAGGTAGGAGGATCATTGTGAGTTCAAGGCCACCCTGAGGCCAGGTCATCCTGGGCTAGAGTGAGAGACCCTACCTCGAAAAAGAAAAAAAAAATTAATTTAAAAAATAAATAAATAGGAATAACAGGTTGAACAAGAGCTAAGAAATGAGACAGATAGAATGTTGAGTACAATGTATTTAGTAGCTTTAGTTTGTCAGTTAGATAGCAAATGACTTTGCACATAAGAATTAGGGCAAGGTCTTTCCTCTTCTTCTATTAGCCATTGAGAGTTACACACCCAGTCATGCCCAGTGAAGCATCCCAGCATCCCAGGAAGATCCCGAGTACATGAGCTCACATGCACACTTAATTGCATGTTCCTGTTCCTTCAGATTAGCCTTTTGGCCAAGTTAGCTCATATCCTCTCCAAGGGTAAACATGGACCATTGTTGAACAGGGGCCGAGGTTCAGCTGGAAACTGCAATACAGGAAGTTTGGGTCTAGTCCATAAAACTAGGGGTGACGCCAAGTTGTCTAACACCTTTCTCCAGTTCAAGGCAATTGAAGCTAAAAGAATTTTGGAACTGAGAGTCTTTAAAACTCTCATGCTAGGGCTAGAGAGATGGCCTAACAGTTAAGGCATTTGCCTAAAAAGCCAAAGGACCCAGGTTCTAATCCCCAGGACCCATGTAAGCCAGATGCACAAGGTGGTGCATGTGTCTGGATTTCATTTGCAGTGGCTGGAGGCCCTGGAGCACCCATTCTCTCTATATCTGCCTCTTTCTCTCACTCTCAAATAAAGAAATAAATAAATACTTTTTTTGTTTGTTTTTTTCAAGGTAGGGTCTCACCTTAGCTCAGGCTGACCTGGAATTCACTATGCATTCTCAGGGTGGCCTTGAACAGATGAGGCGTGCCCCATCACACTGGCTAAATAAATACATTAGAAAAAACCAAAACTCTCATGCTTACACTTCCTACCCCCATACATAAGTAATAACAGGAATTATTGATACCCATCTGTGATGACTGGCACTGTACTAGTACTTAAATATTATTTACTTGAGAGCCAGAATGGACTTGTCTCCACTTCCATTGCACAATTGTGTGTGCCTCTAACCCCAGTTACTCAGTAGGTTGAGACAGGAAGATTGCAAGTTCAAAACCAGCCTGGACAGTTCTGTCTCAAAATTTAAAAAATTTAAGAAAGATCCCGTCTCATTGAAAGGTTAAGAAAATCAGAGATTGGAAAATAAAAATATAGTGTAAAGACATGTGGTGATGCATGCCTTTTGTCCTAGCACTTGGGAAGTCAAGGTAGGAGGATTTCTGTGAATTCAAGGCTTGCCTGGACTACAGAGTACATTCCAGGTCAACGTGTGCTAGAGTGAGATCCTGTCTCAAAAATATAAAGGGCTGGGGAGATGGCTCAGCAGTGAAAAGCACTTGTTTACGAAGCCTGTCAGCCCGGGTTTGATTCCCCAGTACTCAATAAAGCCAGACCTACAAAGTAGCACATGTGTCTAGAGTTTGTTTATAGTGGCAAGAGGGCCTTACATGCCACACTCACTCTGTGTCTCTTTCTCTCTGTCAAATAAACAAACAAACAAACAAACAAAAATATATATATATATGTAAAGTCATAGTTATTTATGATAGTTCAGTACTGGTGTCAGAATAGGCAAATGGATTGAAAGAACAAATAATTCAAAAATAGACCATGAGAGAGAGGGAGAAAGAGAAAGAGAGAGAGAGGGAGAATGGGCACACCAGGGCCTCTAGCCACTGCAAACGAACTCTAGATATATGCGCCACCTTGTGTATCTGGCTTTACCTGGGCACTGGGAAATTGAACCTGAATTCTTAGGCTTTGTAGGCAAGCACCTAACCCCTCAGCCATCTCTCCATTCCTCCCCCCCCTTTTTTTTTCGAGGTAGGGTCTCACTCTTGTCCAGGCTGACCTGGAATTCACTATGTAGTCTCAGGGTGGCCTCAAAGCCACGACAATCCTCCTACCTCTGCCTCTCAAGTGTTGGGATTAAAGGTGTTTGCCACCACGCCCAGCTCATCCCTCCTTTTTTGAGGCAGTGTAGGCAGTGTCTTACTCTAGCTCTTGCTGACCTGAAATTCACTATGTATCCCAGGCTGGCCTTGAACTCATGGTTATCTTCCTACCTTAGCTTCCTAAGTGCTGGTATTAAAGGCATGAGCCACCACACCTGACTCTTCCATAGCATCCTTTTGCTACTCCTGTTTGAATGTATTGCATTCCCTAGGATCATGTTTGGGTAATACCTAGGAAGTGTTGTACTTGTGCTGTTGACACTGCTCACTGAAATGTCAGTCAGAGCAGTCCATTAGGGAGTTGTATCTAGTTTGTTATTTTCATTTGTATTTCAATTACATATCTCAATTTAAAATCCATTAATTTATCAGGTTCTGCTCTCTCCACAAAACTTCCATATCTGAAATATTTGGTGAAACAAGAATTTTTCTGTA
Organism: Orientallactaga sibirica; assembly: GCA_036365145.1. Taxonomy (NCBI): domain Eukaryota; kingdom Metazoa; phylum Chordata; class Mammalia; order Rodentia; family Dipodidae; genus Orientallactaga; species Orientallactaga sibirica. The sequence goes on from JAEOAD010000006.1 coordinate 55,124,123, forward strand.
AACTTATGTTTACTATTTTTTTAAATGTTTATTTATTTATTTGAGAGGGAGAGAGGCAGAGAGAGAGAGAGAGAGAGAAAACAAAAAGTGGGTGTTCCAGGGCCTCCAGCTACTGTAAAGGAACTCCAGATGCATGCGCCACCTTGTGCATCTGGCTTACATGAGTAATGGGGAATCAAATCTTGGTTCTTAGGCATTGCAGGCAAGCACCTTAACCACTAAGCTCTCTCTCCAGCCTCAACGTGTGTTTACTTGTATTCATCTCATAGTCCATGTGTTAGGTAGCAGTTAGAAATGAGTCGTGGAGGATGGGGTAGAGCAAAAAGCTCTATTGTTTAAGCTTAGCTCTGTGGCAACAGGATATCTGAACAGATGAACAGTCATGAGTGATCAAGTCACAAGACTGTGAGCAATACTGCTCTAAGTTGGTTAACATACTATGGAGATCTGGCTGTGCCTTCCTCTAAGTTATTCCACATTGAGTTAAACTGGCTTTCAACCTGTGCCTTGCCCTTGGTGACTGTATTTTATAAAGCAGCTTTGACTCCGTGTTGAGTACAAATGCAGAGAAAGAATGACTATATCCCATTGTGCATGGAGATACCACCATCTGCCCAGCACCAAGCATGAGGCACAGACCAATAATAACCTATTCCTAAAAGTAAAATACTACCATTTATAAACTACCAAACTGAGGATGCTAGCTTTATCAGTGGACTAATGCATTAATAAGTTCATAAGCTAATGGCTTTGCAGAGATGATGCCTCTTGGGAGGAAGCAGGTCACTTGTGGGCATGACTTTGAAGGATGCATTTTGCGCCCCTGGACCCTTCACTTTTCTCTCTGCTTTCTGGCCCTCATAGAGTGAGCAGCTTTGCTACACTATGCACTCCCTGCCACGATGTGTGCCTGCACCTCAAATACAGTGTTAGGGCCAGGCGACCATGGACCGAAACCTCTGACCCATGAGCCAAAATAAATCTTTTCTCCCTCGAAGTTCATTTTCTCAAGCCATTTGGTCACAATGAGATAAAGCTGACTAGATGTAATGCCTTTCTTGGAAAGGACAGAGCAGCACCAGAGAAGCAAACAAAGACAAAACCTCACCGCCTCTGTCTTGCAAGTCTGTGCGCTTTGTCATAAACTAATACAGCTGTGGGTACACATGTCTGCTTTCAGGAGGCCCACTCAGTTCTGTTGCTTCAAGCATCTACTCACACATCTAGTGGGTAGTTATGAAGACAAACAACCACATAAATGGGCAGTTTGGGCATTGATACAGGAGACTGGTTTAGAAATCATTTATTATATTGGTTTTTTGAGGTAGGGTCTCACTCTAGCTCAGGCTGACCTGGAATTTACTACATAGTTTCAGGGTGGCCTTGAATTCATGGTGATCCTCTTACCTCTGCCTCCCAAGTGCTGGGATTAAAGGAATGCGCCACCACACCTGGCCTAGAAATCCTATGTATACATATTTTTTAAAATGCTTAAAAAATTTTGTTTATTATTTATTTATTTGAGAACAACATACAGAGAAAGAGAGTGAGAATGGGTGCACCAGGGCCTCCATCCACTGCAAACCAACTCCAGATGCATGTGCCACCTGGTGCATCTGGTTTATGTGGGTACTGGGGAATTGAGCCTTGAACAGGGGTCCTTAGATTTCACAGGCAAGCGCTTAACCACTAAGCCATCTCTCCAGCCCCTAGAAATCATAATTTTTATTCCTGAGAGGATTCACCTCATTGAGACTTGAACCTACAGTTTATCCTGTTGATCAGCTTCCTTTGCATATTCAGTTTGGGGTAGATGTTCCTGTGGCCATGTTGATTTGAACTAATAGCCAAGACTGACCCCAGGCTCAAATCAACTACAATGATATAGCAACTCAAAATTTCTGTATCCTTCTATGTTTTAGCCAACAGTTCATTTGAAAGCATTCAATGTTGCTACTTCATATGTAAGTGACATGTACTCCTTGTAAAAAATATTACAAAAGTACTGCTGGAGAGATGGCTTAGCGGTTAAGGTGCTTGCCTGCAAAGCCAAAGGACCTTGGTTTTATTCCCCAGGACCCATGTAAGCCAGATGCACATGGTGGCACATGCATCTGGAGTTCATTTGCAGTGACTAGAGGTCCTGGCATGCCCATTCTCTCTCTTAAATATAAATAAAAATGTTAAAAATTTTAAAAAATATTAGAAAAGTAAGGTCTGCTGTTATAAAATATTTTCTAGGACTTTATGACCATGTGATATCACATTATTTTTTTCTTAATATTAAATAAAATTTATGCTTTTCTAGCATACCAGAGAAAACAAAACAAAGCAAACCTTCTTGTCTGAATAAAAATTTCTCCCACAAACCTCAAAGAACCTTGACTTCAGAGGGACCACACTGAATGGTTGGTAGTCCTTTAGCATGGCTCTGGTCCAGCCCATATCTACATGCTGGTTCCTCAGGTTGATGAATCTCTTCACTGATGAGTGATTGCTTACTCTTGCCTTTCTTTTTTTTTTTTTTTATATTTATTTATTTATTTATTTATTTATTTATTTATTTATTTAAGAGAGTTATAGAGAAAGAGGCAGTCAGAGAGAGAATGGGCACACCAGGGCCTCCAGCCACTGCAAACAAACTCCAGACACATGCACCACCTTGGGCATCTGGCTTACGTGGGTCCTGGAAAATTGAACGGAGGTCTTTTGGCTTTGCAGGCAAACACCCTAACTGCTATGCCATCTCTCCAGCCTTTGCCTTCTTCTTTTTTTTTTTTTTTTGGTTTTGCGAGGTAGGGTCTCACTCTGGCCCAGGCTGACCTGGAATTAACTATGTAGTCTTAGGGTGGCCTCGAACTCTCGGTGATCCTCCTACCTCTGCCTTCCGAGTGCTGGGATTAAAGGCGTGCGCCACCACGCCCGGCTCTTTGCCTTCATTTTTAAAAAAATTATTTTTATTGATTTATTTTCAAGCAGAGAGGCAGAAAAGAGAGAGAGAGAGAGAGAGATAGGGTGCATCAGGGTCTCCAGCCACTGCAAATGAACTCTAGATGCATGCAACACTTGTGTATCTGTCTTGCCTCCCCTTGAGTAAGAATAACTCCAAATATCTAAGGATTTTTTAAAAAGATTATTAGACTAAAGTATATTAATTCTGTACAACATTTTTTTTTTTTTTTTTTTGGTTTTGCGAGGTAGGGTCTCACTCTGGTCCAGGCTGACCTGGAATTAACTATGTAGTCTCAGGGTGGCCTCGAACTCTTGGCGATCCTCCTACCTCTGCCTCCCGAGTGTACAACATTTTTTATAAGATGAAAAAGATGGCCTGCAACCTGAGGAAAAAGTAGTGTTGTAGTGAAGGATGCCAGCAGTTAGTCAGGATAGAAGAGAGTGAGTATAATCTTGAGAAACGCAGCCATGTGTAGTCATTGACAACCTTATCGAACAATGTTCAGCCTGACGATCTAACTAGAAAGAACTGTGGGAAACGCTCATGCTGGACAATTGAAGCAATGGCAGCTGCGCAAGCAGATTAAGATCATGGGACTTGAAGTCAGACAGAGCTGGATTTGATTCTTAGCTTTGCACTTTGGGAAAATTACTTAACCTCAGGGTTGGAGAGATGGTTTAGTGTTTAAGGTACTTGCTGGCAAAGCCAAATGACCCAAAGTAAGCCAGAAGCACAAAGGGGCTCATGCAGCTGGAGTTTGTTTGCAGTGGCTAGAGGCCCTGATGCACCCATTCTCATTGTCTCTCTCTCTCTATCTATCTTCTTTCTTTCTTTCTTTCTTTCAGATAAATACATAAATAAAATAGTTTTTAAAAAAGAAAATTACTTAATCTCTTTAAGCCATATAGTTCCCACATCTGTAAAATAGGTATAATAATATCACTAATTATACATTGATAAGAGGATTATCTAAGCTAATATAGAGTATTTGGTAGAATGTGAGGCATCAATAACAACACAATAGGTATTAACCCAAGACATGATAAGATAGGGAGGAATAGTCTACCACCTTTCTCAAGTGCTTTGTCCCTGGAGTTTAACCAGTCGATCCCCCAGTATTTAACAACTATTTAAGACTGCGAGGTCTTGTGGGAGAGAACATGGTTTCTACTCCTAAGCTTACAGGTGAATAACAATCAATGCAGTGAAGTAAAAGGAACATGTGATATGGACAGAGGTCTTAGAGTCAGGAGAAATCAGATGGAGTTTAATGGAGAGAGGCTGCTAAGGCTATTAAGATCTATCTTCCACAGCCTGTGTGTGGTATGTGATGAAAACAGAACTTTTTATTAATTTTAATTTTTTTATTGACAACTTCCTTAATTGTAGACAATATTCTATGGTAATTCCCTCCCTCCCCCCACTTTCCCCTTTGAAACTCCACTCTCCATCATATCCCCTCCCACTCTCAATCAGTCTCTCTTTTCTTTTGATACCATCTTTTCCTCCTATTAGGATGGTCTTGTGTAGGTAGTGTCAGGCACTACAAGGTCATGGATATCCAGGCCATTTTCTGTCTGGAGGAGCATGTTTTAAGGAGTCCTACCCTTCCTTTGGCTCTTACATTCTTTCCACCCTGTCTTCCGCAATGGGCCCTGAGCTTTGGAAGGTATGTTAGAGACATTTCAGTGCTGAGCACTTCTCTGTCCCTTCTTCTCAGGACCATGGTGCCTTCTGAGTCATCCCAAGGTCACCACCATCTGAAAAGATGTGAGAGTAGCATTAATATATGTATATGAACATTAAGAGAAGTGCTTAATGGGCAGTTTGGTGAGCATAGTATATACATTTAGTCAGACACCAGCAGATGTTACAGCTCTAGGGCTCATGACTACCCCTGTCATAGGTTTTCAGTATCAGGGATGTATTCCTTCCCATGGAGTGAGCCTCCAGTCCAATTAGAGAGTGGTTGGTTTCCCACATAACAGACGTGCCACTATTGCTCCCGTTGGCTCATTTGGCCTGGGTGGCCAAGTTTAAGGCTTGCAGTGTTCACTGTTTGAGTATCTTCACTGGTGATTTCCCTCTCTCCCATTGAACTGCATGGAGCATAGCTTTTTCCAGCTTTCTGTCAGCTGGTCCACATGGAGGAGGTTTTCAGCTCAGCTCCAGCAGGATTTCTCAGTGACCTTGCAGCCCAAGTATGGGAGGTTCTGGAATGGGAAGCTATGGCAGAGAAGGAATGGATAACCAGGGAGGATATGGGTCTGTTGGAAGAATGGGAATGGGGAACAACTGCAGTGGAGGATACAGCACCTATGGCCTGGGCAGTTTTGGTGGTGGTGGTGGAGGCAGTGGAGGTTACTATGGGCAAGGTGGCATGAGCGGAGGTGGATGGTGTGGGATATACTGAGCCACCAACACACGAGTCCTCATAACAGCATCTGTCTACTAGACTTTCTACAGATTTAATTTCTTTGGTATTTTAAGAACTTTATAATGACTGAAGGAATGTGTTTTCAGCATAGTATTTGGTAAAGCAATAGTTTGTGATGGGAAAATCTGTAGGTTTTATTTGTTGCATACTTTGACTTAAAAATACATTTTTATATTCAAACCACTGATCTTGATACTTTTTATAGTTACTCCTGAAAATGTGATGTCTTCATAAGATTTGGTTTGATGTATTTTACTCTAGAAAAAAGTAGTCTAGTGTAAGGTTAGAGAACAGTGGTTCACTTCTGCATAAACTGCAAGACATAGAACAGAGCTAGGGCAGTTAGTGTATCTTTTTTCTCCTGAACAACACTGTAAATATAGAGCCAAAACATGAGTTCAGGTGGCTTCAGGAATAAACATGTAGCTAATTCTGTATTCTTTTTCTAATATTTTCAGGCAAAGCTCTGAATGACCTAAGAGGTATCTGGATTTCTAAATACTCACGATTGTGTTATGAATTACGAATTTAGGTGAGTGGAGGGTTCTAACTCTAGATTTAAAAATGAAATCCTCTTGGCACCTGACCAAGGAACCTAGAAAGTTTCTAAAGCTGTCTTGAGGTTCTCAGTGAAAACTTAAGAATTATGCATAAGTACATAGGTTTTTACAGTGGAAAGTATAATTTTCACAATTGTATTTTCAGTTTCTTCCCCAGGAGACCATATGGTTTTAAACTGTATAAATAACTACATTTAAGAGAATTGTAAAAACCCATGTCATAAGTCAAAACCTGCAGCTGGGATTTTGCATCTGATATCAGCTTTGAATATTTAGTAAAAATATGACATGTAGCAAGGAAAAGGTACTTTAATTTTATCACTTTTGATCAATGACTTTTCCAAATTGGCTAATGGCTCAAAACCTGTCAATGTGAATTCAATTATTAAACTTGTTATCTTGTTTTGCTAGAAATGTTATTCATGTAATAAATGTCAATGTGGGAGATTTTTAAAAAAGTACAAAAACTGGGCTGGAGAGATGGCTTAGTGGTTAAGGTGCTTGCCTGTGAAGCCTAAGGACCCATGTTCGATTCCCCAGTACCTATGTAAGCCAGATGCACAAAATGGCACATGCATCTAGAGTTCATTTGCAGTGGCTAGAGGCCCTGGCATGCCCATTCTCTCTTAAATAAATAAATTAATTAAATTAAAGTAGAGAAACAGCTTGAATGGAGAGTTTACGTTCTGAAATAACCAACGGCATACAGTGAGAGGCACATAATTTGCATAGCAAATGGTGCCCCAAAGCCTATTCCCTCAATCACCATGCTACACTCAGGCAGGCTCTGGGCAGACTGAATTCATGAAACCCTTGACAGCTAGCTTCCCAGAAGAGTACATATTGGAAGCCATAGCTACACGGATCCATTGTGGATTTTGACCTTGAGACTTCTATGGTGTAGGAGGAAATCCAGTGTGTTAGAGCTCTGCAGGATGGAATGAGAGTCAAAGAGCAGAGTCAAACACAGCAGGCTAGGAAGATAACAGTTGACAGTAGAGTAGTGGCAATAAAAAAGAAACACATGGGGCCTGGGTAGATGGCTTAGTGGCTAAGCACTTGCCTGTGAAGCCTAAGGGCCCCGGTTCGAGGCTCAATTCCCTAGGGCCCCGGTTCGAGGCTCAATTCCCTAGAACCCATAGGCCAGATGCACAAGGTGGCACAAGCATCTGGAGTTTGTTTGCAGTGGCTGGAGGCCCTGGTTCGCCCATTCTCTCCCCCGCCCCCACCTCTTTCTCTGTCTGCCTGTTGCTCTCAAATAAAATAAATAAAGTCTATGGCAGGTGAGGTCATGAGCCTTAGGGTATAAAGCCTGCTCTTATCTGACTAAATGTATATAATATTCCCACCAAGCTGCCCTGGGGGCACTACACTAAATGTTCATGTTCACATATTAACGCTACTCTCACTTCTGGTTAGAGAAGCTTCTCTTTTCAGATGGCGATGACCACTGGGATCACCCAAAAGGCAACATAGTGCTGAGAAGAAGGGATAGAGGAGTGCCCAGCACTGAAACACCTCTGTCACGCCCTCCAAGGCTCAGGGACCATTGCGGAAGAGGGGGCAGATAGAATGGAAGAGCCAAAGGAAGGGTATGACTCCTTACAATGCAACTGCCCAGACAGAAATTGGCCTTGATATCCATGACCTTGCAGTGCCTAGCAATACCTTCGTAAGACCCTTATAATAGAAGAAAAAGATGATGACATCAAATTAAAAGAAAGACTAATGGAGAGAGGGAGGGGATATGATGGAGATTGGTGTTCTAAAGTGGAATGGGGGGAGGGAAGGGAAATATCATATGTTTTTTGTATATAAGTATAGAAGATGTCAATAAAAATTAATAATTAATAATTTAAAAATAAGTAAATAAAACAAAAATTTTTTTTTAAAAAAGAAAAACATGTGAAGAGTGTGATAATAGAGTCAATGGCAGACTTTAGCAAGCTCTTACTATGTGTTACACTGTGCTAAACATTATCACATGTGATTATCACAGCAACTGTTTTAATTCTGGTTCTTTCTTTCTTTCTTTCTTTCTTTCTTTCTTTCTTTCTTTCTTTTTTCTTTCTTTTTTTTTTTTGGTTTTTCAGGTAGGGTCTGAGGTTGACCTGGAATTCACTATGTATGTAGTCTCAGGGTAGCCTTGAACTCATGGCGAACCTCCTACTTCTGCCTCCCGAGTGCTGGGATTAAAGGTGTGCGCCACCATTCCTGGCTCTAATTCTGGTATTTTTTATATTTTACAAATGAGGAAATGTACTCATAAGAAGGTTAAACAAAAGACTAAAGGCTACATGGCTGTAAGTGGCAGAGTAATGCATTGAATTTTAAAAGTTTGAAAATGGGGCTAGAGAGATGACTCAGCAGTAAGAGGCCCTGAAGCACCCATCCATTCTCTCTTTTGCTCTCTCAAATCAATAAATGAATAAATGTTAAAGAAGTCTGAGGCAGTGTGTGGTGGCACAGGCCTTTACTCCCAGCACTCAGGAGGCAGAGGTAGGAGGATCACTATGAGCTCTTGGCCACCCTGAGACTACATAGAATTCTGGATCAGCCTTGGCTAGAGTAAGACCCTACCTTGAAAGAAAAAAAGAAAAGTCTGATAATGGAGCCCAGGATCAGTCAATCAATAGACAATGGTACCTCAACAGGAAAGAAGATGCCTTGGGGGAAAGAAGATGAAAGATTCAGAGCTCATATTGGAAAATGAAATGTGAAAGGACACAGTAGACTTGGTCAGGCATTCTCCTGTGCAGCCCTTGTCTTTAGGCACACATAATGGAGGTTACCACTCAAGTTGATCTTCCTGACAGATAAAGGAGAAGTCCCAGGAATCGTTATCACAGGCCTTATTGCAAAATGCAGGTGTTTACTGTTACCTAAGGAGTGGGATGACCCTTCTGTGCAAATGTACCATGACCTTCCTGTATCTCTTTGTTTCTAAATATCTTTGTGGTTACATAGCATAGAATGTTTCTTGCCTCTGTTCCGCCTATGTGATCTATGTAATGAATACCTTGTGACTTCTGTAATAGCCCCGCCCCCCTTTAACAGTAACTTTATGGTTTACTCCAATCCTGTTTTTTCTATGAACATCATGTGGTTATTTCCAATAAAAACTGACATTCCTAATAGTTCAATGCTGCATCCCTGAGAACCTGAACTCTGGGTGTGGCCCTGGTGTGTACCAGCTTTGCTTCTTTTTCTTTTCTTTCTTTTTTACCCAATAAAACTTTGCCTCATATTCTGTGAGTTGTTGGTCTTTCTTGTGCGACACCAGACCCCATAACAATATCAAACATTTGAAATTAAAAATAATCCTCAGAAAGGGGGGCGGGGGCTGGAGAGATGGTTCAGCAACAGCAATTAAGGTACTTGCCTGCAAAGCCTAACGACTCTCCCCAGTACCCACATAAAGCTGGATGCACAAAGTGGCACATGCATCTGGAGTAAGTTTGCAGCAGCTAGTGGCCCTGGCTCTCCCTCTTTCTCTCCCCCCTTCAAATAAATAAATAAAAACATTTATCAAAAAAATACTCAGAAAGGAAAGATAGTGTAAGAGGAAATAAACTTGCAGAAAACAAATTTATTTTGAGGTATGTTGACTATATCAACATGGCACATATAAATTAATTTCTCAAAGACTAGGGTAGGATTTAATGAAACATAGGTGAGCTTGTTAGATCCAGATCTGTTTCAAGACTTAAGTAAACACAGAGGAGATATTAAAGTCAACCTTCAAATCGAAAGTCATGAAATACTTTTGTTAACTTGGATCCTATCCATTGCATATGTAGTAAAATAAATAAGGAAAACAACATTTATAGCAAGTGAATTTAGGAATTTAAAACAGACCATAAGTTATCATCATTGTTCTACAGTTAAAAATATTTGTGGTGGGCTGGAGTGATGGCTTAGTGGTGAAGGCACTTGCCTCTGAAGCCTAAGGACCCAGATTCAATTACTCAGTACCCACATGGGCCAGATGCACAAGGTGGTGCATGTGTCTCAATTTCGTTTGCAACAGCTAAAGGCCCTGGTGTACCCATATTCTCAATCTCTCTCTCAATCTTTATCTCCCTCTCAAATAAATAAATAAATAAATAAATAAATAAATAAATAAAATATTTGTGGTAATTTGAGACCTCTGTGAAGCTCGGCTACTTCTATATGCTAGACTCAAGGTTATGGTTTACTCAACAAAACACCTTCACCCTCATTTTTATATCAAATTAGGTATCAACAAGCCATTGTCCTGCCTTCTTCATTACAAAAGAAAAAAAAACACCCTAACTACAACAACAAAAAAAACCTAAAACTTGAGTCATGTGCTGAGGTAAACCACATAGAAATGGAATGGACAATGGGCAATGAAGCACACGAGCAGCGTCTGCAGTCGTATAGTCCTAGACAGGGCAGCCTTCAGTTATGGACCAAGTCCAAACACATGACGCCAATCGCCCTGGTAAGGGGAACCTCCACTATGTTTTATAGGCTGGAAAAGTCAAGATGGCACTTGAGGGAGATGCTGCTGAGAACATGCTGCTGCTCAGACCAGCTATACAGGCAGCATCCACACTGCCCTTGATGGAAACTTTTTAAAAAATATTTATTTACTTATTTATTTGAGAGAGAAAGAATGGGCACACCAGTGCCTCCAGCCACTGCAAACAAACTCCAGATGATTGCGCCACCTTTGTGCATCTGGTTTATGTGGGTCCTAAGGAATCGAACCTGGGTCTTTTGGCTTTGCAGGCAAGAGCATCAACTGCTGAGCCATTTCTCCAGCCTCACCCTGCCCTTGAAATGAACAGTCCCTTCTCATTGTCAAGTCATCGACCTGAAACCCTTCTGTGTTGACTTTTAGAACTAACCCTTACATATAACCCTTTATTGCCCTATTTCTTTTATAGGCCCGCAATTTCATGCCACAGTGAAATCAAATGATCAAGGCAGTTGAACACAAGCCATCAAAGAGAATTATTATCCTACTTTTTTATTTATTGTTTTCCAAGGTAGGATCTCACTGTAGCCCAGGATGACCTGGAACTCACTCTGTAACCCTAGGCCTAGCCTTGAACTCACAGCAATCCTCCTACATCAGCTTCCTTAGTGCTGGGATTAAAGGCATATACCACCATGCCTAGCTCATTATCCTTTTGACCAGAACAACCTCCCAAGCATGGAACTATGATAAAATTGTGTGGTATTTCCAGGGGCTGGAGTAATAAAGACAACAGCTTGTATGACAACTTGAAAAACAAAGTTTGGGATTGGTGCTGAGAAAGGAAGTAGCCTGGAAGTTATCCTTTGATCCAGAAATACTGCTGTTGTTTTCTACCAAGGAACTTAGGGACTAGACTTCTTTAACCTCATTCGTTATGGGTCAGAAGTCAAGAAGAATAGCCATTAACTTGTAGATCCTGTGATAACTACCCTAGAAGAAATGACATCTGTCTCAATAATTAGACCTCTCTGAGAGGCGTCTTTACCTCTGCTCAAAAGCACGGAAGTGGAAATAGCTGCTGTTTTGAGCCTCGGAAGTTTGCTTACTTAATGCTTAACACAGCACCTGGTTAGCAACTCCACCTTGAAGTTGAAAACACAGGACATTCCTGGTACCTTGACTCATCCTTAAAACAAATGCTAGCCAGGTGATCTCTCACAAGATGTGGTGTTTAAAAGGAAACTATTCCTCTCCCTTGGATGAAAGTCCTGACTTTCTTTATTGGGGGTCTAGTTAGCTGATTCATTTATAATTATTTATGGGGTCCTAAATGAAAGGCCACAAGAAAAGATGGAGGCTCAAAAGCAGACCAAGATGTTTGTAAAAGCAGTGAAGTTCTTTCCTGAGCTCAAACCAACAGACATCAAGGGATGAAGCCATCTCTCACTCAGGGCTCTTGGTAAAAGTGTTGAAACAATGGCTTAGCTGTGCAGCCATCCTTAAATGCTGGACAGGTTTTGTTAGCTTAGGCTAGAGAGCAGCCACACCTCACTTTAATGATTTTTGCCCTAAGTCTGTCCCAACCATCAAGACTCGAAGCCAGATAATCATTAACATTGAAGACTGACTCACAATGATCTCAATCTGGTTTCTTGTCAAGTTCTAAATAAACTTCCCTCCACTTAGTCCAAGTACTTTTCTGCTGGTTTAAGAGATGTTCAGGGAGTTGCTCAAGATGATTCCACATGTGAGCTCTTGTCAGGTTTGGGGTTCTCAAGAGTACAGAGACAGACAGTTTCTTGAGTCCAAGGTTTTATGTAGCGCCAGAAGATGGGTGGGGAAGGAAATTTTAGAATGCTGGGAGAGACGGGTGGATCTGACGCCAAAGACGGCGAAGCCTCTGGACTCAAGGAAGAGAAGGAAGGTGGTTTTGGCTTTTAGGGAGGGGAATGGGAGAACTGCACTCTGAGGGAAGGGGGTTGAGCCTGAGCACCCAGTGTTGCATGGTGAACACTCAAGCCTTCATGACACAGGGCATTCCTTTTCTAGGTCTGAACTTTATGGCTATTTTTTAGAGTCCTCCGGAGGGCTTACAGAAACTCCTTCAGAAAAGTGAGGTTTGGAGTGCCACGTCCCCATGGAGGACAACAGGTAGTGAGGTCTCATTCTTCATCCAGGTCCTGGGACATTGAGGCTTGGTCAATTTCCTTAGCAGTAGCCATGTCCCCATCCCAAGTTCAGGGGCTGTTAACAGGAGTGGAAAAGGTGAGATCCTTCCTTAATGGCAATCATAAAGCATATAAAAAGAGAACACAGGGTTGAAGAGGTGGCGCAGCGGTTATGGCACTTGCCTGCATAGCCTAATGACCTGGGTTCGATTCCTCAGGACCCATGTAAAGTCAGATGCACAAAGTAGCACATGCACCTGGAGTTCATTTGCAATGGCTGGAGGCCCTGACGTGCTCACTGTATCTGTCTCTTTTCTCTCTGTCTCTCCTTCTCTGCATGTAAATAAATACATGAATAAAATATTTTTAAAAGAGAACATATTTAAGAGCATGGATCTACCTGGGTGACCTTGACCTGAAAGATGTCACATAATCTCTCTGGATACAGTTTGCTCATCCTTAAAATGAGTTTGATTATATTACCACTTTTACTAAAGGGCTCTTTAGGGCCAAATAAAGTGAATATCAATTTTTGCATGTGTAGGTCAACATTGGGTGTCTTCCTCAATCACAATCTACCTTTTATTTTTTTCTGCTATTATTTGTTTATGTGTGTGCATGTGCACGCATGTGCATGTCGGCATGCCAGGGTCTCTTGCAGCTGTAAACAAATGTCAATGAGCTTTATGTGAGTGGCAGGGGAATTGAACCTGGGTGGGCAGGCTTTGCAAGGAAGCACCTTCAACCACTGAGCCATCTTCCCAGCCACACCACCTTATTCATTTTTCATTCTTTTTAATTTTTATTTATTTATTTATTTGCAAGCACAGAGAGAGAGAGGGAGAGAGAGAGGGAGAGAGGGAGGGAGAGAATGGGTACGCCAGGGCCTCTAGCCATTGCAAACAAACTTCAAATACATGTGCTACCTTGTGCATCTGGCTTTACATGGGTACTGGGGAATTTAACTTGGGTCCTTAGGCTTCTCTGGCAAGAGCCTTAACCACTGAGCCCCTTTTTTTTTTTTTTTTTGCTTATAAAAAGGCATTTGGTTTTTAATATAAAATGACTCAGAGAAACATAAAAGGAAAATATCATACAAGCCAGTTATGGAATTAAAAAATTTAAAAAAAAAAGGGAAAACAAACCTAACCAACAAATTTCAGTTGATATTTGCTGCCTATGGCCTATATTAGAAAACAGAAAATTGTAAACCAACCTAGCTCTGACCCTCTGAAGAAACCTTATTTTTCAAAAAAGGAAGAAACCAATCCCTGAAGAAACCCATCTGGCATGTGGTCTCAGAGGCACAGGGAGCTAGCCTCAGTCACCCTGGTGAATGGGGAACAAGTTGGAATATGGTTACCACCACCGGTTTCTTGTCAAAGCCATCTGAAGGAAGGTGAGCCTGGGCACCCTTTGACGTCAGCTAATTATGTAGTCTGCAGCCTCAGGTCAAGCAGCCTTGGAGTTCTTCATTCTATATCTTCACTGAATCTCCCCCATGTACAGTCTCTTGTCACTGGATGCTGAGAGAATGATGGGCTCATCAGGGTGGAAAGCCACTTCATTGATGGAGCCAGCATGGCCAGGCAGCTTATATAGGATCCTCCTGCTTGTGGTATCCCACACATACACGAACCTGTCGGCTGAGCCAGCTGCTATTTTGCTGCCATCAGGTGACCATGAGCATCTCAAGAGATTCTTCTCAAAATTGTGTACATTTCCTTGAAATATCTTTACACATCTCTCTTTGGGGGCAAATGGCCGAACATCCCAGACACGTACTGTATTGTCCATTGCATTGGACAAGAGGTAAGATCCTTCCGAACTTAAACTCAGGCCAGTCACTGAATCTGCATGACCTCTCATGGTGTAGGTTAGCTTGTTTTGGCGCAGGTCCCAAACCTTGATATCATTGTCTATTCCTCCGGAGATAATCTGGTCACTGTGTCATTGAAGGTCACAGCTAACACCTGGTATGTGTTCTGAAATGTCTGGATGGCAGCTTTCTTCCGGATGTCCCAAAGCTTAACTGTACCATCATCACTGCCAGTGCAGACCAGCTGGGGGCCCCTCCTGGCTGGGTAACAGGAATTCACAAAGGAAGTATGTCCTTTCAGCCTCTTAACCCTCTCGCCTGTTTTCACTATCCCATACCGCCACAGTTTTATCGGTGGATGCTGAGAACAGCATACTGCCGTCTGTGTTATAATGCAGTTCCATCACTGCTCCACTGTGTCCCTTCAATGTGGCATAATTATCACAGTCACCATAGACATTCCACAACAAGATGAGACGGCCAAATCCTGCGGATGCTAAGGTGGATCCGTTGGGGTGAAACTTGCAGCAGTACACTTCTCCTTCATGTCCTGAGAGCAACATGATTGGGGCTTGAAGAGAAGAACACCTTGGGGGACCCGCTTGCAGCAAAGCCCCCGGCGACGCCTGCTGCTGGCCGGCTCCGGGGCCTGACCCCGCCGCTCCCAAGAGCAAGTCATGCCGTTGCCGCTTGACTGGAACCAGCGGCAACTCAGGACCCTTACGCTTCTGCTGTTCTATCATGGCGGCAGCCGCTCTCCTCAGCGCCGCCACCGACCGCGCCGGCAGCCCCAGACGCCGCGCGATTGGCTCCGACTTAGCTCTTCCCTGAGCCTACTTTTTGATGGGGAGGAAGCGGGGCTGCGGAAGCGGGAAGGAAGGCCCATGCATGATAGCGTCCTTCTTGCAGGGGATTTAGGTGGGCACCTGCCCCTCACCCTCTGGGGCCATGTAGGTCATATATTCCATGCTCCAACAATCTGATACTCAGGATTTTGAATCCGGAACAACCTCATGGCAACCAGTGTGAGATGACATCTGTGTCTGTGGTACCACTGTCACAGTGAGATGACATCCGTGTCTGTGGTACCAGTGTCCCTCTCCACTGTCACAGTGAGATGACATCCATCTGTGCGGTACCAGTGTCCCTCTCCACTGTCACAGTGAGATGACATCCGTGTCTGCTGTAAGTGTCTGTCTCTACTGTCACAGCTAAAAAAAAGTCTCAACACACACTTACTCCACTTTTACTCTCTGGAGCTGCCCTTGCTCCTAGTTATGGGCCAGTCCAGGATTGCTTCTCCTCCCCGATCACAGCCCTCTCTGGTATATGCAGTTCAGTGGTTCCGGGTGGACTTTGGAATTAACTGAGAAGCCTGTTTTCTCAGATCTGACTAAGTACTAATTTCTCTCATTTTATCAAATAAGAATAATACTGCGTGCTTGTCAGCATTGTCAGTAGATTCAACAAAATAATAACTATGAAACATTCACTCAATTATATCTGTGTATGAACTTATTTTTAATTTTATTTTTTAAATATTTATTTATTTATTTATTTATTTATTTATTTATTTGAGAGCGAGAAATAGAATGGGTATGCTAGGGCCTCTTGCCACCTCAAACAAACTCCAGATGTATGGGCCACCTTGTATATCTGGCTTTACACAGGTACTAAGGAATCAATCCCAGGCTGTTAGGCTTTAAATAATTTAATTTTATTTATTTTTATTTTTTTTTGGAGAGAGACAGAGAGAGAGGGACAGAGAGAGAGGGAGAGGAAGACAGATAGAGATGGGCACGCCAGCAGTGTCTCAGCTGCTGAGAACGAAATCCAGATGCTTGCGCCCCCTTGTGGTCAAGTGCGGCATTGCTCCCTTGCGTCACTTTGCATCTGGCTAAATGTGAGACCTGGAGATTGGAACCACTGGAGATTGGAACCAGTGTTCTTAGGCTTAGGAGGCAGGCACCTTAACCGCTAAGCCATCTCTCCAGCCCTTAGGCTTTATAGGCAAGCACCTTAACCACTGAGCAATCTTTCCAGCCACTTGTTTTAAATTTTTTAGTTTTGTTGAGGTAGGGTCTCACTCTAGCCTAGGTTGACATGAAACTCACTTTGTAATCCCAGGCTGGTCTCCAACTCATAGTGATCCCTCCTACTTCTGCCTCCTGAATGTTGGGATTAAAGGTGTGCACCACCACACCGGCATTGTGCATGATTTTGATTTTAAAAAAAGTTATTCTTGCAGCCCTATTTTTTTTTTTTTTTTTTTTTTGGTTTTTTCGAGGTAGGGTCTCACTCTGGCCCAGGCTGACCTGGAATTACCTATGTAGTCTCAGGGTGGCCTTGAACTCACGGCGATCCTCCTACCTCTGCCTCCCGAGTGCTGGGATTAAAGGCGTGCGCCACCACGCCCAGCTACAGCCCTATTTTTTGAAACAGGGTCTGTCACTGAACCTGGAATTTACTGATTCAGCTAGCCTAGGCAGCCAGCAAGTCTCAGAGGTTCTTCCATCTCTGCTGCCCTAGTGTTGGGATCACAGGCGTGAGCTGCTACACCGGCTTTTATGTGGGTGCTGGGGACTGGATTTAGCTCCTCGTTCAATCATACCAGTAAGCCATCTTCCAAGCCCCAAAGCAAGTATATTGATTGCATGGTGCTTGTCAAGCAGGGACACCCAAATCATTCTGTTCTCTAAAGTTGACATTCATCCCAGGTCACTTGGGAACTGCCATTCTTAGACGTAGGTTAGTGAGGCCTGTGCCTTTGAGGGCCCAGGACTTAAGAGAAGCTTCCTCAGTGTTCTAACCCTCTCTGCAGGACGGCAGGCCAGTCCCTGCAAACAAACAAACAAAAAAAAGAGTCCATAGCTAGGCACTCTGTCGCACACCTTTAATCCAAGCACTTGGGAGACAGAAGGAGGAGGCTCACTGAGTTTGAGGCCAGCCTGGGTCTACAGAGTGAATTCCGGTCAGTCCGGGGTAGAGTGAGACCCTACCTCAAAAGAAACAAAACAAAACAAACAAACAAACAAACAAAAAAGTCCACAAATCCTACAAACTCTAAGAGTGGCTCTGCTTTTGGAAATTTAGGAACACTTCTTTTCCTGGGTAAGAAGCAGGCTTTATTAACATAGTAATTAATATGTTAGGTGTGTAAATTATCAAAATGTTTAAGCTTTAAAAACAGCAACCAGAGCCAGACATGGTGGCACACACCTTTAATCCCAGCACTAGGAGGTAGGTGGAAGTAGGAGGATAGACTCATGGTTTGAGGCCAGCCTGGTGCTATGGAGTGAGTTCCAGGTTAGCCTGGGCTAGAGTGAGACCCTACCTTGAACAACAAAACAAAAAAAGGCAACCATTTTGAGCCAACCTGAGATTACAGAGTGAATTCCAGATCAGCCTGGGCTAGAGTGAGACCCTATCTCGAAAAAAAAAAAAAATAAGGGGGACTGGAGAGGTGGCTCAGCAATTAAGACACTTGCCTGCAAAGCCACAGGACCTCAGTTCGATTCCCAAGAACCCATGTAAGCCAGACACACCCGGAGTTCATTTGCAGTGGCTGGAAGCCCTGGTGTGCCCATTCTCTCCCTCTCTCTCTGCCTCTTTCCCTCTCTCAAATAAATAAATAAAAATAAAAAAATAAGGGTTGGAGAGATGGCTTAGTGGTTAAGGCACATGCCTGCGAAGCCTAAGGACCCTGGTTCAATTCTCCAGGTCCCACATAAGCCAGATGCACAAAGGGGCACACGCGTCTGGAGTTTGTTTGAAGTGGCTAGAGGCCCTGGCACACCCATTCTCACTCTCCCTCTCTCTTTCCCTCTCTCTGTCTCTAATAAATAAATAAAAATAAAAAAATCTTAAAATAAATAGATAGATAGATAAATAAATAAATAAATAAATAAATAAATAAATAAAAAATAAACGGGGCTTGGTGGTGCACGCCTTTAATCTCAGCATTCGGAAGGCAGAGGTGGGAGGATCACTGTAAGTTCAAGGCCACCCTGAGACTACATAGTGAATTCCAGGTCAGCCTGAGCTAGAGTGAGACCCTACCTCAAAAAACCAAAAATAAATAAATAAATAAAATAAAATAAAAGTAAATAAATAAATAAAAAATAAGAAAAGGCAACCATTTAACACATTATTTTTAAATTTAAAATTTAAATTATCATCTCCATTTTCCTGCCCTGTCAGGCTCTTGTCTCTCTACAGTCACCATTCATACTACTTCCGATGCCTCTTAAATCCAGTTCCTTCTTTCTATGGCAACAGCCCATGTCCAGATCTCTTTAAGGGTCTCTCTCTATCTGGACCCTGGCAGTTGCCTAGCTGCTTTCCAATTTTTCCCATATCATTCTATCTCCCATACTTTCAGAGAAGGAGGAAACCCATTATGAAAATGTCATCATTTATAATAGCATTATTCACAATAGATCAAAGGTGGAGGCAACTCAAATGTCTATCAACTGATGAACAGATCAACAAAATGTGGAGTCACAAAAGGAATGAAGTACTGAAAACATGCTAAGAGAAAAAAAATCCAGACTCAAAAGGTCATGTATTCTATGACTCCACTCACATGTATATCCGGAAGGGGTAAATTCATAGACAGAAAACAGATTAGTGGCTTCTCTGATTGGAGGGGGGAGAAATGTAGAATGATGACTTACTGAATGTAGGGTTTCTTTTTAGGAAGGTGAAAATGTTCTAGAAGTAGATAGTGCTGATACTTGTATATTATTTTATTTTTAAATTTTAAAAATTTAATTTATTTTAGAGAGAGAGAAACAGAGAGAGAGAGGAGAGAGAGACTTGGCAGGCCAGGACCTCAGCCACTGCAATAGAACTCCAGATGCTTGTACCACCTACTGGGCATGTGTGACCTTGCACTTGCCTTACCTTTGTAGGTCTGGCTTATGTGGGATCTGGAGAGTCCAAAATAGCTCCTTCGGCTTTGCAGGCAGGTGCCTTAACTGCTAAGCCATCTCTCCAGCCCTTGTTTATTTATTTATTTTTGGTTTATCGAAGTAGGATCTCACTCTAGCCCAAGCTGACTAGAATTTACTATGTAGTTTAAGGTGGCCTTGAACCCATGGCAATCAGTTTACCTCTGCCTCCCGAGTGCTGAAATTAAAGGCATGCACCACCATGCCCAGCTCAGCCCTTATTTTTTAGTTTTATTTATTTATTAGAAACACAGAGACGGAGGGAGAGAGAGAAAGAATGGGTGTGCCAGGGCTTCTAGCTGCTGCAAACATGCACTACCATGTGCATCTGGCTTACGTGAGACCTGAAGAATTGAACCTGGGTCCTCAGGGTTTGCAGGCAAATGCCTTAACCACTAAGCCATCTCTCTAGCCCTTGTATATTATTATGTTATATTATATTATATTATATTATATTATATTATTTATTGTTTTTTGAGGTAGGGTATCACTCTAGCCCAGGCTGACCTGGAATTCACTATGTAGTCTCAGGGTGGCCTCAAACTCATGGTGATTCACCTCCTACCTCTGCCTCCCGAGGGCTGGGATTAAAGGCATGTGCCACCATGCCTGGCTCCTTATATATTATTTTAAATGTAGTAGATAACATTGACCAATTTTATGTTATGTGTTAGCACAATAAAGTGCTATCAAGCTGCTCAGTGCTATTGGCCCACAGGGCTGTTTTACTAGGATCCTTTTAGAGCCAGATTGAACGTGTCTTAGAATAG
Organism: Orientallactaga sibirica; assembly: GCA_036365145.1. Taxonomy (NCBI): domain Eukaryota; kingdom Metazoa; phylum Chordata; class Mammalia; order Rodentia; family Dipodidae; genus Orientallactaga; species Orientallactaga sibirica. Next base: position 55,144,232 of record JAEOAD010000006.1, read on the forward strand.
ATAAACCCTGAGGAAGGCTAGAGGAGAAGGTAATAACCAAATCCTAGACTCCAGTGGCTAAGATTTGCTAATGTGAGGTACTAAATGCCTCTCCTTTTTTTCTGTTTTTTTTTTTTTTTTTTTTTTGGTTTTTTGAGGTAGAGTCTCACTCTTGCCCAGGTTGACCTGGAATTCACTATAAAGTCTCAGGGTGGCCTTTAACTCATGGTGATCCTCCTTCCTCTGCCTCCCTAATGCTCGGATTAAAGGTGTGTGCCACCATGCTCGGCCTCTCTCTTTCTCTCTTTTTCTCTCTCTTTCTCTCTCTTTCTCTCTCTCTCTCTAACTTTTGGTGGGAGAAGGGTCTTGCCATGTAGCCCAGGCTGCCTCTAACTCCCAGTCTTCCTGCCTCTGCCTCTGCCTCTCAACTTCATGGATTATAGGAGTATGCCACCATCCCTGGCCAACTTCCTCTCCTCTTTTAAGTTTGAACATATATGAGTGCCCAGCAGGTCAGAGAAGCCCTGGTGCAGAACGTGAGAGATCCTGCTGAATGTGTACTGTCAGCTCACACAACTAGAGGTAAAGGTGGGTGACGGGGATGTGAGGATGGGCACAATTGTGTTTTCTTGAAGTCCTACAGGTGCAGATGCATAGAAGTAGGAAGGGGGAAGAAGAGCGTAGGAAAGACGTCCCATGGTTCTTGTCACCCCTTGCTCCTCACTTGGTTTGAGCATCACTGTCTCATTTCTTCTCTGAGGCAACTCTTGGTCCACAGTCTACCTTCTCCCTCTTTAATACGATGTCACGTTGTTCAGGTGTGCGCACCCGATTTCTTCCACAGGGAATTTTCTTCCACTGTTTCAGGATGTTCAAGTAATGAAGGTTTCCACCTCCTCTCCATCTCTCAGCTTCTTCTCCCCAGACAGTTCTGAAACTCTTGTCATCTGATAAAACCCAAGCCTCTGCTGAGGTCAACTCCAGGTTTCTCCACAGTCACCCATATGAGGGCAGCTGAATGTGGTAGATGACCAGCTCCATATACTATTAGGTATTCTTTTTCTTTTCTTTTCTTTTTTTCAAGGTAGAGTCTCACTCTAGCTTAGGCTGACCTGGAATTTTCTATGTAGTCTCAGGGTGGCCTTGAATTCACAATGATCCTCCTACCTCTGCCTCCCAAGTGCTGGGATTAAAGATGTGCATTGCCACGTCCAGCTAGTATTCTTTTTTTTGAAAAACAAAGTATATATTCACCAGGCATGGTGGCACACACTTTTAATCCCAGCACTTGGGAGACCAAGGTGGGAGGATTGCCGTGAGCTGGAGACAACCTTGAGACTACATAGCGAATTCCAGGTCAGCCTGGGCTAGGGTGAGACCCTACCTTGAAAAAAACAAAAGAAAAAAATTACTCAGTGGTTAAAAGCCTTTGCTTACAAAAAAAAATGCATCATTTGCATGCGTGTGTGTATGCATGGGTATACAGGCATGCTAGAGCCTCTTGCCTCTGCAAACAAAGTGCCAAATACTTGTGCCATGTTTTTGCAGCTGGCTTATGTGTGCAGCTTGGGAATTGAACCCAAGCAAGCACCTTTAACCACTGAGCCAGCCCCACTAATATGTATTCTTTAACAATGGCACCTTTATGTCTAGTTGGGCAAATTGTTGCTAGAGATAAAAGACTGTTTGGCAACCGCCTTGCTATCTATGTGTTCTCCTTGGGGCTGTTTAGAGAAATCACTGCTGTCACTAATAAATTTTAGAATGCTCAGTGCTGAGGATTTGAGAAGCACATAAGTCCCAGATCAGCACCTGTCATTAATTGAAGCCCCAATTTGAAACTGCTTTTTTCTCCAATGATGCATTTCAGAAAACACTAGTGGTTCTGTGGCAGAATTCTCGCCTCCTAAAGATGCGTCTCATAAAGTCATCTTTTTTGGCCTGAAGCCTCACAGCCGCTCACTGTACCTGCCATCTCTGATGCTCTGTTGTTGGCCACTTATGTCTTTGAGATATTCTCCAACAAAATTCCCAGAGACAGAATTCTGATTATAACATGTAAATCCCACTTCCCACCATATCATCCTAACTTGATGAAGACATGTTTAACTCTATCTTCAGAGCCTGGAACAGTGCCTGGTATGTGACAAATACTCAATAAATGCTTGCGGAATCAATGCATGAAGTGTATGAGAAGTATGAGAGTATTTATTAAGTAAGCTCATAGGATTATGGGTAGGAGAATTAGGCACAACTCTTCTACCCTAGGATTTAGATGCAGAAACTCCAATACTTTTTATCCATCATTTTCTTTCTTTCTTTCTTTTTTCTTTCTTTCTTTCTTTCTTTCTTTCTTTCTTTCTTTCTTTCTTTCTTTCTTTCTTTCTTTCTTTCTTCTCTTTCTTTCTTTCTTCTCTCTTTCTTTCTTCTCTTTCTTTCTTTCTTTCTTTCTTTCTTTCTTTCTTTCTTTCTTTTTTTTGGTTTTCTTGAGGTAGGGTCTCATTCTAGCCCAGGCTGACCTCGAATTCTCTATGTAGTCTCAGGGTGGCCTCGAACTCATGGCGATCCTTCTACCTCTACCTCCCAAGTGCTGGGATTAAAGGCGTGCACCACCATGCCCGGCTTCTTATCCATCATTTTCAAAGGACAAAAGAACTTCCCTAGCAGGGTGAGGAAAGTTGTTCTCTGACCTTCACATGTACGCTCTGACATGCACATGCACAAAGTCACACACATATGTAAAATAAATAAATACATTTTAAAATTTTCTAGAGCTGGGGGGATGATTTATCAGGTAAGAGGACTGGAATTTGATCCCCAACACCCACATAAGAAACTGTGCATGGTTGTGCATGCCTGTAAGTAACCCCAGAACTGAAGGGAGCAGAGACAGGAGGGTTACACAGACTCTCTGGTCAGCCAATCGAACAGAAAAACAGTGAGAAACCGGGTTTAGTGAGAAACCGTCTCGGGGAAGTAAGATGGAAGAGCAACAGAGGAGGACATCCAACATCCTCATTTGGCCTCCACATGTATAACATGAACCACACACCTCTCCACATACACATGTATACAATACACACACACACACACACACACACACAAAACCTAGGGGGGAGGGGAGGGGAATATGCATTTTTTGTATGTAAGTATAGAAGTTGTCAATAAAAAATTTTTTTAAAAACTAGTAAAAAAGGGTCAGGGAAGGGATAGTAGAGCTCACAAATCTATTATCCTTGGGTCTTTGGTTATTAAAACAAGTTTGGGGGCTGGAGAGCTGGCTTAGTGGTCAAGGCACTTGCCTGCGAAGCCAAAGGACCTATATTTGATTCCCCAGGACCCACGTAAGCCAGATGCACAAGGTGGCGCATGCATCTGGAATTCATTCGCAGTGGCTGAAGGCCCTGGCATGCCCATTCTCTTTCTCTCTCGGTCTGCCTGTTTCTCCTTTCTTTGTCAAATAAATAAAATAAAATTAGCTGGGTGTGGTGGCGCACGCCTTTAATCCCAGCACTTGGGAGGCAGAGGTAGGAGGATCGCCATGAGTTCAAGGGCACCGTGAGACTACGTAGTGAATTCCAGGTCAGCCTGAGCTAGAGTGAAACCCTACCTCAAACCCACCCACACCCCAAAAAAGAAAACAAATTTGAAGGCCTGGGATGGTCCAAATTGATGGCAGGCAGGCAAACAAAGAATTGGTGTAGGTCCCCAAGAGGATGGGGTCTTCTGTGTCAGAACCCAAGACTGGAGTGGAGGGGCTGGGGAGTTGAAAGAATGTAAGAACTACAGGGTGGGCGGGTGTACTGTGAGGCACTGCCCTCCCCACAGAAACTGACAGGTGCAACCATGACCAGACCACACAGTGACTGTTGATACCTTTCCAAACAAGACCCTCAGAAGAATGGAGGCGAGGGAGAGGGACATAAGAAGATAACCCGATGGAAATACGACCAATTTGCAATATGAGTATATATTAGAATTCCCAATAAAAGTATTTTAAAAAGAGTTCATGTTATAGAAGGAGAACAGTGGTGGTCCAAGACCTTTGCTAACCAAGGAAAGGTTCTGTGCGGAAGTGACATCTCAGGCTGAGCTCGGAAGAGAGGTCAGAAGGAGTGGCCAGGGAAAGGGGTGGTTTGGCAAATGTCTTAAATTTGGGAATTTGACAACAAAAGATCAGCAAGCTAGTGAGAGGAAAAATTGAGGGTAATGTAGCTAGAGATGTGGTTAGTGTAAAACAAGATGGCAGAACCTGTGGACTGTGTCGTCTGGACTTTGGAACAATGCAAGCTGTTGGTGAGTTGTAAGTAGGGGGTGTGATATGTATTTTCAGTTTTCTTGGAATAATCAAGAACCAAACTCTGGATTAAGGCAAATTCTCCACAGATAGAATTGTCCTCTTGGGAAGATTAGCAACAACTCTTGGCATGCGCTCTCATGAAATATAAATCTCACATTATGATGGGTCATAAGTATTATCTTTATTACCAATGAAAGTAGCTCATGTCTGTTTGGCACTTTGTGGCTTTCACTATATTCTGAGAGTGCAAACCAATGAAGAAGGCATTGGTATTAGCTCCATTTTACTGGGGAAGAAAGTGACGCTTGGTGAGATTAATATGCTTAAGGCCAATTAAGTACTATTAGCTCAAAGAGGCCTGAGCAAAATACTGAACTAGGTTCTCTAACGCATAAGCTTTTGTTCTGCCCTTTGACTACAAGAGTGTTTTCCAGACAAAGAATGAAGTTATATAATGTTTATAAGGATGAGTAAGAAACAATGTGAATCTGGGGTTGGTAGGTAAAGCTAATGAGTTCAAAATGGAACTAATTGAATCTGAGGTGACAGCAGGATTATAAAGTGGAGAAGCTCATAGACACATGTAAGGGTGTGGAGCCGGGCAAGAACGTCAGTGTGTCTATACAAGACAGAGCATGCTTTCTTGTTTTAGGAGCAGATCTAGCTGAGTATTTAACCCAGCAGAGTGTACTCTTGACATAGTAGACGACCCTCTTCATCTGGAAGGTAATTTTAAAACTTGATTGAATTATTCATGTGTTTTATAGGGAATACCTTATAGATCAAACTGAATATAGTATGGTCAATTAAAACACAGGATTTGGGCCTGGAGAGATGGCTTAGTGGTTAAATGCTTGCCTGTGAAGCCTAAGGGCCCCGGTTCGAAGCTTGATTCCCCAGAACCCACGTAAGCAGATGCACAAGGTGGCCCATGTGTCTGGAGTTTGTTTACAGTGGCTGGAGGCTCTGGCGTGCCCATTCTCTCTCTCTATCTGCCTCTTTCTCTCTCTGTCACTCTCAAATAAATATATAAACAAATTTTTTAAAAAAAGGATTTGAGGGCTGCAGAGATGGCTTAATGTTTAGGATGCTTTCCTGTGAAGCCCAAGGACCCAGGTTCAATTCCCCAGTACCCATGTAAGCCAGATGCACATGGTGGTGCTTACATCTGGAGTTCACTTGCAGTGGCTAGAGGCCCTGGGGTGACCATTCTCTCTATCTATCTATCTATCTATCTATTTACCTGCTTCTGGCTCTTTCTCTCTCACAAATAAATAAAATATTTTTTAAAAACCAGATCTGAGGAACTGGGAATAGACTATTTGCCTGGCACGTATAAAGCCCTGAGTTTAATCCTCAGCAGTGAAAACAGAAAAGAACAAGATTTGTACTGCCATTTAGGTGCTGAGCAAAGTTTAATCAGTTAATCATAATTTAATTAAAAATTAGTTTTCTTGGGTGCTGGAGAGATGGCTTAGCAGTAGCCTGTGAAACCTACGGACCCAGGTTTGATTCTCCAGGTCCCACGTAAGCCAGATGCACAAGGTGGCGTATGCATCTGGAGTTTGTTTTCAGTGTCTAGAGACATGGTGTGCCTATTATCTTGCTCTGTCTCAAATAAAAATAAATTAATAAAGTTTAAAAATTGGTTTTCTTGGGATAGAGATATGGTTCAGCAGTTAAGTGTGCTTCCTGTGCAAGCATGAGGGCCTGAGGGGGCCTGCAACCACCCAAGTTCAAATCTCAAGAGCCCATGTAAACAGCTGTGTGTGGCCAAGCATATCTGTAACCGCAGCCCTGTTGGGAGCGAAGACCAGGAAATCACTGGGGCTCATGAGCAGCAAGTTCTGGAATCAGAGACTCTGTTTGTAAGGGAAAATAGGCAGATGGGTGCTGGAGGACACCCGTGTTCTTCTCTGTCTGCCATGGGTGAGCACTTGTGATGTTGCATCAGCATATACATGTGCACACACCATACACGCTATACACATGTGAAAAACAACAACAACAAAAACAGGGGGCTGGAGAGATGGCTTAGCAGTTAAGGCACTTGTTTGCGAAACCCAAGGACCCAGGTTCAATTCTCCAATACCCATTTAAGCCAGATACACAAGGTGGCACATGTCTGGAGTTCGTTTGCAGTGGTGAGTGGCCCTGGCACATCCATTCTCTCTCTCTATATATATATATCTGCCTTTACCTCTGTCTCTCTCTCTTAAATAAATAAATATTCTTAAAAAAAACAAACCAAACAGGATAAAAAACTAAAAGGAAAAAATTCCTAGGGAATCAAGGGGGATTGGTTCCAGAATTGCCCCTTTACCCCACAGGATACCAATCTGCTGTGTTCAATATATAACTGATGAAATCCGGTAACTCACTAATGAATTGATCTATCCATAAGGGCACAGCTCTCATGACCCAACAACGTCTCACTTCAATACCACACAACAGGATTACGTTTCAACACTAGCTTTGAAGATATTCTAACCAGAGCACCCCTAAGTAAAAAAATAGTTAAATAGACAACATTTGAGATGTGAAAGCTTATTTTCACAAAACAAAAGTGATTCTGGGGTTGTAGAGATGTCTCAATGGTTAAGTCAGAAGCACAAAGTGACGCAGACATCTGGAGTTTCTTTGTTGCAGCTGGAGGCCCTGGTGTGCCCATTCTCTATGTCTCTCTTCTATCTCTCTCTGCTTGCAAATAAATAAAAAATTATAAATAAAAAAGTCATTCTGTTGTTAAAGCTTTATTTCCAAATAGGATGTCAAATTATTTTATATGGAAATTCTTAGAAAAAAAACTTTTTACAAAATACAGTATATGATTGCAGCTATAGGAAAATCACCCCCTGTGCACAGATAACTAACAAAAAGAACATTTACGAAAATATTAACCTCTGTTTACCACATAGATTCAAAATATCTATGCCACAAGTTACAAATTGTGCTCTAAAATTACTTGTGAAAATTCTGCTTTCTTCAAATGAGATATTTCTATTATAAGATATTTTTAAGGCTTGGAGAAGTGGCAAACCCCTGTAATCCCAGCACTTGGGAGGCTGAGACCTAAGGATTGTGATTTTGAGGCCAGTCTGGACTACCTAGCAAGACTTCCATCTCAAAAACCCCTACCCATCCCCAGAAGAAAAGAAGTTCTTTTTTAAAATATATTTTATTTATTTATTTATTTGAGAGAGAGAAAGAGAGAGAGAGAAAGAGAGAGAAAGAGAGAGAAGAGAGAGAAAGCGAGAGAGAATGGGTGTGCCAGGGCCTCCAGCCACTGCAAACAAACTCCAGATGCATGCACCCCCTTGTGCATCTGGCTTACTTGGGTCCTGGAGAATCGAACCGGGATCCTTTGGCTTTGCAGGCAAATGCCTTAACTGCTAAGCCATCTCTCCAACCCCAAGAAAAGAAATTCTTGTCACCAGTATTTGATTTGTTTTTCTGAGCCAAAGGAGAGCAACTTTGACAAAATTAAGCCCATTGGTTGCTCTGGAAGTACTTGGGAATGAGTTCAACGTGCCTGACTAGGAACCATTTCCCAGCACACAGCACTTATTGAGAAAGGCGCGGAATGTGACAGCTTTGATTATAATACATCTAATAAGAATTTCTGGCCGGGCGTGGTGGCGCACGCCTTTAATCCCAGCACTCGGGAGGCAGAGGTAGGAGGATTGCCGAGAGTTCAAGGCCACCCTGAGACTACATAGTTAATTCCAGGTCAGCCTGGACCAGAGTGAGACCCTACCTTGCAAAATCAAAAAAAAAAAAAAAAAAAAAAAAAAAGAATTTCTGATGACTCATACAGATTAACCCAGGAAATAATTCACCTCTTAAACATGTAAATAACTTTTGTTTTCTCTCTAGTGCTTACTCTTGGACCAAACTAAATTCCTTCGCTAGGAGTGTTAAATGGAGACCTCTGGCTTTGCTTTAAACTGACAATCTGGTACACACACACACACCTGTATTCTTCTGCCTTGGTTTTCTTATCCCTTTCTCATTTTGTTTTTTTCTTTTATAATCTATTTTATTTATTTATTATTTATTTTTTTTTGGTTTTTCGAGGTAGGGTCTCACTCTGGCCCAGGCTGACCTGGAATTCACTATGTAGTCTCAGGGTGGCCTTGAACTCATGGCAAATCCTACCTCTGCCTCACGAGTACTGGGATTAAAGGCGTGTGCCACCACGCCCAGCTTATTTTATTTTTTAATATTTTATTGTGAACAGAGAGAGAGAGAAAGAGAGGGAAAAGAGAGACAGAGTAAAAGAGAAAGAGAGTTGGGATATGTCAGGGCCTCTTGCCACTGCAAATGAACTACAGATGCATTTGCCATTTTATCATCTGGCTTTACATGAGGACTAGGGAACTGAACCTGGCCAGCAGGCTTTGCAAACAAGTGCTCTTAACCACCGAACCATTCATTGTCCCATCCCCCTTTCTTGTTTTCTTTAACAAAAACGGTTTTCCTTCCTGATTAAAACATAACCATTGTGGAATTAAAAAAATAGTTATGAGCTGGCGAGATGACTTACGCATGCATCTGGAGTTTGTTTGCAGTGTGGCTGGATGCTCTGGCATGCCCATTCTCTCTCTCTCTCTCTCTGCCTATCTCACACACAAATAAATAAACAAATAAAAATGATAAGAAGACAATTTAAAAGATTATTTATTTTTCCTTGTTGGCGCAGGCACCATGGCCAGCAGGTTTTATTCGCAAGTGCCTCTTTTTTGCTTTTCTATTTTGGTTTTTCAAGAAAGGGTCCTATTCTAGCTCAGTGACCTGGAATTCACTATGTAGTCTCAGGGTGGCCTTGAACTCACGGCGATCCTATCTCTGCCTCCTGAGTGCTGGGATTAAAAGCATGTGCCATCATGCCCAATGCAAGTGCCTTTTTAACTGCTGAGCCATCTCCACAACCTCAAAATATTTTTTTACTCAGTAAAATATGAAAAAGGAAATCATAATCATTCATGATCTATCTGTTCTTAGATTTTTTCAGCTTCTTATATTTTCTTGTATCTTATTTAAATGGTCCTATCTGTATAAATAGCTACATTTCATTACTTGTGTATCCAACTCCTCTCCACCAGTTAACATTTTAACACAGACATTTCTCCCGTAACTGGAGACATCACCTTCACTTTAATCCACCACTTCAGTGTGCTTTGTTTTAACTCGACAGCATGACTCTGTCCTAGTGGGCTGCACAAACCCCTTCTCTGCCTATCTGTCATTACCTTCCTTAGGGCTGCCCTGCTTTTTAGTCATCCCAGCTCAAAGGCACTGTCACACGATGCCTGACTGAGCTGGTTCAGAATGAATGGGATATCCATCCAGTCCTGAGGTGACAGAAGTGCCCAGGCACAGTTCAAGGTGAGCCTTGCCTTCCACATCACTTGGAACAATTCTCAACTTGAACAGGAACCACAGAAACAAAACCCTCAGCAAATGTTCTAAGGGCTTAAGACAGATCTCATTTCCTTAAGCTAAAACATACCTGCAACCACAGGAACTTTCAGGGAAGGGATTGGAGGAGGAGGAGGAAGTGGCCACCCCACCCAACTGTGATGGAAGAACGACTCTGGACGACTGCTCTAAATGCTCAGGGAGGATCACATGCTGGCTGGTTGAAGAGCCCTCGGTGACCCTGATGGATCTGGGTAAGTACACTGGCAATCTCTAACTTTTCTGAGGCACTAAATGGAGAGACGGGAGAAGTCTGGGGAGGGAGGAATACAGAGAAGACCAGACCTTGGGGAGCAAATACTACATAATATACAATTGTTTTTCACAAATGGGATTGTATAATGTATTTTATTTGAAGGCACACTTTAAAAACAACAGTGACATAGCTTGAAAATCTTTCCATTTCAGTATACGTCAGTCTTTGAAAAATTTGTAATGAGTATTGCATTGTAGGCTAAAAGCACAATTAATTTAATAGTGTGTTAATTTGTCACTGTCTTTTATCGACAGATGTTTAGTTTTTAATATTTGCTCTTACAAACAATGCTGCATTATGTGCCTGTTGAAATGACATGGGTGTGCAGACTTTTTTTAATGAAAGCTTTTTTTCTTTGGTTGTTTTCTTTGAGGTAAGATCTCACTCGAGCCCAGGCTGACCTGGAACTCACTCTGTAGTCCCAGACTGGCCTCAAACTCACAGCTATCCTCCTATCTCTGCCTCTCAAGTGCTGGGATTAAAGGTGTGCACCATCATGACTGACTTATGTGAAAAATTTTAAAAATATTTCTTTATTTATTTGCAAGGGGGAGGAATATTAATGAGATTCTAGGGCCTCTAACCACTGCAAATGAACAAATGAACTCCAGATACATGGGCCATTTTGTGCATCTGGCTTTACATGGGTATTGGGGAATCAAACCCATGTTGTTAGGCTTTGTAGGCAAACGCCTTAACTGCTAAGCCATTTCTCTAGGCCAAAGATTTTTGTTTGTTTTGGCTTTTCAAGGTAAGGTCTCGCTCTAGCTCAGGCTGACCTGGAATTCACTATGTAGTCTCAGGCTGGCCTGGAACTCATGGCTGTCCTCCAAAGACTTTTTAAAATATTTATTTGTTTATTTTATTTATGAAAGAGAGAGAAAAAATGGGCACGCCAGGGCTTCCTGCTGCTGCAAACAAACTCCAAATGCATGTGTTATTTGTGTATCTAGCTCTTTGTGGGCACTGGGGAATTGATCCATGAGTCTATGCAAATTAGCACCTTTAACCACTGAGCCATCTCTTCAGCCTGTGTGAAATATTTTTCAAAGAACAATTTTGGGAATTGGGGGGATGTGCAAGGCTCTAAGGTTCAATACCTAGCATGAAAAAAAAAAAAACTTAAAAAGAACAACTAGTGAATCAAAGATAATATCCACTTTAAGTTTTGATGGATAGAAACCGACTTTAAGTATATATGAATTTATACCTTCTTCACTATACGAGGCAGTCTATTTCCACATTCCCTCAAAAAAATTTTTATTATTGGTTTAAATAGATAAAAGATCTATTTGGGTTTCATTATGGTTTTAGTTTGCATTTTTACAATTACAGTCTCTATCTATGGCAAAAGACTTAATGATTTAGCCTATAAGACAACCCACGAACTCCTTTCTCCTGCCAGCAGCCATTAAAACTAAGTTCTGTGTGTAAATAATTAGTCACATAGACACCATTAAGCAATAATGTTTCAAGGAAGCAACATAGTAGTAAGAGATTAACTGGGAAACAGGTGGTTCAGAGCTTGAGAAATTGCAGAGCAGCGAGACCAGTGAGCTGAGCCCTGGACCTGACCTACTGAGCTTCCAGGGCTTCTGTACTTTTTGGTACCTTAGAGAAAGGAGATGGAGCTGTGGTTCTTATTGTGTCATTCCATAGAGAAGGTTCTGTCGAGAAGCCTGGACATGGCCTCCCTAGCTCTCCCAGTAGGGCAGCTCCTCTTAGGTCTGTTATTTTTTCACTTGAAGAAAGCACACAAAAAAAAAGAGGGATGGATGTCTGAGAGGGAAAATCAGAAAACCTTCACACTGGTACCACCTGCCAGAAATTGACTCTTTAGTCTACCTTAGTTTAAGTGCCAATTTAGCCTCTTACTAAGTAGCTGACACTGGACAAGTTACTTAACCTCACCAATCATCTTCCCATTTATATCTACTTACCTATTATTACAAGGAGTTCATAATAGCTCAAGGGGTAGCTGGAGGGTTAGAAGGAAATAATGTACATGAAGCCTGGAGCTTAATAACACTCACTGGATATTAGCTATGTACAAAACTATTATAGCCAGTGCTAAGATGTCCCCATGTTCTAAAATACTTGGGAAGGATTTCAGGAAGAAGGTGTATGCTGAGTTGTTCTCAAAAAAACTGACATAGTGAGATTAAGGAAGGGTCAGGGGCTGTCCAGACAGGGACATGGTATATTTGGGAGCCACAATATGAAAGAAGCAGAGCAATTTCATCAGCTGTTGGAAGATGAAATGGAGATACATTGCAGCCACACTGTCATTAGCTATGGAAAATGTGGATTTTAAAATTCAAGTTGTGAGTCGAGAGAGATGGCTTAGCAGTTAAGGTGCTTGCCTACGAAGCCAAGGGACCCAGGTTTGATTCCCCAGTGGCCACATAAGCCAGATGCACAAGGTGGCACATGTGTCTGGAGTTCATTTGCAGTAACTGGAGGCCCTGGTGCACCCATTCTCTCCCTCTCTCTCTCTCTCTCTCAAAATAAGTAAATAAATAAAATAAATATTTTTTAAAATGTTAAGTTATAGCTGGGCATGGTGGCTCATGCCTTTAATCCCAGCACTCAGGAGGATTGCCGTGAGTTCGAGACCACCCTGAGACTACATAGTTAATTCCAGGTCAGCCTGGGCCAGAGTGAGACCCTACCTCGAAAAAACAAAAAATTAAATAAATAAATTGTAGGACACTTTTATTCTTACATACTTAAAGAGGCACAGAACACTTCAGTAATTTCACCACATAAGAGTTTCTTCATAAACACAGAGAAATTCCTTCCCATTTTTAAAAATGGCAAAGAAAGCTGGGCGTTAATTCCAGGTCAGCCTGGGCCAGAGTGAGACCCTACCTCGAAAAAACAAAAATTAAATAAATAAATTGTAGGACACTTTTATTCTTACATACTTAAAGAGGCACAGAACACTTCAGTAATTTCACCACATAAGAGTTTCTTCATAAACACAGAGAAATTCCTTCCCATTTTTAAAAATGGCAAAAGAAAGCTGGGCATGGTGGCACACATCTTTAATCCCAGCACATGGGAGGCAGAAGTAGGAGGATTGCCATGAGTTTGAGGCCACCCTGAGACTACATAGTTAATTTCAGGTCAGCCTGGACCAGAGTGAAACCTACCTCGAAAAAAAAAAAAAAAAAAAGGCAAAAAAATGAAAAAGAGTGTTAAAGCCATAAAAGACAAAAATAATAAAAAAGTTAAGGCAGAAGAGGGAAGGATTTGAATTCATCTGGTGTTTGGTGGGAGAAGCCAATTCTTTCTGCTCTGTGCCACATGTCACTTGCCTTTTGCTGTCTCCACCTGGAGCATACCAGGTCTTGGGGGTGTTTTTAAAAATTTTTAAAATATTTTATTTATTTATTTATTTGAGAGAGAGGAGAGAGAGGCAGATAGAAAGAGAGAATAGGCACAGTGCCAGGGCCTCTAGCCACTGCAAACACACTCCAGACAAGCACTTTAAGCACTCGGCCATCTCTCTAACTCACCCTTCCCTTTTGTTAACTGGCTGTGGTCTTTATCTACACTTGCTGGGTCCTTACAAAGCCCCTATAACCACAGTTTTTAAACATATATTTATAGCTGCTACATGCCCAGAGGCCAGTTCCTCATACGCATAGAGCAGTCCCTCTTCTCCTCTTACCAACTTTTGAAGCAAGCCCAACAGACTGGGAATTTTTTTTTTTTGTGTGTGTGAGAGAGAGACAGAGAGAACTGGCACACTAGGGCCTCCAGCCACTGTAATCAAACTCAGGACACATGCGCTACCTTGCGCATCTGGCTTATGTGGGACCTGGAGAGTCGAACATGGGTCCTTAGGCTTTGCAGGCAAGTGCCTTAACCACTAAGCCATCTCTCCAGCCCTCTTGCCAAAATTTTAGTCCTCACTAGCATTTTGCTTAGCTTATTTGGCAGAACTCTGACTGCCTCCTCCCCCCTTGTCCTCTAGTCTGGGCTACATACCTCAACTAACTTAATCCTGAAGGATAGCTTTGATGCTGCCACCCCTGATCTTAATCAAAGTGACACCTTCCCCTAAACAGAAAAGGCCTGCCCGTTCAAAATGAAAGCATGGAAAACTTAAAAGAAAGAAATACTTCCCACAGTTTTCTAGTCTATGTTATATTTCAGTGCATTATTTCACTTTTTCCTGTCTAGAATGATTGCCCTATTCTTTAGTCTTTTTTTTGGTGCAGTTAGTGTTGGGAATAAATTTGTATCTTTTACACTTGCCGTGTATTTGGGTCTTATTGTCCATCCGTATGCTTATATTTTGTACATAAATGACGAGCTTAGAAAAAATGCCAGAAGAATTTGTGGGTCAAAGTTATTTTGTGTTTTGGGCTGGAGAGATGGCTCAAGCAGTTAAGGCACTTGCTTACTATACCAACAACCTGGGTTTGATTCCCCACTACCCACGTAAAGCCACATGCACAAAATGATGCATGCATCTGGAGTTTGTTTGCAGTAGCCAGAGGCCACACATTCTCTTTATCTTTCTTATTATCTTTATCTCTTTATCTTTCTCCTTGCAAATAAATAAATAAAGTATTTTTAAAGAGAAAAAAAGTTATTTTGTTTGAACATTTTTGTGATAAATATTGACAAATTGCTCTCAAGAAGGTGTAGCAGTTTGTTCCCCACCAGCGACAGAAAACTGCTTCACCATGGAAACAAACAGCTCAGCCTGGTTGAGAGTGAAGCCCTTCTTCCTACTGGCTTCACAGCCCTGGCAGACTCGTTCCCTCAGCTCCTCTGTGCCCACGTCTTCCTCTGCATGCATCTCTACCCCTAATTCCGCTTCTTCCTCATAGGAAAACACCGTAAACAATTCCTTCTATTTCCAAATAATACTATATTACATGAACATGTTGTTTTACACAAATGGTAGTATCCAAATGTATTATCTGATGACTCAATTTAAAAAATCTTAATCAAGCCGGGCGTTGTGGTGCACGCCTTTAATCCTAGCACTCGGGAGGCAGAGGTAGGAGGGTCTCCGTGAGTTTGAGGCCACCCTGAGACTACATAGTGAATTCCAGGTCTGCCTGGACCAGAGCAAGACCCTACCTCAAAAACAACAACAACAACAACAAATTCTTAATCAAGCTTGGTGTGGTGCTGCATATCTTTAATCCCAGCACTTGGGAGGCAGAGGTGGGAGGATCTCTGAGAGTTTGAGGCCACCCTGAGGCTGCATAGTGAATCCCAGGACAGCTTGAGCTAGAGGGAGACTTTACCTTAAAAAAATTTTTAAAGTCTTAAAAAATACCTCTTGGAAATCTTTACATGTTAGTGCATATCAGTCTTATTTTGTTTATTTGTCTGCTTGCTTTTTTTTTTTTTTTTTTTGAGGCAGAGTCTCACTGTAGCCCAGGCTGGCCTAGAACTCACTCTGTAGCCTAATGCTAGCTTCAAACTCATGACAATCCTTCAACTCAGCCTCCTGAGTGCTGGGATTAAAGGCTTGTGCCATCATGCCTGTCACTGGATTTTTTTTTTCGAGGTATGGTATCATTCTAGCCCAGGCTGACCTGGAATTCACGATGTAGTCTCAGGGTGGCCTTGAACTCACAGCAATCCTCCCACCTCTGCCTCCCAAGTGTTGGGATTAAAGGCGTGAGCCACCACGCCTGGCTTGGCTTTTTAATATATATATATTTAAATTTTTTTCTTTTATATTTTGGTTTTATTTATGAGAGAGGGAGAGAGAAAGGAGTGAGAGAATGGACACATCTGGGCCTATAGTCACTGCAAATGAACTACAGATTCATGAGCCACTATGTGTATGTACCTACTGGCTTATGTGGGTACTAGGGAATTAAACCTGGGCCCTTAGGCTTCAGAGGCAAATTCCTCAACTGCTAAGCCATCTCTTCAGCCCTAAAACATATTTTTATTTATTTATTTGTGTATGAGAGAAAGAGAGACAGACAGACACACAGAATATGAGCATGCCAGGGTCTCTTGCTGCTGCAAACTCCAGATGCTTTACATGCGTACTGGGGAATTGAGCGTGGGCCAGCAGGTTTTGCAGGCAAGTGCCTTTAACCACTGAACCTTCTCCAAAACCCTTTGTTTTGTTGTTCTTTTTGAGACAGGGTTTTGTTATATACCCAACACTGACCTGAAGTTTGCCATCTTCCTTCTCCGTGCCTGGCTTAATTTAAAAAAAAAAAATTATTTATTTTCCAGGAGAGAGAGAGAGAGAGAGAGAATGGGCATGCTGGGGCCTCTAGCCACTGTAAACAAACTCCAGAAGCATGAGCCACTTTGTGCATCTACCTTATATGGGTACTAGGAATCAAAGGGTCCTTAGCCTTTGCAGGCAAGAGCCTTAACTGCTAAGTCATCCTTCCAGCCCCTAAAGACAAAACTTTGTAACAGCTTGCAGGTCTCCATTCTGGGCAGATAAATACAATTCATTTCATATATTTATTGATTTGTTTATCTTGTTAGTGTCCTTTACTGCTGGACTTCTAGTATTTGCTCTTATAAGCACAGCTACAATAGATAAAATAACTGTAAGTATTAGCAAATATAGTTTTAAATCTTATGTATTTAAAAAAATAAGCTGGAGAGAGATGGCTAAGTGGTTAAGGTGCTTGCCTGCAAAGCCTAACAACCCAAGTTCGATTCCCCAGTACTCACATAAAGCCAGCTACACAAAGTGGTGCATGCACCTGGAGTTAATTTGCAGCAGCTGGAGGCCCTGGTGTACCCATTCTCTCTTTCTCTTCTCGCTTATCTCCCTCTGCTTGCAAATAAATAAAAAAAATTTTTAAAAATTTAGAGAGCCTGGCTTGGTGGTGCACGCCTTTAATCCCAGCACTTGGGAGGCAGAGGTAGGAGTATCACTGTGAGTTCAAGGCCACCCTGAGACTACATAGTGAATTCCAGGTCAGCCTGGACTAGAAAGAGACCCTACCTTGAAAACACCAAAAAAAGAAAAAAAAAATAGTAAGTCTACAGGATCATGGGTTTCACTAGGGCATTGATACATGTATATTATTGCACTTTGCTCACATTCACCATGTCATTGCTCTCCCACTGGTCCCTGTTCTCTTCCTAAACAAGTCCTCATTTGCTGCATGAGCAAATACTTCATGTGAAAGGTTTGTAAATGAACAATTATCAAGGAATAAGAGAGCTGACCTTCTCCACTGTTAAAGGTGCTTGCTTGAAAGCCTGCTGGCTGGGTTCAATGCCTAGTACCCATGTAAAGCAGGGTGCAAAGTGGCACCTTCATCTGTGATCCCAACAAGCCTACAACAATGGGAGGCAAAGCTAGGAGATGCCCAGGCTCATGGGCTGACGTTCATTTATTTATAGGCTGAGAGTTCATTTGCAGTAGAAAAAGACCCTGTTTCTGGGCTGGAGAGATGGCTTAGTGGTTAAGGCACATGCCTGTGAAGCCTAAAGACTGCAGTTCAATTCTCAGAACAAGACGTAAGCCAGATGCCCAAAACCAGTATGCGTCTGGGTTGTTTGACAACTAAAAGAAACAAGTTCCCCATTTCCCCCTCTCACTTTCCCTTTCTCTGTCTCTAATAAATAAATAAAAATAAAATATTTTTTAAAAAAGAAAGAAAAAGACCCTGTTTCAAAGAAGGTGGAACACAGACACTTCTGAATTGTCCTCTGACCTCCACATGTGTCCCTGTGCACAAATAAATTTAAAAAGAACCATCATGGATGAAAAGAAAAGCACTTCTATCAACTAATTTTCTCTAAGAAGTCCATAGAATTTACTTGGTTAATACTGGCCATATTTGAGAAAGTCATATTTCCATATGAATTCAACAAATAGATTACTGTCATTCTTTTAAATATTTTTGAATAGTTCAAATGTGGATCTCATTATTGTTTTGTGTGCATTTAGTTAGCAAGGTCTTTTTAGTATCTGGAGCCACTTTTATTCATTGTGAACTACTGTAATCTCCTATTTCTGCTTCTGCTGGCTCACTTCTCAGACCTCACACACATATGGATTAGCCATTCAGCAAACATTACTTAACTTCGTACTTACCAGGGAAGGAAGGAGGTGGTGGAGGTTAAGGGGGCAGGCTCTGGAGAATCTCAGCTCTACCCAGCATCTTCCTCCACTTCAGGAGCAATATTAACATAATTCCATCACAGAATAGGTGTGAGAATGTAAATGATTTTTACATGTAAAGTGCTCCAAACAATTTATTTTTTCTTTTTGATTTATTTGAGAGAAAGAGGCAAATGGAATGAGAGAGAGAATAGGTGTACTGGAGCCTCTAGCTGCTGCAAACAAATTCAAGATGCATGTGCAACCTTGTGCATCTATTATCTAGTTCTTGGGTACTGGGGTGAGCAGAGGTGGACATCACCCCTGGCCAACATCAGGTGAACAACAGCAACAGGAGAGTGTGCCAAACACTGGCAAGGGGAACACTGGTTATAACACCCATAAGCCCCCCCAATACACTCCATCCTTCATTCCTAAATCTCCATCAGCTGGGAGACTGGCATTCAGAACACCTAAGTTTATGGGACCCCTGAATCAAACCATCTCTCTTTTTTTTTTTAAAGGTTGATAATATATCAGGATATACTTTGATCCTTTTATACCCGCGTCTTTGCATTAGTCCAGCAAGCGCCAGGAGTCTTGTATCCGAGGCTTGCCTCTCATCTTACTCATGTCATTAACTCCAGTGGGACTGTAGCCAAGTCAGGCCTTGTGGGTGCTGACATGTTTTTCTAATTGTTTCTGCTGGGTTTCTTGCACTGTTGAACCTCTTCCTGATTCCCTCAGCTTCCCTTCCTTTTATTCTCTTAGTCAAGTCTCCTTGACACGAAAAGCCCTTTAGTGAGCCAAATGCATAATTACATAGAACAATGAGAAATCAGAAGCATCCAGTGGGGAATGTGTTTCTTCCCTGTATGACAACCTGGGGCTTAGAGAGGAAGACCTCCCCCTTCTCCTCAGCTTTGCTTCCTGAGCGGAGAGAAGGAAGCCTGGATTTAAGGAGTGTTGCGCTTGACTGCCCTTGAGAACTAGGATCCACGGTGCTGTGAACAGCAGCTAAGAAGCTGCCTCATCCCTGTTCCCTCCTGTGCGGGGCATGTAGGCTCCCGACTCTCTTCACTGCCTCTTTGAGCTCACAGGGCAGTGGGTCTCTGGGAATGTATTTAGGGTTGAGAAGCTTCCTGGCAAGGCTCAGTGGTCTTGATATGAACATTCCAGACTCCTCAAGAATGCAAACTGTAGTTTCACACAAACTTTTCACCATGACCACAGTTCATATCACAACTCAGTTATACATAAACAACCTTGTTCTTCCAATGTGCAATGCTTTGTGATATTTTCTATTATTATTATTGTTGTTGTTGTTTATTTATTAGCAACAGACAGAGAGAGAAAGAGGCGCGGGAAGGGAGGAGAGGTGCACCAGGGCCTCTAGCCACTGCAAACGAACTCCAGGTGCATGCGCCACATTGTGCATCTGGCTTACGTGGGTACTGGGGAGTCGAGCCTTGAACCAGGGTCCTTAGGCTTCACAGGCAAGTGCTTAATGGCTAAGCCATCTCTATAGACCTATTTTTGTTATTTTGATTGTCTTTCTTGAAATTGTTCTCATAACCTACTAATAGGTTGGACCTGAACGTTTTTTAAAATGCTTTTAAATAATTCCAAGGTATTTGTCTTAAATATTTCTCTGACTTTTCTAGTTCCAATGGCATACATATTTAAGTGCCCAAATTACATCAGAAGTCTGAAAAACTGGGTACCATTTGATCCAGTAATTCACCTGAAGGAAAGCTTATTCCTAGGAAGAGGATCAGTGGATAATTGTGAACACTGCTTTCAGACATTTGACAAATTTAATGAGAAAGATGAACATATGGAACATGCATTTACATTTTCTTTTTTCATATTTTCTTTTTATTTTTTTATCTTAGAGAGAGAGAGAGAATTGGTGCACCAGGGTCTCAAGCCACTGAAATTGAACTCCAGATGCCACCTAGTGGGCATGTGCAGCAAATTCGTTTGCCTCACCTTTGTGCGTCTGGCTGCGTGGGGATCTGGAGTGTAGAACATGGGTCCTTAGGGCTTCACAGGCAAGCGCTTTAACCACTAAGCCATCTCTCCAGTTCAGAACCTACATTTGATTTTAGGCTGTGAAAAAAAATTTTCAGAGACCTAATCCAGCTTTCATTTGAGAAATACATGAGGTCATGGCTACATTTATTAGTGACTCAGTGATAACCTGGAGGGAAAGTTATGAGGATGCTCACCATGGCCTCCATCTTAAGCCCCAAAGTTTACAGCCATCTTCATGCCCAACAGCCACAATAAAGACATGGAGAAGAGTTTAGACAGCTGGCAGATCAAGCACTTGGGTGAGAGAACTGGGATTAAAAAAGTCCAAAGCAGGAAAAAATAGGAAAGATACAAGCATAAAGAATCCATGTAGAAGTGCCATGCAGAAAGCACAAAGGTGGCTGGGAGCAAGCATGAGGATTTCTTCCAGGGTACTCTTGGCTTGGCATGGGCTCTATCCCTCAATGCCAAAGCAGCTGCCTCTCCCAATCACCACAGAAATGTCTCCAGACATGGTCAAATGTCTTTCAGGAGGGGACAAATTTTTTGCTAGTTGGGAAGTCCACTGGAATACTTTGATGTTCAGGTGGGGATGGTGCTAATGGATTTTTTTGTTGTCAGTAAGTGTAATAGAAACACTGTTAACAAAACAGGCAACGGCTGCAAATGGCGTCCTCTTTGCTGCACTTTCCAAGGTTCCTCAGGTAACTAGGATATTGCTGGTACTTACTCTGTGCTTGTCATGATGCAAGCTCAGGAGTCTCTATCCGAGGCACCCATCTTACTCATGTCATTAACCCAGTGAAAATGCTGTGAACTAGGAATATGGCTGCCTCCATGTTTTTCAGATTGAACACTAAGGTCTAGGGATGTTGAACGACTTTCTTTTTTAAAACAAACAAACTTCCTTTTAAACAAACAATCTTTTATTTTTGACACGAAAGCCCTTTAGTGAGCCAAATGTATAATTACATAGAACAACAGAGAAATCAGAAGCATCCAGTGGGGAATGTGTTTCTTCCTGTATGACAACCTGGGGCTTGTGCAGCCTTCGTTTGCCTCACCTTTGTGCGTCTGGCTAGCGTGGGATCTGGAGTGTAGAACATGGGTCCTTAGGCTTCACAGGCAAGTGCCTTAACACTAAGCCATCTCTCAGTTCAGAACCTACATTTGATTTTAGGCTGTGAAAAAAATTTTCAGAGACCTAATCCATGCTTTTCATTTGAGAAATACATGAGGTCATGGCTACATTCCTTAGTGACTCAGTGAAAACCGGGAGGAAAGTTATGAGGATGCTCACCAGGCCTCCAACTTAAGCCCCAAAGTTTACAGCCATCTTCATGCCCAACGGCCACAATAAAGACATGGAGAAGAGTTTAGACAGCTGGCAAGATCAAGCACTTGGGTGAGAGAACTGGGATTCAAAAAGTCCAAAGAAGCAGGAAAAAATAGGAAAGATACAAAGCATAAAGAATCCATGTAGAAGTGCCAAATGCAGAAAGCACAAAGGTGGCTAGGAGCAAGCATGAGGATTTCTTCTAGGTTTATCTTAGAGAGAGAGAGAGAATTGGTGCACCAGGGTCTCAAGCCACTGAAATTGAACTCCAGATGCCACCTAGTGGGCATGTGCAGCCTTGCGTTTGCCTCACCTTTGTGCGTCTGGCTAACGTGGGATCTGGAGTGTAGAACATGGGTCCTTAGGCTTCACAGGCAAGCGCTTTAACCACTAAGCCATCTCTCCAGTTCAGAACCTACATTTGATTTTAGGCTGTGAAAAAAAATTTTCAGAGACCTAATCCATGCTTTTCATTTGAGAAATACATGAGGTCATGGCTACATTCCTTAGTGACTCAGTGATAACCTGGAGGAAAGTTATGAGGATGCTCACCAGGCCTCCATCTTAAGCCCCAAAGTTTACAGCCATCTTCATGCCCAACAGCCACAATAAAGACATGGAGAAGAGTTTAGACAGCTGGCAAGATCAAGCACTTGGGTGAGAGAACTGGGATTCAAAAAGTCCAAAGAAGCAGGAAAAAATAGGAAAGATACAAAGCATAAAGAATCCATGTAGAAGTGCCAAATGCAGAAAGCACAAAGGTGGCTAGGAGCAAGCATGAGGATTTCTTCTAGGGTGCTCTTTATTGGCACCCAGGGCTCTGTCCACTCAATGCCAGCAGCAGCAGCCTCTCCCCAATCACCACAGAAATGTCTCCAGACATGGTCAAATGTCTTTCAGGGGACAAAATTTTTGCTTGTTGGGAATCACTGGAATACTTTGATGTTCTGCCCGGAGAAAGAGCTAATGGATTTTTGTTGTCAGTAAGTGTAATAGAAACACTGTTAACAAAAACAGCAAGGCAAATGCAGCGTGCGCTGCACTGTCAGCGCTCCTCAGAGTAACTAGGAGTTGCTGGTACTTACTCTGTGCTTGTCATGATGCCAAGGCTCTCTCTCACGCAGGCACCCTCACTTCTGACCCATGAAAATGCTGTGAACTAGGAATATGGCTGCCTCCCTGTTTTTCAGATGAGAACACTAAGGTCTAGGGATGTTAAGCGACTTTCTTTTTTTTAAAACAAACAAACAAACAAACAAACAAACAATCTTTTTATTTTTTTTATTTGACAGTGAGGAAGAGAGAGAGAGAGGGAGGAAGAGAATGGGCGCGCCAGGGCCTCCAGCCACTACAAATGAACTCCAGATGCATGTGCCACCTTGTGCATCTGGCTAATGTAGGTCCTGGGGAATCGAACCTGAGTTCTTTGGCTTTGCAGGCAAACACCTTAACCACTAAGCCATCCCTCCAGCCCTTAAGCAACTTTCTTGAGGTCTCACAAGCTTCTTATGAAGGTGGTGACCTGGGGTTGTGTCATTTCAGAGCCTGCACACTTGTCATTATCTTATGGAAGTTTCACAATCATATGCTAGCGGTACACCACCAAAAGCAATCAATGATTTTCTTATAGAACTGAAATATGACTGAGAAATAAGAAATAGCTTACAAGTAACCCTGAGTCTCCCTAGTACCCTAAAACAGGAACTTGGCCTACAGCAGATGCTTAGCTCCTATCAGTTCATTGACATCATCCATACAAAATTCTACTGTGCTTATTCTTTTTTTTTTTTTTTCAAGGTAGGGTTTCCCTCTAGCCTAGGCTGACCTGGAATTCACTCTGTATTCTCTGGGTGGCCTTGAACTCATGGCGATCCCAACAGTCCTCCAGTGCTGTGGCTCTGGGTCTGGGTGTGGAGGCCCCAGAATTGAGACACTCTTCCTCCCTGGCTGGAGCCTGCTGCATTGCCTTCTGAGACTGCCGTGAAATTAGGAAGCAGGGAGGCAGAAAGGCTAATTACTGGGCAGGAATCTTTACCCATGTCAGAGTCATCTTCCACAGAAACGATTAAGTATTGGAGTTGCTTGATCCGGAGTGACAGCTGGGCAGTGATCTAACCCCCTTCTCCCCAAGTGGCAGCCTTGGAGCTCAGGTCGGTAGACCTTCAGATCCCCAAGAACAACAAGGAGCATCACACTCAGGAGATGGGCTGGAAGCAGCTCATTTTGCGCCGCAGCCAGTCCTTCACTATCCAGTTGAAGCTCAACCGACCCTTCCAGCCCCAGTCGGACCACATCATCTTCGTGGCTGAGACAGGTGAGGTTGCTCTGCCCCCCCCCCATCCACGTCCACTCAAAACAGGATGGTAGCAAAGTTCACCTGCAGGGCTGGTGCCACTCCTTTCTGAAGCAGCCTTTCTCTCCTCTGAGACCCTCATATTCACTACTAATAGACCTGTTAAGGAAAGATCTGGCCAGCTCAGCAAACTGATATTGGAGGAATGGCAACTAACCTTAAGTACACAGGTGCAGTGCTAAAATTTACCATATATGGT
The DNA here is from genome assembly GCA_036365145.1 of Orientallactaga sibirica. Classification (NCBI taxonomy): domain Eukaryota; kingdom Metazoa; phylum Chordata; class Mammalia; order Rodentia; family Dipodidae; genus Orientallactaga; species Orientallactaga sibirica. The sequence continues at coordinate 55,168,241 of JAEOAD010000006.1, forward strand.
TTCTTTTAATCCCTGTGGAAGACTTTCAGATGGGTACTATTATGGTCCCATTTTATAGATTAGAAGAAAAAAATCAGGGCTGGAGAGATGGCACTTGATGGCACAGCCAAGGGACCCAGGTTCGATTCCCCAGGACCCACATAAAGCCAGATGCACAAGGTAGAACATGCATCTGGAGTTCATATACAGTGGCTAGAGGCATGCCCATTCTCTATCTATCTATCTATCTATTTATCTATGCCTCTCTCTAAATAAATAAATAAAAGAAATAATAAAAAAATCAGAAGTCCAGAGATCTTAAGTGGTTTACCCAAGAAGGCTAAATGGCAGTCAAATCCTTAAATTTAGCAAGTGGTAGGGGTAGTGGGAGTCCTCCCAAGCTACAAGGAATCATATACTACATGGATTTTTTTTTTTTTTTTTTTTTAGTCACCTGTGGGGTCATTCTCTTCTATCCAGGTCCAGAGCCCTCAGAGCTGCTGGGGACCCGAGCAACGTTCTTCCTCACTCACACTCGGCGGGGGAATGTTTGGAGTGCTTCTGACTTCACCATTACCTCCGACTCTCTTCACGTCTCCCTGTTTACACCAGCTGATGCAGCCATTGGCCACTACACACTAAAGACAGAGATCTCCCAGGGCCAGGCTCCTAGTGTGACTTACCCACTGGGCAGATTCATCCTGCTTTTTAATCCATGGAGTGCGGGTAAGACTTGCTCCCTCCCAGTCTGTAGTGTTAACCTGATCCTTTGGGAATGTTCTGTGAGGTTCTCCTGAGAAAGTCCAGAGAATAAAATTACCAAATAACTCTGCAACATCCTACTATGCACTCTCACTACAAAAAAAAAAATCTTTCTTTTTTCTTTTTTGCTCTGTGTGTATGTGTTTGTGCACATATGTGCATGTGAGTGTGGGCATGCATGTACCAATATGTGTGTGTGGAGGTCAGAGGACAACATTTTGGATGTTGGTCTATGCTTTCCACCTCGTTTGGTGGCAGGGTCTCTTGTAATCACTGTGCTGTGTTCACCAGGCTAACTCAGCTGTAAGCTTCCAGGAAATTCTCCTGCCTCTGTCTTCCATCTCACCATACGCATGCCACCATAGCTTATGGTTCTTTACATGGAGTCTGGGGATCCAAACTCAGGTATTCACACATGCTTGATTTACTGAGCAGTTTCCCCAGTCCTCTATTTTTCTTTATTTCTTCATTTCTCTTTCTTTTCTTTCTTTCTTTCTTTCTTTCTTTCTTTCTTTCTTTCTTTCTTTCTTCTTTCTTTTTTCTTTTCTTTTTATTTGAGAGAGAGAGAGAAAGAATGAGAATGGGAACGCCAGGGCCTCTAACCACTGCAAATGAACTCCAGACACATGTGCCACCATGTGCATCTGGCTTACATGGGTACTGGGGAATCGAACCTGTGTCCTTAGGCTTCACAGGCAAGTGCCTTAACACTAAGCCATCTCTCCAGCTCTTTTTTCTTTCTTTTTCTTTTTTTGACACAGGGTTTTGCTCTGCAATTTAAGCTGCCATCAAACTCATGATCCTCTTGCCTTAACCTCCTGAGTGTTGGTATTAGAGGTATGAACCATCATATCTGGCTCTAAAAAATACTTTCATAGAGAAAACTTTAAATTTCTTTTTGAAATTAATTGATTAATTAATTTGAGAAACAGAAACACAGAGTATGGATGGGTGTGCTAGGGCCTCCTGCCACCACCAGACACATATCAATCACTTTGTATATCTGGCTTTATGTGGGGAATTGAACCCGGGCTGTCAGGCTTTGCAAGCAAGCACATTTAGCCACTGTGCCATGTCTCCAGCCCTTAAATTTATTTTTTGACAAGTTCATACATGCATGTAATGTGTTTTGATCATATTTATGCCCCACATCCCTCTCTCTGGTCCCTCCCACCCCTAATGACCCTCTTCTTCCTGACTAGTCCCTCACTTATCATCATGGGCTTTGTTCTGGTGACCCACTGAGTTTAATTAAGGTGACTTGAATGAGCGTGAATTGGGTGTTATTTACTGGAGTATGGACAATTTACCAGTGGCTACACCACTGAAGGAAATTACTTCCCCTTCCCCAGCAATCACTAACTACCTAAGGGCAGAGGTGGGCTCTTATGAGCCCCTCTCCCATCTATGATGGAATGTTGATGGGCTCAGTCTTGCCCAGGTCTTGTGTAGGTACCACAGCTGCTGTGAGTTCATGAGTGCGATGGCATGGCACATGTCACAGAACTTCTCATCCTCTGGGCCTTGAATTCTTTTCTCCCCTCTTCCACAGTGTTCCCTGGGTCTTGAAAGGGGCAACATAGATGTTCTGCTTAGGGCTGAGTACTCCACAGTTATTTATTCTCAGCATTCTAAACAGTTATGAGTCTCTGCATAACACACCACCCACTGCAAAAAGAAACTGCTCTGGTCAAGGCTGAGATTAGCACTGTCTTTGACTATTGACCTAAATATCTAGAAGGCAGTTTGATGACATGTCAACCTAGCAAAGCAACAGTAGTGGGTTCTCCTTATGCCTATGACCTCCCAAGCCATGCATGGACTTTTGATCAGGTTTATAGTACCTCCTGTGGAGTGAGTCTCAAATCCAGTCAGAACGTGGTTGGTTACTCCCATAATAGCCATGCCACTATTGCATCACTGGGCACACCTTACCTGGCAGGTTGGTAGTGTAGCATTCAAGGTTGAGCATCTGGCTTATGTGGGTCCTAGGGAATCAAACCTGGGTCCTTTGTCTTTCCAGGCAAGTACCTTAACCACTAAGCCATCTCTCCAGCCCCAAAGCCCATTTTTAAAATTGGGTCATTTGTCTCCTTGATGTTTAGTTTTTTGAGTTCTGTTTGTCCTAGATGTTAATCCTCCATTACATGTATAGCTGGAAGAGATTTTCTCCCATTCTATAGGCTGCTCTTCACTCAATTTACAGTTTCTTTTCTATTAGAAACTTATTTGTTGATTGTTGGCCTTATTTCCTGAGTGAATGGAGTCCTATTCAGAAAGTCCGTACCTATGTCTATAGCTTGATGTATAATCTCTATTTTTTTCCCCAAGTAGTTTTAGTTTTGGGTCTTTCATTGAGGTGTTTGATCCATTTGGAGTTGATTTTTGTGAAAGGTAAGAGATAAGAATCTAGCTGCAACTTTCTGCATGTAGATGTAGTGGTTTGAATGTAAAATGTTACCCAGCAAGGTGTGGTGGGGCACGCCTTTAATCTCAGCATTCAGAAGGTGGAGGTAGGAGGATTGTTATGAGTTTGAGGCCAGCCTGAGACTAGGTAGTGAATTCCAGGTCAGCCTGGGCTAGAGCAAGACTCTACCTCGAAAAACCAAAAAAAGAAAAAAAAAGAAAAAAAAAAAGGAGAAAAAAAAAAAAGTATTGCCCATGGCCTCGTGTTTAAATACTTAATCCCCAGTTGGTGGCACTGCTCTGGAAGGTTGTGGGACCTTTAGGAGTGTGTCACTGGGGAAGGCTTTTAAGGGTTACAGCCCTTGCTACTCACTACTTCCTCCCTGCTGATGTGAAGATGTGATACAAGCTTCCCGCTCAGGCCAGCCATGCCTTCCCTGTCATAATAGACCCTTCCCCTCAAAACTTTAAGCCACAAATAAACCCTTTTATTCCCTAAGTTGCTTCTGGTTGGTTATTTTGTCACAGCAATAAGAAAGTGACTAAAACAGAAGATACTGAATTTTCTAAGTCCCATTTGTTGAAGATGTTATCTTTTCCACAATGTACATTTTTTGGCATCTTTGTTAAAGATGGGGAAATCAGCTCATTCTCTCTTTATCTGCCTCTTTCTTTCTCTCTCTTAAATAAATAAATAAATAAATAAATAAATAAATAAATAAATAAATGGAAAAGCACTGGAGAGATGCCTTAGCAGTTAAGGATCTTGCCTGTGAAGCATTAAGGACCCAGGTTTGATTCTCCAGTACCCACATAGGCCAAATGCACAAAGTGGCACATGTTCTGGAGTTCATTTGCAGTGGCTGGAGGTTCATTGTCTGTCTGTCTGTCTGCCTCTTTCTCTCTATCTCTGTTTCTCTCAAATAAATAAATAAATAAAATAGTTTTTAAAAAATTTAAAAAGTTAAGTAACTGGGGCTGCAGAGATGGTTCAGTAGGTAAAGGCACTTGCTTGTAAATCCTGAAAACCTGGGTTAGATTCCCCATTACCCATGTGGAGCCAGAGGCACAAAGTGATGCATGCAACTAGAATTTATTTGCAGTGGCAGGAGGCCTGAATATGCCCATACTCTCTCCTACTCTTAAATAAATAAATAAATAAATAAATAAATAAATACAGGCTGGAGAGATGGCTTAGTGGTTAAGACACTTGCCAGTGAAGCCTAAGGACCCACGTTTGATTTCCCAATACCAACATAAGCCAGGTGCACAGGTGGCACATGTATCTGGAGTTCATTTGCAGTGGCTAGAGGCCCTGGTGTATCCATTCACTCTCTTTTTATCTGCTTTTTTCTCTCTCTCAAGTAAATAAATAAACAAAATATAAAAATAAATAAATAATTTTATAAAAATAAGGTGGGGGTGGTAGGGAGAGTCTGGGAAGATGGCTCAGAGATTAAAGGTGATGGCTTGACAAGCCTGCTGGCCCAGGTTCAATTCCCAAATCACCCATATGAGCTGGATGCAAAAAGTGGCCCAAGCCAGGCTTGGTGGTGCACGCCTTTAATCCCAGCACTCAGGAGGCAGAGATAGGAGTATTGCTGTGAGTTCAAGGCCACCCTGAGACTACACAGTGAATTCCAGGTCAGCCTGAGCTAGAGTGAGACCCTACCTTGAAAAAACAAACAAACAAAAAAAAGTGGCAGCGACCAAGAGGCCATAAACACACACATATGCAAACAAACAATCAGGTGGCTATATTTATATATTAGTAGTTAAACATAAGAAGTTATATATACATATATATAGTTATAGATGTAGATGGCTGGTGCCATGCTGTTGTTGTTGTTTTTTTTTAGATTTATTTTTATTTATTTATTAGAGACAGAGAGAGAGAGAATGACAATGGGTGTACCAGGGCCTCTAGCCACTTCTAACGAACTCCAGATGCATGCACCACCTTGTGCATATGGCTTACATGGGACCTGGAAAGTCAAACCTGGGTCCTTAGGCTTTGCAGGCATGCGCCTTAACTGCCAAGCCATGTCTCCAGCCCCCCGTGCTGTTTTTATTACTGACTGTCTAGTATAACTTGAAATTGGGTTTGGAATTTTGATTGGGATTATGTTAAATCTGTATTGCTTTTGGTAGGATGGCCATATTTTAATGTATCTTTGTTTTGTTTTTTAAATATTTATTTTTATTCATTTATTTGTTAGAGAGAGAGAGAGAGAACGGGTACACCAGGGCCTCTAGCCACTGCAAATGAACTCCAGATACATGTGCTACCTTGTGCATCTGGCTTACATGGGACCTGGAGAATCGAACATGGATCCTTAGACTTCGCAGCCAAGCACCTTACTGCTAAGCCATCTGTCCAGCCCAGGATGGCTATTTTCACAATACTATTTCTTTGGATCCATGAGCATGGGAGATCTTTTAGCATCTGTCTCAATTTCCTCACTGTCTAAAGTTTTCATTGTAGAAGTCTTTCCCTTCATTGATTAAGTTTATTCCAAAATACTTTTTTCTTTTTTGAGACTATTGTGTATGGGATTGTTTCCCTGATTTCTTTCTCAGTTTTTCTGATTTCTTTCTCAGGTATTTAGGGAAGCTACTGATTTTTGTATGCTGCTACATTGTTTATTAGCTCTAAGTGTTTTTCTGGTGTGGTCTTCAAGGTCTCTTATGTAAAAAAATCATATTGTCTACAAATTAGGATCATTTGACTTCTTCCTTTCCTATTTGTATCCCTTTTATTTGCTTCTCTTGTCTTGTTGCTCCAGCTAAGATTTCCAGCACTAGATTAAATGTGAGTGGAGAATGGAACCCTTATTTTGTGCCTGGTCTTAGTGGAAATGTTTCAAGTTTCTCTCTCTCTCTCTCTCTGTTTTGTTTTTTGAGGTAGGGTTTCACTTTGGTCCAGGCTGACCTGGAATTCACTATGTAGTCTCAGGGTGGCCTTAAACTCACGGTGATCCTCCTACCTCTGCCTCCCAAGTGCTGGGATGAAAGGTGTGCAGCACCACGCCTGGCTAAGTTTTTCTCTTTTTAGCATGATGTTGGCTTTATTATGTTGAGATATGTTCCCTCCATCCCTAATGTCTCCAGGGATTTTATCATAAAGAGATGTTGGATTTTGTAATAGTCCTTTCTTTTTCTTTGTTTCTTTTTGAAAAAAAATTATTTTATTTATTTGACAGAAAGAGAAAGAGGCAGATATATATATAGAGAGAGAATGGGCACACCAGGGCCTTTGGCCACTGCAAACAAATTCCAGACGCATGTACCCTTTGTGCATCTGGCTTACATAGGTCTTGGGGAATCGAATCTGGTTAGATTTTGCAGGGAAATGCCTTAACTGCTAAGTCATCTCTCCAGCCCATTTCTTTTTTTGAGGTAGGATCTTGCCCAGCCTCACCTGGAATTCACTATGTAGTCTCAGGCTGGCATTGAACTCATAGTGATCCTCTACCTTGGCCTCCCAAATGCTGGGATTGAAGGAGTGTGCCACAATACCCAAGTACTCCTTTTCTTTTTATCATATTTTATACATGCATATGTACTTTGAACATAATTTCCTCCCATTACCTTTTCTTGTCCCTCCTCTCTAGCCCTCTTCCACTAAACTCCTACCAAACTAGTCCATTTTCTACTTTTTTTTTTTTTCGTGAGAATCTAGGGTTTTATTCAATATGCCATACATTGAGAAGACAGTGAAGAAATTTTAGCCAAGGAGTGATATGACAGAGTTTTCAATTTTTTTTAATTATTAATTTTTTATTGACACCTTCTATACTAATATACAAAAAACATATGATATTTCCCTCTCCTCCCCATTCCACTTTAGAACATCAATCTCCATCATATCCCCTCCCTCTCTCCATTAGTCTTTCTTTTAATTTGATGTCATCATCTTTTTCTTCTATTTTGAGGGTCTTGTGAAGGTATTGCTAGGCACTGTCAGGTCATGGATATCGAGGCCAATTTCTGCCTGGGCAGTTGCATTGTAAGCAGTCATACCCTTCCTTTGGCTCTTCCATTCTATCCGCCCCCTCTTCTGCTATGGTCCCTGAGCCTTGGAGGGTTTTTTTTTTTTTTTTTTGGAAGGGTTTATGGTAGAGTCTTGCTCTAGTCCAGGCTGGCCTGGAATTCACTATGTGGTCTCAGGTTGGCCTCGAACTTATGGTGATCCTCCTACCTCTGCCTCTAGAGTGCTGGGATTAAAGGTGTGCACCTCCACGCCCGGCCTACTTTGATTTTTTTCCTAGAGGACATTGTTACACAGTACTGGCTAGAGTCTCCCTAAGGAACTTTTCACTGCTCTATTACGTTGGAAGGTCTGTGATCTTTTAAATTTAAGCTTTCCCAGACCTCCTGAGTACCCCAAGCCTCTCTCTAGGTGGGAATATTTCAATTCAGAGGACATTGCTAACACCTATCTAGTTTAATTAGGGTTGTCTGCATGAGCACAGGGGGAATTATCAGATCATGTACAACTTGCTGCACTGTTGAAAAAATTCCTTCCACACCCCCAGCAACCATTAAATGCCAATAACTCCTCCAATGGGCCCAGAATTGTTCAGGTAATAATCACAGAAAGCTCATGGACACAGTGGGCCACGGTGCTCCTCATCATCCTCTGGCTCGGACATTCGTTCCGACCCCTTTTCTACGCTGCGTGCTGACCTCAGAGGGGTGACAGAGACGTCTCTTTAGCACTGAGCCCTCAACAGTCACTTATTAAGCACTTTGACTAGATTTGTGCCTCCCCAACAGCAACCACCAACTGCAAAAAGCAGCTGCTGACATGGGCATTTGGGGTGTCTTTGACAGTGACAGAGCCATTCTTGGCTGTTGATTTGGCCTTAACTCAGAAGTTGGGGTGCTAGATGGTCAGTCACAGTAAACTTCCACTGAGTCAATGGCCTCCAGGTCTTGTCTTATGAATTCAATGAATGAAATCCAGAGGTTGAAGTTTAGAAAGATTTTTTTTTTTTTTTTTTTTTTGAGGCAGGGTCTCACTCTAGCCCAGGCTGACCTGGAATTCACTATGTAGTCTCAAGCTGGCCTTGAACTCGCAGCAATCATCCTACCTAAGCCTTCTGAGTGCTGAGATTAAAGGCGTGTGCCACCACGCCCGTCTCTAGAAAGGTTTTATTATAGAGCTTAAGAGAAAGAAAGAAGGCAGAGCTCCTGCAACACCGGAGGAGTCCCCAGAGATGGGAAAAGCTGGCTGGTGTCTCTGATTGGGGTCTTTTGTGGGAATTTACAGGGTGGGAGCTGAGCTGGTTGGTCCAGTTCCCATGCCAGGCGTCCACATGCTTTGTAGTCTTATTGACATATAGGTTCCTGGGAAGGGAGCTCCTTTAGGGAAGAAGAGATATGGATAAACCAGATCCCAGGTGTATGTCCAGGCACCTGGCAATCTTATTCACAGCCTCCTGTCAGGTTTTAGGAAAAAAAGAGTTAAAACATGATCCTCCGTATAGGATCAAGGACATTTCCACTTCTAGCCAAGAAAAACCTGTTCACTTTGGGGCCCTCTTACCTTCAGCTGCTTAGCCAATTTCGGTCTCCTATTCTTCATCATTTCTCTGACAAATCTATGAGCCTAAACATAAACATTTAGAGGGCAATTTGATGGGCACAATATATCCATTTAGAAAAACAAACAAAAACTAGTAGCTTCCCTCCTAAGTCAAAAAGCTCTTTCTGCATCTATTGAGATGATCATGTGATTTCTGACCTTTTGTCAATTTATGTGAAGAATTACATTTTTATTTAAAATTATTGATTGATTGATGTGTTCTCTTTTTTGTATCATTTGTATTTGCAAGCAGAGAGAGAGAGAGAGAGAGAGAGAGAGAGAATGGGCCCGCCAGGCCTCTTGCCACTGCAAATGAACTCAGACATATGGTGCCATTTTGTGCACCTGGCTTTACATGGGTACTGGGGAATCAAACCCCAGCCATCAGGCTTGGTAAGCAGGGCCTTTAACCACTTTGCCATTTCTCCAGCCCCCTTTTTAGAGAGACAGAGAGAGAGAGAGAGAGAGAGACAATTGGTGCACCAGGGCTCAGCCACTGCAATTGAGCTCCAGACGCTTGCGCCACCTAGTGGGCATGTGCACTGTTTTTATTACTGACTGTCTAGTATAACTTGAAATTGGGTTTGGAATTTTGATTGGGATTATGTTAAATCTGTATTGCTTTTGGTAGGATGGCCATATTTTAATGTATCTTTGTTTTGTTTTTTAAATATTTATTTTTATTCATTTATTTATTAGAGAGAGAGAGAGAGAGGGTACACTAGGGCCTCTACCCACTGCAAATGAACTCCAGATACATGTGCTACCTTGTGCATCTGGCTTACATGGGACCTGGAGAATCAAACATGGATCCTTAGACTTCGCAGCCAAGCACCTTACTGCTAAGCCATCTGTCCAGCCCATGATGGCCATTTTCACAATACTATTTCTTTGGATCCATGAGCATGGGAGATCTTTTAGCATCTGTCTCAATTTCCTCACTGTCTAAAGTTTTCATTGTAGAAGTCTTTCCCTTCATTGATTAAGTTTATTCCAAAATACTTTTTTCTTTTTTGAGACTATTGTGTATGGGTTTGTTTCCCTGATTTCTTTCTCAGTTTTTCTGATTTCTTTCTCAGGTATTTAGGGAAGCTACTGATTTTTGTATGCTGCTACATTGTTTATTAGCTCTAAGTGTTTTTCTGGTGTGGTCTTCAAGGTCTCTTATGTAAAAAAATCATATTGTCTACAAATTAGGATCATTTGACTTCTTCCTTTCCTATTTGTATCCCTTTTATTTGCTTCTCTTGTCTTGTTGCTCCAGCTAAGATTTCCAGCACTAGACTAAATGTGAGTGGAGAATGGAACCCTTATTTTGTGCCTGGTCTTAGTGGAAATGTTTCAAGTTTCTCTCTCTCTCTCTCTCTCTGTTTTGTTTTTTGAGGTAGGGTTTCACTTTGGTCCAGGCTGACCTGGAATTCACTATGTGGTCTCAGGGTGGCCTTAAACTCACGGTGATCCTCCTACCTCTGCCTCCCAAGTGCTGGTATTAAAGGTGTGCAGCACCACGCCTGGCTAAATTTTTCTCTTTTTAGCATGATGTTGGCTTTATTATGTTGAGATATGTTCCCTCCATCCCTAATGTCTCCAGGGATTTTATCATAAAGAGATGTTGGATTTTGTAATAGTCCTTTCTTTTTCTTTGTTTCTTTTTGAAAAAAAATTATTTTATTTATTTGACAGAGAGAGAAAGAGGCAGATATATATATATAGAGAGAATGGGCACACCAGGGCCTTTGGCCACTGCAAACAAATTCCAGACGCATGTACCCTTTGTGCATCTGGCTTACGTAGGTCTTGGGGAATCGAACCTGGTTAGATTTTGCAGGCAAATGCCTTAACTGCTAAGTCATCTCTCCAGCCCATTTCTTTTTTTGAGGTAGGATCTTGCCCAGCCTCACCTGGAATTCACTATGTAGTCTCAGGCTGGCATTGAACTCATAGTGATCCTCTACCTTGGTCTCCCAAATGCTGGGATTGAAGGAGTGTGCCACAATACCCAAGTACTCCTTTTCTTTTTATCATATTTTATACATGCATATGTACTTTGAACATAATTTCCTCCCATTACCTTTTCTTGTCCCTCCTCTCTAGCTCTCTTCCACTAAACTCCTACCCAACTAGTCCGTTTTCTACTTTTTTTTTTTCGTGAGAATCTAGGGTTTTATTCAATATGCCATACATTGAGAAGACAGTGAAGAAATTTTAGCCAAGGAGTGATATGACAGAGTTTTCAATTTTTTTAATTATTAATTTTTTATTGACACCTTCTATACTTATATACAAAAAACATATGATATTTCCTTCCCCTCCCCCATTCCACTTTAGAACACCAATCTCCATCATATCCCCTCCCTCTCTCCATTAGTCTTTCTTTTAATTTGATGTCATCATCTTTTTCTTCTATTTTGAGGGTCTTGCGAAGGTATTGCTAGGCACTGTCAGGTCATGGATATCGAGGCCAATTTCTGTCTGGACAGTTGCATTGTAAGCAGTCATACCCTTCCTTTTGCTCTTCCATCCTATCCGCCCCCTCTTCCGCTATGGTCCCTGAGCCTTGGAGGGTTTTTTTTTTTTTTTTTTTTTTTTTTTTTGGAAGGGTTTATGGTAGAGTCTTGCTCTAGTCCAGGCTGGCCTGGAATTCACTATGTGGTCTCAGGTTGGCCTCGAACTTATGGTGATCCTCCTACCTCTGCCTCTAGAGTGCTGGGATTAAAGGTGTGCACCTCCACGCCCGGCCTACTTTGATTTTTTTCCTAGAGGACACTGTTACACAGTACTGGCTAGAGTCTCCCTACCAATCCCCAAGGAACTTTTCACTGCTCTATTACGTTGGAAGGTCTGTGATCTTTTAAATTTAAGCTTTCCCAGACCTCCTGAGTAGCCCAAGCCTCTCTCTAGGAGGGAATATTTCAATTCAGAGGACATTGCTAACACCTACCTAGTTTAATTAGGGTTGTCTGCATGAGCACAGGGGAATTATCAGATCATGTACAACTTGCTGCACTGTTGAAAAATTCCTTCCACACCCCAGCAACCATTAAATGCCAATAACTCCTCCAATGGGCCCAGAATTGTTCAGGTAATAATCACAGAAAGCTCATGGACACAGTGGGCCACGGTGCTCCTCATCATCCTCTGGCTCGGACATTCGTTCCGACCCCTTTTCTACGCTGCGTCCTGACCTTAGAGGGGGTGACAGAGACGTCTCTTTAGCACTGAGCCCTCAACAGTCACTTATTAAGCACTTTGACTAGATTTGTGCCTCCCCAACAGCAACCACCAACTGCAAAAAGCAGCTGCTGACATGGGCATTTGGGGTGTCTTTGACAGTGACAGAGCCATTCTTGGCTGTTGATTTGGCCTTAACTCAGAAGTTGGGGTGCTAGATGGTCAGTCACAGTAAACTTCCACTGAGTCAATGGCCTCCAGGTCTTGTCTTATGAATTCAATGAATGAAATCCAGAGGTTGAAGTTTAGAAAGATTTTTTTTTTTTTTTTTTGAGGCAGGGTCTCACTCTAGCCCAGGCTGACCTGGAATTCACTATGTAGTCTCAAGCTGGCCTTGAACTCGCAGCAATCATCCTACCTAAGCCTTCTGAGTGCTGAGATTAAAGGCGTGTGCCACCACGCCCGTCTCTAGAAAGGTTTTATTATAGAGCTTAAGAGAAAGAAAGAAGGCAGAGCTCCTGCAACACCGGAGGAGTCCCCAGAGATGGGAAAAGCTGGCTGGTGTCTCTGATTGGGGTCTTTTGTGGGAATTTACAGGGTGGGAGCTGAGCTGGTTGGTCCAGTTCCCATGCTAGGTGTCCACATGCTTTGTAGTCTTATTGACATATAGGTTCCTGGGGAAGGGAAGCTCCTTTAGGGAAGAAGAGATATGGATAAACCAGATCCCAGGTGTATGTCCAGGCACCTGGCAATCTTATTCACAGCCTCCTGTCAGGTTTTAGGAAAAAAAGAGTTAAAACATGATCCTCCGTATAGGATCAAGGACATTTCCCACTTCTAGCCAAGGAAAAACCTGTTCACTTTGGGGCCCTCTTACCTTCAGCTGCTTAGCCAATTTCGGTCTCCTATTCTTCATCATTTCTCTGACAAATCTATGAGCCTAAACATAAACATTTAGAGGGCAATTTGATGGGCACAATATATCCATTTAGAAAAACAAACAAAAAACTAGTAGCTTCCCTCCTAAGTCAAAAGCTCTTTCTGCATCTATTGAGATGATCATGTGATTTCTGACCTTTTGTCAATTTATGTGAAGAATTACATTTTTTATTTAAAATTATTGATTGATTGATGTGTTCTCTTTTTTTGTATCATTTGTATTTGCAAGCAGAGAGAGAGAGAGAGAGAGAGAGAGGAGAGGGAATGGGCCCGCCAGGGCCTCTTGCCACTGCAAATGAACTCCAGACATATGGTGCCATTTTGTGCACCTGGCTTTACATGGGTACTGGGGAATCAAACCCCAGCCATCAGGCTTGGTAAGCAGGGCCTTTAACCACTTTGCCATTTCTCCAGCCCCCCCCCCTTTTTAGAGAGACAGAGAGAGAGAGAGAGAGAGAGACAATTGGTGCACCAGGGGCTCAGCCACTGCAATTGAGCTCCAGACGCTTGCGCCACCTAGTGGGCATGTGCAACCTTGCACTTTCCTCACCTTTGTGTGTCTGGCTAATGTGGGATCTGGAGAGTTGAACATGGGTCCTTAGGCTTCACAGGCAAGCACCTTAACCACGAAGCCATTTCTTCAGCCTGTTTTTTGTTGTTTTGAGTCAGGATCTCACTGAAGCCCGGGCTGCTCATTAACTCACAGTGAGTCTCCTACCTCCTGGGATTATAGACATGAGCCATTGCATCCAGTTTTTTAATGCTTTTTTTTCCTTTGGTTTATTCAAGTTAGGGCCTCACTCTAGCCCAGGCTGACCTGGAATTCTAGACCCAGGCTGGCCTAGAACTCACAGCGATCCTCCTACCTCTGCCTCCCAAGTGCTGGGATTAAAGGTGTGTGCCACCACGCCCAGCCTACGCCCAGCTTTTGATGTGTTCTTGCATTTGGTTTGCAAGAATTTTATTGAGAATTTTTAAAATATTTATTTTTATCTATTTATTTATTTGAGAGAGAAACAGAGAGAGAGAGAGAGAGAATGGGCACGCTAGGGCCTCACCTTCCACTTTGTTTTTGAGGTTCTCCTTGCTCCTTGTTTGCCACTGCATTGGCCAGGCTACCTGTCCCTCGAGCTTCGGGTTTTCCTGTCTCCATCTCCCATCTCACTGCAGGCATGCTGAGTTTACAGCTACCCTGTCTAGCTTTTTATTTCATGTAGTGTGTGTGTGTGTGTGTGTGTGTGTGTGTGTGTGTAATGTGGCATATGCACGTGTCTGTGCCCTTGCTGGCATCCATACACACACCTACGGTGGCTGCAGTGAAACTTAGGATGTCCTGCTCCAATCCCTCTTCCACCTGGTCTTGTCTTGAGCCAGAGTCTCATTTTACTGATTGCAGAGCTTGTGGGGCTCTGGTGACTCTCTCGTTTCTGCTCCCCTGTGGGACTGCGGTTGCAGGTGTGCAAGGCCATGCCCAGCTATTTTACATGGGATCTGGAGATTTAAACTCTGGCAGTCGCAGTCTCCCTCAGCCTCTCATGCACCACAGATAGTTCGCTTAACCTCTGAGTCATCTCTGCAGCCCACATCCAGCTTTTATGTGGGTACTGGAGATATGAACAGCAACTGTTTTACCCACTCACTGACCCATCTTTCCAGCCCTTTTTCTTTTAGCTAATTTGGCTAAAGCTTTATCAGTCTTGTTGATCTTTTCAAAGAAGCAATACTTTGTTTTATTGACTTTTTTGTATTTTTTTAAATTTCTACTTCATTAATTTCTGCTTGGATCTTTTATTTCTCCCTATGTACTGCTTTTGGATTTGGTCTGTACTGGTTTTTCTCAGACCTTACAAAAAAGTACATCTTTATTTATTTGAGATCCTTCTAATTTTTTGTTTTGTTTTGTTTTTGTCGAGGTAGGGTCTTTCTCTCTCTCTAGCCCAGGCTGATCTGGAATTCACGATGTAGTCTCAGGGTGGCCTTGAACTCACGGTGATCCTCCTACCTCTGCCTCCCAAGTGCTGGGATTAAAGGTGTGTGCCACCATGCCTGGCTTCTAAATTTTTAATATATATATATTTTTTTCTTTGAGGTAGGGTTTCACTCTAGCTCAGGCTGACCTGGAATTAGTCTCAGGGTGGCCTTGAACTCACAGCAGTCCTCCTACCTCTGCCTCCCAAGTGCTGGGATTAAAAGTGTGTGCCACCACGCCTGAACCATTTAAAAATATTTTATACTTATTTTTTTGACAGAGAGAGAGAGGGAGGGAGAGGGGGGAGAGAGAATGGGCACACCAGGGCCTCCAGCCACTGCAAACAAACTCCAGACACATGCGCCCCCTTGTGCATCTGGCTAACGTGGGTTCTGGGGAATTGAACCTGGGTCCTTTGGCTTTGCAGGCAAATGCCTTAACAGCTAAGCCATCCCTCCAGCCCCCTGGTTTCTAAATTTTTAATGTGGGCACTTAAAGCTATAAACTCCCTCTTATGACTGCCTTCATTGTGTCCCAAAGGTTTAAGGTTTTGAATGCATTGTGTTTTCATTTACATTCAGTTAAGGGTTTTATTATTTAGCCCAGGCTAGAACTCACTCTGCAGCTCAGGTTGGCCTCAAACTCATATAATCCTCCTACCTCATCCTCCCAAATGCCAGGATCATATGTATGAACCACCACACCTGTATCTAGGATTTTTTTTTTTAATTTACTTTTCTTAGATGAACAGAGCTCTTGTCTTTTTTTAAAAATATTGTTTACTTATTTATTTGACAGAGAAAGAGGGAGAGAGAGAGAGGAAGAGAATGGGCATGCCAGGGCCTCCAGCCACTGCAAATGAACTCCAGACACGTGTGCCTCCTTGTGCATCTGGCTAATGTGGGTCCTGAGGAATTGAACCTAGGTCCTTTGGCTTTGCAGGCAAACACCTTAACCGCTAAGCCATTCCTCAAGCCCTAGGATTTTTTTTTTTAAAGTTTTAAATTTTCTTCTTGATTTCTTGTTTAAACTCCATGAGTTAATTTTCCATAATTCCTCTTACTATTGATTTCTAGCTTCATTCCATTGTAGTCAAAAAGAAGTTATTTCAATTTTCCTATGTCTTTCTCCTTTTTGCATGCGTTTGGTATATATGCAGACGTTTATACACGATCCTGTGTGCGTGGACACTCATGCAGATGCACGTGCACATGTGTGAGTGTGGAGGTTAGAGACTGCTGTCGGGTGTCTCTCTGGATTGCTCTCCATCTCATTCTTTGAGGCAGGTTCTATTGTTGAACGCAGAGTTCGCAGATTTGACCAGTCTAGCTCATCACCACATCTCTAGGACCTTCTTATCCCACCTTTTAAGTGCTGGGACTACAGGTACGTGCTGGCATGCATGTCATTTACATGGGTATTGGCAATGCAAACTCAGGCCCTGGCGCTTGCAAGGTAAGCGCTTTACCCACTCAACCATTTCCCCAGTGACGGTTTTCTATATATGTTGAAATTTACTTTGTGTCCTAATATGTGGTCTATTTTAGAAAAAGGTCCAGGGGCTGCTGAGAAGAACATGTATTCTGCAGTGTTTGGGTGGAATGTTCTATCTGTTGGGTCTATTTGATCTATGATGTCAGTTAACTCTGCTCTTTCTTTGTTCTTTTTTTCCCCCCGTATGAGCTGTGTATTGGTGAGAGTGGGGTTATTGAAGTCACCTATTATTACTATGCTGGGATTCATCTGTGACTTTAGTAGTATTTATGTTATGAAATTAGGTGTATCTCTGTGCAATGTGAATATTTTTAGAACTGTAATGTTCTCTTGATGGGTTGTTCCCTTAATTAGTATGAAGTGATCTTTGACTAGTTTTGAGTTGAAGTATATTCATTTATTTAAAGTTTCTTTTCTTTCTAAAATTTATTTATTTATTTATTTATTTATTTATTTATTTATTTATGAGAGAGCAAGAGAAAGAGAGAGAGAATGGGTGCACTAGGGTCTTTAACCACTGTGAATGAACTCCAGACACAAATGCTACCTTGTGCATCTGGATTTATGTGGGTACTGGGGAATTGAACTCAGGTCCTTAGGCTTTGCAGGCAAACACCTTAACCACTGAACCCTTCCTTCAGCCCTATTTTCTTTTTAAAAAATAGTTTTATTTATTTGAGAGAGTGATAGAGAGAAGGAGCCAGATAAAGAGTGAGTATGGGTGTGCTAGGGCCTCCTGCCACTGCAAATGAACTCCAGACACATGTGCTACTTTATGCATGTGACTTTATGTGGATACTTGAGAATTGAACTCAGGCTTTGCAAGCAAGCACTTTTAGTCACTGAACCATTTCTCCAGCCCTGATTTGAAGTATATTTAGTCAGATACTAGAATAACAGTACCTGCTTGTTTCCTGATTCCAATTGCTTGGAATATCTTTTTCCAACCTTTCACCCTATGGTAGTATCTATCTTTGCTCCAAGATGCATTTCTTGGAGGCAGCAAAAAGATGGTCCTATTTTCTAATACAATCTACTATTCTTTTGATAAATTATTATTTGTGAGTTGAGATCATAAATATTCAGAATTATCATTGATATGTTTGTACTAATTCCTGTCATTTATTGATTTTATAGGGCCTGTGTTTTCTTACTTCTCATTTGCTTGAGAACTATCCTAGAATCATTTATTTTTTTTCTTTGTAGTCCTCTGAATGTGTTTATATTTCCAGTGTCTTTTAGTATCTTCTAGAGCTGGCTTGGCAGTCTAAATTCCTCTAGGCAAATTTAATCATGGAAAAATTTTCTCCTTAAATTATGACATATAATTTGGCCAGTATAGTCATCTGGTTGGCACCTGTGGTCTTTCTGAACTTGAAATAAATTATTCCAGGCCCTTCTGGCTTTTAAAGTTTTCATTACTAAGAACTTTTAATGGCACAATGAAAATATTTATGGTGTGATGGTAAGTGAGATAAATTTAGTAAGTGGAAAATAATTTGACTTTAATTAAGCATATGCACATAGCAAGATGATAGAGTATATTAAAATATTATATTAAGCCAGGTGTGGTGGTGCATGCCTTTAATCCCAGCACTTGGGAGGCAGAGGTAGGAGGATCGCTGAGAGTTTGAGGCCACCCTGAGACTACATAGTTAATTCCAGGTCAGCCTGGACCAGAGGGAGACCCTACCTCACCAAACCAAAAAAATATATATATATTATATTAAAGCTGGGCATAGTGGCACATGCCTTTAATCCCAGCACTCGGAAGACAGAGATAGGAGGATGCCATGAGTTCAAAGCCATCCTGAGATTACATAGTGAATTCCAGGTCAGCCTAGACTAGACTAGAACTAGAGTGAGACCCTATCTTGAAAAAAAAAAAAAAAAAAAAAAAAAAAAAGTTATATTACATGTCACTGAGTAGTGAGAATGACCAATTTTCATTACCATTCTTCTGTCCACCTATATTTTCCAAAAATCTACAACAAGTTTGTAACTTTTATGATTGATATTTTTCAAAGCATGGGTTATATTGCTAACTTCTTGTAGCAGTTACCTTCTTTTGCTGGGACAAAATACCCAACCAGAAGCAGCTTATGGAAGAAAAGGATTTATTTTTGGCATACAGTTTTGAGGGGGAAGTTTATCATGGCAGAGAAATCATGGCAGGAGCAGGCAGCCAGTGTCACAGTTTTATATCAGCAGAGAGGAAACAGAAAGCACAAAAGCATCAATTGGGGTTTGCCTGTAACATTCCAAGTCCTGTCCCCCAGTGACACACCTCTTATAGCAAGGCTCCACTTGCTAAAGGCTTGACAAACTTCCCAAACATCAATATGGAATTAAGTATTCAAACATATGAACCTATGGGTGACATTTTACATTCAAACCATCATAGTCTACTCCTAGCCCCCTTAAGCTCTTGAGCATCTTATGAGGCAAAATACATTCAGTCCAACTTTAAAGTTCTCCATAGTTTTTACTGGCTATTCAAAAGTCCAAAGTCTTGGGCTGGAGAGACGCTCAGTGGTTAAGGCCTGAAAAGCCAAAGGGTCCAGGTTCAACTCTCCAGGACCCACATAAGCCAGATGCACGAGGGAACGCATGCATCTGGAGTTCATTTGCAGTGGCTGAAGGCCCTGGCATGCCCATTCTTTCCCTCTCTCTCTCTCAAATAAATAAAATACATAATTTTTTTTAAAGTCCAAAGTCTCATCTGAAGCTCTTAATTGTGAACCCTGTAAAATCCAAACACAATTTATATACTGCCAACATATAATTGTACAGAATAAATTTCTTGTCCCAGGAGGAAGGAAGGGAGCACATCAAGGTAAGACTTGACCAATGCAAGACAAAACACCAGCAGGGCAAACATTAAATACTGCAGCTCCATGTCTGGTACCTGGGACTTGTGATGAAATTATCTGACCTACAAAAGACTTGTGTGATTCTGTCTCTCCAGTTCTGCTGCTTGTCACCCCTCTCCTAAGCAGCATCCACACTACACCTGCAGTACTTCTTGGCAGAAGTTCCACCATTCTGGCATCTTTAACATCCCAGGTTCTCCAGTGAAACCTATAGTTCATCTTCACAGCTTCATGCAATAGCCTCATAGGGTCTACTTGCAGGGACCTTAACCCTACTTCACATTGCTCAGCTTCAGCAACTCTCTAGAAGTGTGGTATAATCCAGGACCCTATAATTCCTGCATTTTTCATGCTTGTAAAACCAATACCATGTGGGCAACATTATATATCTCCATGTGGGAATAAAGCCTGACCTTAAAGAACAGGAAACTCTCAGCATTCTTCCTTCAGGCTCCCTCCCTTTAAAAAACGTGGCATTCTCACTGTTTTGAGCCTTTGATGGGTTTGGTCTTGCCCTCAGGACATCCCTCCCATTGTCCCAATGCAGAGCATCTGGCCTATCCTCAATGGTGATAATATCTTTAAGAATTGCAGCTGTCAAGGCTCCAGCCTCTGGGCCTGGAACCTGAAACTTGTTTAGATTTCTTTCAGTGCCAAACTATATATTTTTCCTATCCTCTTGCTCTATATTTTGTTCTTTCACTGTAGATCTGAATAAGAGCATCAAAAAGAAGCTAAATCATAGACTGTATGCTTTTTGTCTAGAAATTTCCCCCACCGAACACATAGTCCATTACTTTAAAGTTCAGTTTTGTTCAACTTCTCAGGATAGTGGCAGATTCTTTGCCAAAATATCATATGAACTGCTTCTCACCCCATTTCCAAAGAAGTCCCTTTTCCCCTCTGAAACCTCCTATTTTGTTATGAACATCCATTGTCCGTACTTCTCTCTGCAGTCTGTTCTGCCTAACTCCTACCAGAATGGCTTATTAAGTTCTACTTACAGCACTGTTAGGTGTTTCCAGTCCAAAGTCCCAAATCCTGTCACATCCCTCTCTCAAACCAGTTTCAAAAGACTAAGAACTGCCAAGGATGGTTCATGCCTTTAATCCCAGCTCTTAGGAGGGATAAGGTAGGAGGATCATTTTAAGTTTGAGGCCAGCCAGAAACTACAGAGTGAATTCCAGATCAGCCTGAGCTAGAGTGAGACCCTACCTTGACAACAAACGAACAAATACGACGAGGAGCCATATGGTCAGGTTTCCTGCAGCAGTGCTCCCATGGCTCTGTGCCAGCTTTCTGTATCAGTTACATTCACATTGTTTGGATAAAAGGCCCAGGCAGAAGCACTTGTGGAAGGAAAGGGTTTGTTTCAGCTTATAGTCTATCATGACAGGGAAAGCATGGCATGAGAAGACAGCTGGCATCACATCTTCATGGAGGAAGTAGCACAAGAGCACCAAGTGGGCCAATGATGTGCCAAGATTGTTCTCAGCAACCCCTCCAACAAGGCTCCACCTCCTAAAGACTCCACAAGTTTCCTAAACAGTACCACCAACTAGGACTAACTATTCTATGGGGCACATTTTACATTCAAGCCACCATAACGCTAAAGAAGCACATGGTAAACTTTGAAAGGGGTCCATTCTTTTTTAAATTTATTTTATTTTATTTATTTTTGGAGAGAGACACAGAGAGAGACAGACAGAGAGAGAGGGAGAGGGCGACAGAGAATGGCGCGCCAGCAGTCTTTCAGCTGCTGTGAACGAAATCCAGATGCGTGCGCCCCCTTGTGGGCAAGTGCGGCATTGTGCCCTTGCGTCACTGCATCTGGCTAAATGTGGGACCTGGAGATTGGAACCGGGTTCTTAGGCTTAGCAGGCAAGCGCCTTAACCGCTAAGCCATCTCTCCAGCCCGAAAGGGGTCCATTCTTAATTTCTGTTGCCACTGACTGCTCCTCCTGTTTGCAGAAAGATATCATTGTTGCTCATTTTTAAATTTTATTGCTCTGTTTTTCTGGTTTGCGGTTTTGTTCCCTCCACTGCTCTACTCCCCAGAGGATGACGTGTATCTGCCAAGTGAAACACTGCTGCAGGAGTACATCATGAGTGATTATGGCTTTGTTTACAAGGGTCATGAAAATTCCATCACCTCCAGACCCTGGAATTATGGGCAGGTAACATCATCACCAGAAGGTGGGCCTGGGATGGGCATGTTAAGGCTGGTCCTTAGCTGGACAACTCTGTAAGCTCATAAGGGCCAGCTAACTAAGGGCATAATGAAAGATGCTGATCAATTTCCCATCCCATGAGAAAAGCAAGCAAGGATGAAGAAATGCCTTTCCTTTCAAGCTTTTTTAGGTTTTACTATGCAAAACTGAAAACATGATCAAAGTAGACCTGCAACTATAATTAACCTCCATGTACTTGTCTCCCAGATTCAACAGGGACCAACTTATTATGTCTTCTCTTATCTATTCCAGGGTCAATAGTCCATGGGTCAGATAGTACCTCAAGCCCCCCCCCCATTTTTTTGACAAAGGGGCTCACTGTCCCTCCAAGGTTGGCCTTTAAGCCTCTATGTAGCCTAGCTTGGCCTTGAACTTGTAATTCTCCTGCCATTATTGCCCAATTGTTGGGATACCTACCACCTGTAGTTGTAGCATTCACACATGAAGAATTGCTTTCACATTTTAATATTATTGAAAAGAATTTTAAAGGAATCATATTTGTAACATAAGACATCATATGAAGTTCAAATTTAGGTGTCTACAAGTAACATTTCACTGGAACATGAGCATTGTCATACATGCAGATGCTGTCTGAGGCTGCTTTCATGCTGTAATGGTAGAGGTGAGTTGTTGAGACAGAGCCCACGGTCTCCCAAGGCTGAGGTACTTACTACCTGCCCTTTACAGGAAAAGTGTAACCAGCTCTGGTCTATGCTCCTCCATTCCCACCACTCTACTGGAGTTTTGAAAGAAAATTATAGATCACATATCATTTAATCCAACAATGCTTAAGAATGTAGCATATGCATCTAGAGTTCATTTGCAGTGGTTAGAAGCCCTGGTGTGATCATCTTTTTCTTTCTTTCTTTCTTTCTTTCTTTCTTTCTTTCTTTCTTTCTTTCTTTCTTTCTTTTCTTTCTTTCTTTCTTTCTTTCTTTCTTCTTTTCTCTTGCTCTCTCTGTCTCTATCTGCTTGCAAATAAAAGAAAATAAATACAAATTTTTAAAAAGAATATAGCTTCAAAGTATGATGATTCTGAAACACATAACCACAGTACATGATCAAAACACAAAAAACTGAACAGCAACTGTTTAGTAGACCAAATATTCATTCACTGCACTGAACCTTGGATGTGGAACACTTTTCCACTCTCACCTACCCATGGTTGAGGTACTTTTCTTTCTTCCTTACACTGCTACACAAATTTTAGGGGGAGCATGGGCCATCTTGCTGAGGAAGATCACACTATCCCCATTCTTCAACTATGGCAACTTGTGTTTTGAAACTGAGATGGCTAGCAGTGCATTTGACAGCTGAAGGGTCACCACATATGTCATACACATATGTTGTAAATGTAAGTCATGAGCCTATCTGGATCTTTCTAATGCTTTCTTTTTCTTTTTTTAAATATTTAATTATTTGACAGAGAAAGAGGGAGAGAGAATGCACATGCCAGGGCTTTCAGCCACTGCAAACGAACTCTAGACACGTGCACCCCCTTGTGCATCTGGCTAATGTGTGTCCTGGGAATCAAACCTGGGTCCTTTGGCTTTGCAGGCAAATGCCTTAACTGCTAAGCCATCCCTCCAGCCCCTTTAATGCTTTCTTGCAACATTAGCACTGTGCTCCTCTCTCCGATCTCAGTACTTCCCACCATCTTCTCCCTTTCCTCAAAGGCTGGCTCTCTACTCATCCATGTGGCCTTTCTCTATCTCCACACATCTTCCAGCTAGGAGATGACACAGGTTCTTGGGACCTACCATGTTCAGAGACCTCAGGAAGTGTCTCTACTCTCCCCTTCCTGTGACTCTATCCTAAATCCAGGAGTTTCATTGACCTCTTCAACCCAACAGGGGTCTCTCACTTTCTGATCCTCCTGCCTCCGCCTCTTCAGCAATTTCCTACTGGTGTGCGCCACCACAACCGGCCACTTTCTGAATTCTTTAGTATTCACCCAGCTTAATTTTGCAGAATTCTGAATTGAATACATTTCTAGTTTAACTTACAAGCTCACTGATGGCAAGACCATGTCTTATTTTTAGCCCTTGCTATCCTTCATCGCATACACACCATTCCTTAAAAATCTGTCAATGGGGCTGGAGAGATGGCTTAGTGGTTAAGGTGTTTGCCTGCTAAACCAAAGGACCTAGGTTCAACTCTCCAGGATCCACATAAGCCAGACGCACAAAGTGGCACGTGCATCTGGAGTTCGTTTGCAGTGGCTGGAGGCTCTGGCATTCTCTCTCTCTCCCTGCCTATTTCTATATCTCTCTCTGTCTCAAATAAATAAAAATAAAATATTTTTTAAAAATCTATAAATGACAGTTCCAGAATTCTGGAAATTTTCACTCTTTTCTGCTTTTTTTCCTTTGAAATTTGCAAGTTTGAAGAGGACATCATTAATATCTGCTTTGAGATCCTGAACAAGAGCCTATACTTCCTAAAGAATCCAGGCAAAGACTGTTCTCAGCGGAGAGATGTGGTGTATGTGTGCAGAGTGGTGAGTGCCATGGTAAGGATAGAGGCTCCACCCCCCGTCAGAGGATACCCCGAGCCTTTCTCAGATGCTGTGAAAACCTAACTGCCTGTCCTTTGCAGATCAATAGCAATGATGACAGTGGTGTGCTGCAGGGGAACTGGGGAGAGGACTACTCCCAGGGCATCAGTCCACTGGAATGGAATGGCAGTGTTGCCATCCTGCGGCAGTGGTCATCCAGGGGTGGGCAGCCTGTGAAGTACGGACAGTGCTGGGTCTTTGCTTCTGTTATGTGCACTGGTGAGTGAACACTCACCCATGAACTCCTCCTGATTTCCCTGTCATGTCAGGCTGTGACCATTTCCACTCTCAGATAGGCCACTGTGGCTCATGAAGGGTCGGGAACCAGGAAGTGATGTGTTGAGCCCTTAGCCTACACTTCAGTCTCCAGGGATTAATCTAGTGCAGTCATTTCACAATCTCTTTTTTACAGAGACTTTTAAGGTGGCCACCTGAGCTGGGGGTGGTGGTGGTGTACTCCTATAATCATAGCACTTGGAAGGTAGAGGCAGGAGGATCAGGAGTCGAGGGACATCACTGGCTACATTGTGAGTTTGAAGCCAGCCTGGAATACATGAGACCTTGTCTCATAAGACCAAAGAAGAAAGAGAGAGAAAGAGGGAGAAAGAAAGCAAGAAAGAGAGAAAAAAGACAGACAGGCAGACAGAAAGAAAGAGAAAGAAAGAAAGAAAGAAATGAAAGAAAGAAAGAAAGAAAGAAAGCCTTTAATCCCAGCACTTGGGAGGCAGAGGTAGGAGGATCACCGTGAGTTCAAGGCCACCCTGAGGAAGTTAATTCCAGGTCAGCCTGGGCCAGAGTGAGACCCTAGAAAACCAAAAAAAAAAAAAAAAAAAAAAAAAAAGAAAAGAAAAGAGAAAAGAAAAGAAAGGAAAAAGGAAAGAGGAGAGCAAAGGGGAAAAAGAATGGTTACTTGCATAGTGCAACTTGTAGTCTCAAAGCAGAAGCAAAACACTTCTTCCTGCTGCCTGCTCAGCTCAAGGTGAGTCTGCACTGGGCAAACAGTCTGAAACTGGTGCAGAACAGTCTGAGCTCAAAAAAAAGCTTGCTGAGACCTGAGGATTTCTTATGAAGATGGATAGTTGCTGTCCTGAGGATCTAAGAAGATGGAGAGCCTGGGGATAAGGTATTGCTTGTCTGCCTCTTGCAAGGCCAGACCTTCCACGGGGCTATCTGGTCACATTGTATGTTCAATGCTTGCTCAGAAGGTTGACTGAATTGGAGAAAGGGGAGTGCAGGGTGGGGAGAAGACAAAGGCCAGGGTTCTAGACTTTCTGATAGGGGAAACATGGCTTGGCAGTTATGTTCAAGTGTCGCAGAGAGAGCGGATGTTTTAATCTGAGCATTCAAATCAAGTGACCTCACTTAGCTGACTTGTGAGATGGGCTGGGACTACTCTGGCCCTTTGTGGTCTCAGTTTTGTCTTGGGCTGGGAAGTCTCTGGAAGTAGCCAGGTAGGTGTTATAGAGGTGGCCCTCGACCTTTGGACCACAGGAAAAAGACCAGTTCTATGACTTACTTCCCTTCCAAGCTCCTTGAGTGCTGAGGCCACTGCACAGGAAGAGTTGCCTGTGGCTATCTGCTGCCCAGATATTGTCTTTACACCTACTGTGGACATGTGGAAAGCTCAAGAGCTATTCTGGAGTGGACAGGCAATATAGACAGGTGGCCCTCTAGGGACATTGTGACCCTCCCCTTCCTGGGAAGAGTGAATGTAATAAACCTCTTTCTGAGCTCCTCATCACACTGACAGAGGTGACAACCTACATCCCAAGGCACACTTGGATCTTGGCTTAATTTGTCCTGGCTCTGGACAGGTGGGATGTGTGTGTGTGTGTGTGTGTGTGTGTGTGTGTGTGTGTGTAAGTAGTAGGATAATGCCTGCTTGGTTTGAATCCACCGTTAAAGCTTAGCCTTAAAGAAGCCTTTGTAAAGCCACCCCAAGAAGCCACAAGAGGGCGTTGCTAGTTTATCAAAGATGGCTGTTACCAGCTATGAGGCTGCATCTCTGTTTTCGTGATTCTTATCATGAGCATGGAATGAATGTCCTATCTATAGCCATTCTTCCCCTTTTAAAATTTTGTTTCTTTTTTTTTTTTTAGTACTGGGGAATAAACCTAGGCTTTGCTAGATAGGTTAAATAGCTATGTCCTCTTTTAACTCTTGTTTTTAAGTAGAATTACAGATTCAGAATTTCAGAATGAAAAGCCATCTGGTCCAGCTCTTCATTTTATTACTCACAAGGAGACTAGCCCAGAAAAGTTAAGCCATTTATCCTCAGGTCACACCTCTCTCTCTCTCTCTCTCTCTCTCTCTCTCTCTCTCTATCATTTTTATTTATTTATTTATTTGAAAGAGAGAGGGAGAGGGGGAGAGACAGAATGAATATAGGCATGCCAGGGCTTCTAGTCACTGCAAACAAACTCCAGAAACATGCACCACCTTGTGCATCTGTCTTTATGTGGGTACTGGGAAATCAAACCTGGGTCCTTTGGCTTTGTTGGCAAGCATCTTAACCACCAAACCATCTCTCTAGCCCTCTCTTCTCATTTTTTAAAGTTTAGAGTGACTTTAGTAGTTTAAAAGAAGGATGGGGCTAAAGAGATGGCTTAGTGGTTAAGGTGCTTGCCTGTGAAGTCTAAGGACCCAGGTTCAATTTTCCAGTACCCATGTAAGCCAAATGCACAAGGTGGCACATGTATCTGGAGTTTGTTTGCAGTGGCTACAGGCCCTGGTGCACCCATTTCTCTCTCTCTCTCTCTCACACACACACACACACATAAATGAATAAATAAATTTTTTTTAAGTAAAAGAAGGCTAGAAGAGCTCCTGCCCATGAGAAAGCAGGAGGGGTAACCACCCCAACACTTCTCTTGAACTGGCTACAGCATAGACCTAAAGTTTAAAATTTTTTCTTTCTAATTATCACATGGTTTAGGCTCTTTGTTTTTAACCTGGAGGTCTCTGAGCATGAAGGGCACTAAATGATAAGTTAATCAGTATTTTAAGTGGCACACAAATGACTTCTCCTTCTTTGTGGATGGGTACCATCAATAGGCAGCAGCAGAGGTTCGGGGTGGGCGTCGTGGTCTGGGAATAAGGGAGGTACAGGTTTACAAGAATCTCATCTCCAGTGAGAGTTAGAACTCATGCATGGCCAAACAACACTGCTTGAAACCGGCTCAGAGATCCTTTCTTCTTTTTCTTCGCTTTAGTAATGAGATGCTTAGGTGTCCCAACCCGGGTGGTTTCCAACTTCCATTCTGCACACAACACGGACGGCAACTTGACCATTGACACCTACTATAACCGAAATGCAGAGATTCTGCCAACCGAGAAGCAAGACAAGATCTGGTAAGAGGTACTGTCTCTAAGAACTCTGCACCGTGCCAGGTCGGGGAGGAGCTGACCTGGTTCACTCAGCCTCAGGAGGCATGACTGCCCTGGACCTTGCTGTGGCTGCTCAGCCCAGGAGGCTGTTCTGGTTAATTAGATCATCAGACATGGAAGACACTGGGGTGCCATTCTGAACAACTGCAGGCCTTCACTCACTCTTCTTTGAGTCTCTCTGTGTGCATCTTCCTGTGTCCCCCAAGGAGGCAGAGCCAAGACTTGCTGTCCCTCTTGCTCATCTCTCTCTACTTCTCTGCCCCACCCCCTCAGGAAGGAGCTTTATTTGTGCACACTGGGTTGTTTTCCCTGCATTTTTAAAAAATTTTAATTATTCTATTTTATTGATTTATTTGAGAGAGAGAAAGAGAGAGAATGGGCACTCCAGGGCCTTTAGCCACTGCCAACGAACTCCAGACACAAGCACCACCTTGTGCATCTGGCTTGTGTGGATCCTGGGGAATTAAACCTGGGTCCTTTGGCTTTGCAAACAAGTACCTTAACCACTAACCCATCTCTCCAGCCTCTGTTTTGTCCTTCTTTTCTGCTCTTCTCCAAGGCTGGTTTCCTGTGTTTTCTTTTCCAGTCAGTTTTCAGAGAAGGCTGTTGGAGCAGTGTGAGAATGAGCTGCTGTTTTTGGCGTTCTTTCCCTCTTGGAACTTCAACTTCCTTGTAAAATGCAGATGGTGTCTACTTCACAAGATTGTTAGTGGGGTGTTTCACATATATGCTCCAAGGGGCTTATCATCTCTAGTTCAAGAAGCAGTGGTCTACATGGAATTCTGTCTACATAGATGCATGCAAAACTGTATCTGATCATGAGGAAACATCAGACAAGCCCCACAGAAAAAATACTGTCTTCCAAATGTCAGTATATGGGGGAGGGGAGGGAAATATCATGGTTTATTGTCTGTAAGTATAGAAGCTGTCAACAAAAAATAAAAATAATTTTAAAATGACAGTATAATAAAGAAAGACTGCAGAGTTGACCCAAGATCAGAGAACACTAGAGATCCTGGACAGTTAATGCAATGTGTGACTCTAGCCTGAATCCTGTATTGGGTAAAAAGAAGGCTACAGAGGACATTATTAGATCAACTGACAAAATTCAAATACAGATAGCAAGTTATCTTAAAAGTCTTATATCCATATTAAGTGCTATGACTGGTTAACTTAGAATAAAATATATATATATTCATATCCACATTAAAGCAGATAAATGGAAAAATGTTAATAACAGATGAATTCTTTCTACTGGCCTTGCAACTTTAAACTGGTAATTTATTTCTCTTTGGCAGTTTCTTTTTTCTCTTTTGTTGCTTTCTCTAGCCAGTACTCTGAAAAAACAACTTGTGTGTATGTGTTATAGCCTTAGAAATATTAAAAACTAAGGGCTGGGGCTATCGTTCAATGGTAAAGCATATGCTTACCATGCAGAAGGTCCTAGGTTACCCCAGTACTACCAAAATAAGCAAAATCAAAACTATATTGCTATAATTTTCTCTCATAATAAGGAAAATTTGTATTCTTTTTCAAATACATAAGGCATTACCTGGCATTTGTCCTGAAGCCTCTCCTCTTAAGTTCTTTACTCCTGACATTGAATGTAGAAGATCTTAGAGGGCAGGATTGGGCACACCCTTACATATTTATTGACAATTTTAATTAAATTAATTAATTAAAGAAATAGAGAGAGGGAAAGAGGCAGAGAGAAAGATAGAGAATCTGTGTCAGGTACTCTAGCCACTGCAAATGAACTCCAGACCCATGCACCACCTTGTACATCTGGCTTACATAGGTCCTGGGGAATTGAACTGGGGTTCTTTGGCTTTGCAGGCAAGTACTTTAACCACTAAGTCATCTCTCCAGTTCTCTTCATTGTTTTAAAGTTTTTATTGTAGAGGTTTTTTTTTTTTTTTTAACTTCCTTGGTTAAGTTTATTGCAAGGTGTTTTTTTTTTTGTTTGTTTGTTTTTTTGTTTTGTTTTGTTTTTGTTTTTTGGTTTTTCGAGGTAGGGTCTCACTCTAGCCCAGGCTGACCTGGAATTCACTATGTAGTCTCAAGGTGGCCTCGAACTCATGGAAATTCTCCTACCTCTGCCTCCCGAGTGTTGGGGTTAAAGGCGTGCATCACCATGCCCGGCTAATTCCAAGGTATTTTTTCAGGCAACTGTGAGTGGGATTGTTTCCCTGACTTATTTCTTTAAGCAGTTATTACTTTCTAATAGAGTAAAGGAAAATAGAAAAATAAGCAATGTTATAAAGCATTCTTCATAGTGTCTAGGGCCTGAAAACCCCTCGGGAAATGTAAGTCTGGCTCCTTCCTCCCTTCTGCAGGAACTTCCATGTCTGGAACGAGTGCTGGATGATCCGGAAAGATCTCCCACCAGGATATAATGGGTGGCAGGTTCTAGACCCCACTCCCCAGCAAACCAGCAGTGGTATGTGAAGACCACAGGGTGACAAACTACCTGAACAGGAGCCAGAGAGGGGCAGCATTCTCCCACTTCACCTCTTTCCCCAACTCAAAACCAAGACAGCGTCAGCTCTGGAGTCTAACTTCACCATTCACCGGCAGGGAGGTCGTGTGGATGAGTCAGTAGGCCTCTGTTCTTTCCTCACCTGTGGGGAAGATGGTGATGACAATGGCCACTTCACAGGGTGGCTGTGAGAATCAGATGTGCATAAGTATTCTTGGGAAACTGGAGAAAACCCCAGGATGAGGGCCTTTACTGCCCATCCATTCTTCTCACCTTCTATGGCCCATATGTGAGCAGCCATGTCCTGCAATTTGTTTTGTTTTGTTTTGTTTTGTTTTGTTTTTGTTTTTGTTTTTTTGAGCTAGGGTCTCACTCTAGCTCAGGCTGACCTGGAATTCACTTTGTAGTCTCAAACTCACAGCGATCCTCCTACCTCTGCCTCCCAAGTGCTGGGATTAAAGGCGTGTGCCACCATACCCGGCAGCAGCGGCCTCCTCTTCTCCTTCTCCTCCTCCTCTTCCACCTCCTCCTCTTCCACCTCCTCCTCCTCTTCTTTTTTTCTTCTTTCTTGAGAGATAGATAGAGAGGAAGAGGCAGAGAGAGAATGGGCATGCCAGGGCCTTTTCAGGCACTGTGAACGAACTCCAGATGCATGCATCCCCTTGTGCACATGTGCGACATTGTGCGCTTGCGTCACTTTTTGCGTCTGGCTAAAAGTGGGACCTGGAGATTTGAACAAATGTTCTTAGGCTTCGCAGGCAGGTGCCTTAACTGCTAAGCCATCTCTCCAGCCCATGTCCCACAATTCTTTTTGCCTCTACAGGGCTGTTCTGCTGTGGTCCTGCTTCCGTGAAGGCCATCAAGGAAGGGGACATCCACCTGGCCTATGACACTTCTTTTGTGTATGCTGAGGTGAATGCTGATGAAGTTGTCTGGCTCTCTGAGGGTGGCCAGGTCCAGGAAATCTTGGCCCATAACACCAGGTCCATTGGGAAGGAGATCAGCACCAAGACCGCAGGGTCAGACAAGCGCCAGGACATCACCAGCTCCTACAAATACCCAGAAGGTGCCTGGGCCTGGAATTTGGGCAGGGGACAGGTATAAGCACTGGAATAATTCCAGGTTAAAACCATCACCACCTCCTCCTCATGGAAAACTCCTAGGGTGTTTTATTGGATTTTCCCAGGACATTTGGCCCTGGAATGGATTTGCCCAGATTAATAAATAAAAATACAGCATGCCAGGTTAAATTTGAATGTCATATATATTCAGATGAACAAATATATAATTAATAAAAATATGTCCCAAATGGTATGTATGCTAAAAAGAATTTACTATCCAAAATCCAAATTTAACTAACTATGGTTTTTAGTATGAGCACATCCCAAATATATTGCATTCAACCTATTATGAGAAGTTATTTGTCATTCATCTTAAATTCAAACTTAATCAGAGGCTCTGTATTTTTATCTGATAACCCTCCTGGGATGACACCACTGTCTCCCTATGTTCACCTCATCAGGGTGGCAGCAAAGGGGGAGAGGGATACTGAGAGACAGGGCTCTGGGCCTGTGGAAGGGAGCAGACATCCCCTTCGGTGGATTCAGGCTCTGCCATGCTATGGCTGCTCAAGCTGAGGCCATTTTTACCAGTGTTAAACTTCCACTTCCTCATCTGCCTCAGAAGACTAAGTGAGTTAGTGTACAGATCACGATGGGGAACTGTGCCTCTGGCAAAGAGTTTGGAGTATGTTTGAGAGAGAAAGTTCTACTTAAAAAGCCTGCTACACATTTTTACGAAAGAGGATGCTGGCAGGGGAAAGAAGCCTCTGGCTTTAATGAGGACGAGGGTACATTATTCACGGCAAAGAACCATGCTGAGTGCACAGAGAGATGAAGGGACTGTAATGAAGCACAAGCTTCAAGGCAGCACGGATCCCATTTGTAGCCACAATGCCGTGTGCATCTCACCGCACATCATGCGGTGGGGGCTTCCGGAGAGCAGCTGGCAGTTCAGTTGTTTGTTTTCCTAAGAAGCTCATTGGTCTTCTCCACTCTTCCCCACTGATGCCTTTGTTGTGTGTGGATCTGTTCTGCTAGGATCTCCTGAGGAGCGGTCTATCTTCATGAAGGCTTCCCGGAAATTGCTGGACCCAAGAAGGGCCCCCCTTCTGCATCTCCTAGGGTCTGGGGACTTGGAGGACCAGCCAGTGCAGCTGCAGCTTTGCCTGGGCAGGACACCTATGTGGGGCCAGGACCTGCTGCTCATGCTGCATGTCAGGAGGGTTCCAGACAGAGCCCATACTCAGAGTCCCATCCGACTGATGGTGCGGTTCTGTGCACAGCCCCTGCTGCACGGGGGCAGCACTCGGCGGCCCCTCTGGAGGCATGTGGTGCACTTGAACATGGATTTGGGGAAGGGTAAGTATGAGGCAGGCCTGGAAAGGCATCATTAGTAGAGGAGCTTTGTGTTCATAAACAAGACTGGGCTGGTCCAGCCAGATCACAGAGAAACACCCCCCCCCGCCCCCCTCCCGGTTAAACACACACACACACACACACACACACACACACACACACACGCACATATCCACGGCAGTGAAGATGCTGCTGCTGGGCAGTTGATTGCCAGCCATTGAGCCTGTGGTGGCATTCTACCAGGTGGATAGCAGTGAGGTCTGGGGGGCAGTCTTCCTCTCTAATGTATCCCCTAGACTCAAGATGATGTTTTTACATGTGTTTATGTGTGTGGGCGCGTGCAGTGTATGCATGTGTATGTGACCACACCCCCTGTGCTCACCTGTGGTGGCCAGAGCACAGAGCCAGGTGCTCGGCGCCATCAATCTTCCACCCATTTTATTTTATTTTTTATTGTTTTTATTTTTTTGGAGAGAGAGACAGAGAGGGAGAGGGAGACAGATAGATGGGCGCGCCAACAGCCTCTCAGCTGCCGTGAACGAAATCCAGATGCGTGCGCCCCCTTGTGGTCAAGTGTGGCATTGTGCCCTTGCGTCACTGCATCTGGCTAACCATGGGACCTGGAGATTGGAACCCGCGTTCTTAGGCTTAGGAGGCAGGTGCCTTAACCGCTAAGCCAACTCTCCAGCCCCCATTTTATTTTATTTGAGCCAGAATCTCTTACTGACCCCAAGCTTCCCCCCACACACACACCTTTTTTTTTTTTTTTTTTTTTTTTTTTTTTTTCATGAATTTCAGCTCTTTCTGGTTCTCTGCTCCCCTATGGAATTGGAGTTACAGGTGTGTATAGCCGTGGCCAGCTGTTTAATGTGAATTTTGGAGGTTCAAATTTGGGCAGTCTTAGGCCGAGTTCTGAAGATTCAAACTCAGGCAGGCAGTCTCTGGCCCCTTCAGGCTCTCCCCTGTTTGCACACTTAACCCCTGAACCATTTCTCTGGCCCCCTCAAGATGATTTTTGCCTGTGCTTAGAGATACAGTGGCCACTCCTGCTGCCCTACAGCAATTACAGAAACAAGCTGACAGATGAAAAGCTGATCCGTGTGTCTGGCATCGCTGAGGTTGAAGACACAGGGCAGTCCATTCTCGTTCTAAAAGATTTCTCTCTGGAGCCTCCCCATTTATCTATTGAGGTAAGGGTCTCTGAAGAGAGATGGGAACCCAGGGATTCTCTAATGGTCCTAACATAGGGGCTGGGGATACAGTGCCGAACAAGATTCTGCCCTGCCTTAGACACCAAACTGACAACTACAGTGCAGCATGGTGTGGTCTCTGGTGCCCTACGCTTGATCTTAGCTAAAACATCAAGCAGTGATTGTCTCACAGAGGCAACATTTGAAGAGGATGTATAGGAAGGCACTGTGTAGAGAAGTTGTATAGACATGAAGGCATTTTAAGGAATTTGCTTAGCAAAGGCAAAGAGACAAAAAAAAATAATAGCTGGAGCTGGGCGTGGTGGTGCACGCCTTTAATCCCAGCCCTCGGGAGGCAGAGGTAGGAGGATCGCTGAGAGTTCGAGGCCACCCTGAGACTACATAGTTAATTTCAGGTCAGCCTGGACCAGAGTGAAACCCTACCTCGAAAAACCCCAAAAAATAAATAAATAAAATAATAATAATAATAGCTGGGAGATGCAATAGAGAAGACAGGTTTCAGACAGACAATAAGGTCAAATTCAAAAGATGAAGGTGATAAGGAAGAGAAAAAAAGGTAAACCTTGACCTGAAGCTTAATGGTTAGGTGCTTGCCTGCAAAGCCTAAGGACCCATGTTCAACTCTCCAGATCCCACATAAGCCAGACGATACAAAGGTGAGGCAAGAGCAGGATTGCACATGCCCACTAGGTAGTGCAAGCATCTAAAGTTTGATTTCAGTGGCTGAGGCCTTGGTGTGCCAATTCTCTCTCTCTCCTCTCTTGCTCTCTCTAAAAAAAATTTAATTTTTTTAAATAAAAGGTAAACTTTTTTTTTTTCAAATCTCAGATTGAAAATCTCATTGCTAGAGTGGCTGGTGTGGTCCTTTCATGAGAAAGATGAAGGAAAGGTACACTGAGGAAGGCAGGCATGCTCCCCATCTCCTATCACCAGAGTTTCACTTCCCCACACCCTCATTTCCCCACCTCTCCTCCCCTCTCCCCAAAACATGCCTCATCCAAGTCTGGTTCTGCACCTGGTGTCTTGGTCAACAGCATCCCCAACCCTATCCAGAAGGAGAATTGGGCATTCCAGATTGAATCAGAAATCAGCTGGCCCAACCCATGGTTTTCTTGGGGGTATGCTATCAGGTTGTCAGGCCAGATGATGCTGGGCAGCCTCTAAGATGGGGCAAACAGTGGACAGGGTTGCAATTGCAGACACAAGCTTGGTACTGAGGCTGGAGCCCAGCCTATTTACCCAGAGCAGAGCCCTGGTTGCAATAGGATCCCAATATGACACGGCATGTGCCAAGTAGGCTTTGCATGGGTTCCGATGGGTGTGAGACCTATGATGATTTGTGTCACTGTGCTGGCTTCCAAAGCTATTTTGGCCTGTTTGGCTTTGACACTCTCATTAGAGAGTTGGTTCTTTTGTTGAATTCCAGGTAAGTCAGGCTGTGTTGTGCTCTTCCTTCTCTTTGACTCTCTGGTCAAGCCAGAACATGTCCTTAGCTAGTTTGGATGGTCAGAGCTTATTTGAGTTCAATCTCATTTGCTGATATCCATCACCTGGCTGGCACTACCCTAGGCGTAGAGGTTCCAGAAACAAGGAGAGAAACCCTATCTCCCACTCATAGACCATGGTTGTGTTGCCCCATGACCGAGCCCTCAGAAGTCAGACACTGAACAAGACGGTGTCCTGCCGATGTCTGAGAAGACGCAGCCGCAGGAGGGAGAGATTCTGGGCTGGGGTCTAGGACTCCTGTGTTAGGTTCTGACCCTGCTCTTAACACATCACGGGACCTTGGTTTCTTCCCTTCCTCACTGATGGCATGAAAGCATGGAATGATGTCATTGATGGTACATAGATGGCACACATGACACTCCCTCCTTAGCCCATGCCCCACTCAGACATTACTAATCTATCATGACTGACTGGATTTGTCCTTGGGATCCCACTTAACACAGCCTTCATACTAGCCATCACTAACCCTTTGGAGGGGACACTTTGGTTGAAATCTAGTGAGCCTCTTTAACTAGATGATGGGGAGGGAATCAGGTTTCAACTCTGACCTTTATGATTGGTGTAGCGTCCTGCAGCATCCTGACCTCCTAGAACAATGAACATATGTGTTCATCTCCATCTTGGTTTATACTTTTCTCTCCTAGTGGCAGTTTAACCTTAGTTAAAGCAGTCCTCAGTGGTCACAGAGGTGGGGGAGGGGGAGGAAGTTTACTGAAGGAGGTGCAGCAGTGAGGCCAGGCCAGGGCACCTTCCACCTTCTCTCCACACAGGTGTCTGAGAGGGCTAAGGTGGGCCACGCCCTGAGCATCTACATCACCCTCACCAACACCCTTACGGTGGCCCTGAGTCACTGCAGTGTCGTGCTGGAGGGAAGTGGCCTGGTCCACGGGCAGATAGCAGAAGAGTAAGTCACGCTGCCCATGGGCCCCTCGCCCACCTCCTTCTGGCCCATCTGTTTCTCTCTGAGAGGCAGCGCCTCCCGGGACCATAAGACCCTCCTCATTCTGCAGATGCCACCTCCTTTCCCAGGGACACGGGGGCAGGGGTGGTGGAACCGGGGGTGGGAGGTGCTTGCCCACTAGGAACGATTCCCCCACCCTATTGCCCACCCAAAAGCAGTCCCAAGCTTCCAACAGACTGCTGTTGACTTTCAGCCTTGGAACACTGATGGCTGGAAACACCGTCCGAATTCGAGTGGAGCTCTACCCCATCAAAGCTGGGTTCCGGCAGCTACAAGTCCTCATCAGCAGCAACGAAGTCAAGGAGATCAAGGGCCACAGAGACATCTTTGTTGCTGCAGCTACAGCTTCCTGAGTCCTGCCCGCCTGGTGCGCTCCCAGGGCCCCCTCCCAGCACTGCCTTGCTGCTCTCTAGCCGTGCGTGCGCTATCTGTGCTCCACCTCTGTCCTGGGGGTGAAGGGCACACTGCGCACCTTGAGAAGGAACAATAAGGACATCTCAGCTCTCTCCTGTGCTAACAAGCCGCTCACTGCTATCCCTGCTCCTCCGAGCCTGGCTGCCAGCTGCGTGGCTGCG
This sequence comes from Orientallactaga sibirica, assembly GCA_036365145.1. Classification (NCBI taxonomy): domain Eukaryota; kingdom Metazoa; phylum Chordata; class Mammalia; order Rodentia; family Dipodidae; genus Orientallactaga; species Orientallactaga sibirica. The sequence continues at coordinate 55,204,748 of JAEOAD010000006.1, forward strand.
TCCTCCCTGCTCCTACTGTCTTTTGTCTCCTCCGTCAAGGGCCCCATCCCAAAACAAAGCCCACATGTGAGGGTCCCATGCTTCTCAACTTACATTTTTCTTGGCCAGCCTGGGGGCAGAGGCAGGAGGGAGGCCTCTAGAAAGGCGACAAACACAGTGCCAACAACCAGAAACTGCCCAAAAGATCTTCTCTGTTGTTGACCTGAAAGCATCCAGACTGGCAGTTAGCCCAAGCATTGCCTGCCTGCAGGCCCACTCCCCCCTCCCCACCCACAGGACAGACCCTCGGGATTCTGGAAAGGGCATCACAGCTGGGCGCTCTGGCAGCAGGCCTTGGCTTTCCCTGACTTCATCCTCGCTCGCTCCCACCCCTGAGCGTCCATCCTCTCCTTGCCACCCTAACTCTCCCAGCCTCTCTCCCCTTGCATCTTTGCTGGTGTTTTCATGACAGGAGTCAATCTTTTGTGTTTTTCTCCTTACAGTTATTAAAATCATCCATGTTCACGCTTGATAATTTGGAAGGAATAGAAGAGTAGGAATAAACTGAAGCAAAATCACCAACAGTTCCCTCATCCCAGAGGAAATCTGTCATATACATATTTAAATTTTTAATTTACAAACAGAGAGAGGAAAAGAGGGGAACAGAGAATGCAAGAATAAGAACGGCCAGGCATGGTGGTACAAATCCTTTAATCCCAGCACTGGGGAGGCAGAGGTAGGAGGACTGCCATGAGTTTGAGGCCATCCTGAGAATAATAGTGAATTCCAGGTCAGCCTCTAAAAACCTCTAAAAACCAGGAAAAAAAAGAAAAGAATGAGAATGAAGGCTGGAGACTTCATTTAAGGTTAAGGCACTTACTTGCAAAGCCTAAGAACCCAGGTTTGATTTCCCAGTACCCACATAAGTCAGATGCGCAAAGTGGCACATGCATCTGGAGTTCATTCTCTCTCTCGCTCTCTCAAATAAGTAAATAAATTTTTTTTAAAAAGAATAAGAATAAATGGGCATACCAGGGCTTCCTGCCATTGAAAATGAAGTCCAGATGCATATGCCATTTTGTGCATCTGGCTTTACATGGGTACTGGGGAATTGAACCCAGGTCGGCAGGCTTTACAAGCAAGCACCTTTATCCGCTGAGCCATCTCCCCAGTCCTCTGCTAGCTTTTTACAATACATGCTTCTGGTCCTTTTCCTCTTTCCCATGGATGTGTGTAAGGTTACACACGGATACAGCTCCCTCATAGGGAATTTAGAAAATCCAGAAATTGAAACTCAGAGCATTTTCCTATCCATTTTCAGATATGGGCCTTCACTCATTGGGATCTTCTTACTGACCTCCACCCTCTTGTCAGTTTCTCCTTCTTCCTCCCACGTTTTTGCTTGTTAGTCCCCAGTCCTCTCTTTCTCCCTTCTATTTTCTCTTTCTGGATGCCCAGCCCCAGCAGGAACCTGTGTATTCAACTGCACCTTGTGGGCCAGCTGCACCCGTCCCCACTAACCATGACTAGCCATTTCTGTGAGCTCTCTCACCACCTCGTCACTGTTGAGTTCCAGGTGGCTCCCCCCTCAGGAGAGGGTCACCTGTCCTGGCCCTTGCAGAATTGTAACACTTTGCTTCTCTGCCAAGTGTCTGCCTCTGTCTGATCACTGCCCTCCTGTCCTATCCCTAGCTGAAGAAGGAATAGGGAACGGTTCTACTGCGCCTCCTAGGGGATGTGTATATTAGTAATCTCTATTTTCCTGGTCCATCTTTCAAATGATTTTCCTTTTTCTCACCTAAAAAAATGGCTTCAAAAGGCATGCTCTGCAATATTTTCCTCTTTTCACTTATGCAAGCCTTTCTGTCTTTCTTTCCCTTCCTCAGTAAAATGAGACAGAGCATCTCCAAGCTCCCTTCCAGCTGCTCAGCCCCTAGACCCAATGTGAGGTTCAGCCAATTACATGACACACCCTGAGATTAGAATCTGCAGCACCTCCCTGTCGCCTGACAACAGCCCAGCAGGGCCAATCAACTGGGTCAGGAACTCCTGCAGCCAAATGGTGGCACAAGAAATGTCCAGGCAGTGGAGCAAGAAGGTGGCCCAAGCCAGGAAATGGCATAGCTCCTGACAGTGGTCTTTCTGTCCCCTTTGTGGTGCATCGAGCCTGTCTGCTCAGAACCTTTGGGCTGTGAGTTTTGGGGTCCACAACATCCAGCATCAACATGTAACATGAATCAAAGAGCTCTCAACACCATGAGAGAGCTTGGATCCCAGGTGTGACCTTATGGCAACAGTAGCCATGCCAGCCCACCTCCCTTTGTGGGGTTGCTGTGAGGAAAGGAGGAAGGGGATCAATAGTACTTCATAAATTCACCTGTGGAGTTCCTCTGATCCTTTTACTCTCCTGGGTGACTGTCTATTTCTGGGGATGAGAACAGGGGGGGGGGCAGAGAAATGCACTTGGATCTGCCAATTCTGGCTTCCCTTTATGGTCATTTGCAGGGAACCTCCACATCACACTCCCCTCACCCCAAAATGGGAGCCAGAGCATTGTACCCCAAGAGTCTATAGACAAGGAAACTGGAAATTTCTCGGCGGTACATCAGAAATTCATAGCAGGGCTGGAATTGGTGCCCAAGTCTCTCTAGACCTTCGAAAGGTCTGGAGTTTCCAAGAATCACACTACTTGAGCTGGCCAGTCTCACAGGGATGCCAGGTGTGTCAGCTATGCAAGTGTCCCTCCTCTGAGGTCACAGCACTGCTTCCTTCTAGACAGGAGGGTGCTCACTGATTTGCTTAGCTTTCCTGGACCCGGGGACAAGCTGCTGTGCTGAGCTGCCTCCCTGCCTCTCCACACCTCCCCACACACCCCGTGACTAATGGTTTGCAGAAATCCAGCAGAAGGCTAAACCTATAAGTAACCTCATTAGGCCCAGAGTCCAGGCTTATTCAGACACCAAGACCCAAGTAGAGGAGATGCTAGGTTTTCCTGGCCTTCTGGACTCCAGGGCTCTGTGTCCCTGGGATACGTCTATTTCCTTTCTTCTGCCTTAGACCAGGCTTCTCCTGACCATGATGGGTCCCTTGGGGGAGAACAAGAGTGAATTCTTTGCCCCCTGCTCCAGGTATGAAGAGGGCTTGGGGGAGTTGCCAGAGCTACCCAGATTTGAGACCACTCAGTCTGGCCTTTACTCACAGTGGCTGTCGAATGGCTTCAAGAGCCTCAGTTCCTCCCGGATGCTTATGGTGCTCCCCAGGAGTGCCATGTTGTCTCCATGGCCTTTGGGCTCCTTCTCCTTCAGCTACCACATCTCCAGACCTGCCCACCCTAGCTGCACTCACCTTCCTTTCTGCCCTCACATTAAGCTTTCATGCCTCTGTTCCCTCTTGTCTCTGCATGTGGCATTGGACTCAGGCATTTCCCTTTGTCATGCGTAGATCAGCAGGCTAGGCTAGTGTTCTGCCACTAAGCTACACCCCCCAGCCCATCTCATCCTTGTATTATTGGGATCAAGGTCATTACTGGCATCCCAGCCTTTCACTCATTTCCAAACTTCCTACATGAATCTTCCCAGTGTTTTGCCCTCTACTATTTTTGCAATTCACCTTAAACTTGGGCACTCTCACCCAAAGCACCGTCACTGCGGAAAATGAATAAACAGATACAATAAAGTCGTTTTAATAAGAGAATTTGGGGTGTATGGAGAGTGTCGGAGCCTTTTCTTGGCTTGTGGTGGGGAGTAATTCAGAGTTGAGGTCCTGGAAGATCACAGTCACACAAGGCTTGCACTGACTGAGTCAGTGTGGCCTCTGGATTCAATGAATGACATTCACAGACCAGAGGATAAGAATTATGAGAACCTATTAAATCATAGTTCCGGAGGAGGAGAGCTTAGAGAGGTAGAGCTCAGAGCTAAAGGGAAGGAATGAAATGACATGGCAGAAGCAGGGCTCTTGAAAAAAAATGCAGAAAAACCCACCTAGAGACCCAGATTGCGGTCTTTTATGTGAGTCCCCCTGATGGGTGGCCAGTCTAGTCAGTTCATCCGTGATGCCAAGGTTTTCTAAGAAAGGGCAATATTCCCAGAAATCTTAATCTCCCAGGAGGGGCCTTCTTAGAAGGGGGTGATTATCTCATAAAGTGGAAGATCTCCCCCAGGGGACAGAGATGAGGATGGTCCCAGTTCTCTCAAAGACGTTTCAATCACTTTTAGTTTACTCCGGGGCCCTGTCACCCCTAAGGTGCCTTAATTTCAAGGTCATCCAAAGTGAACTTCGTTTGTGTTTGATGCTGTGTTTAAGAGAGGGCTCCAGTGCAGAGGAGGCTTGCAACTTCGCGGGGGCTTAGCTGTGAGCAGTAGTCAGGATGCTGCAGGGGCACGGCCCCTCCATCTGCCTGGAGGCTCACCTCTTCCTCCTGGCGCCTGGACCACAACCGTGTTGCCCAAGAACTACCAAAGGCCCATATGGCAAAAGGCCCTGAAAGTTCCTGGGCCTCCACACCTCTCATCTAAGCAACCCTGCCAAGAAAAACAGAGGGCAAGTGAGAAAACCAGTTGTGATCTGCCCTGTAAGAGGTGGTGGTGCAGCAGCCAGGCCCCGCCCCCAGTGTCTCCTGGAGTCTTGGGATGGAAAGGGAAGCTGGCACTCAACACTCGAGGATCAGTTTCCTGAAGCTCCAGTCCATCCAGCTGTGTGTGGGGAGCAGCCGTCATGGCTCAAGGTAGGGAAGCCCTATGCAGCAGCTGGAATGTCGGACAAGGAGGATAGAGCGACTGTAGGACATAAATGGCAAGAGGTGGATATAGGAAGGGACAGAAAGGCGTAAATACAGAGCTGAAGGAGGAAAAGTAGCTCACCGAGTTGCCTCAGAATTCACTGGTGGCCCAAGAACTGAGAGGCAGTGTAGAGGCTGGCAGGAAACACAGCTGCCTGGCTGCCTTCGGCTTGGGGTGAGACAGTCAGGATCATTGATTAAGGGGTGGGGAGTCCTGTCCTTCTCTGACACTATAGCTAATCTTTTCACTTTTTAGTTCCCAACTTCCATGCCTGAAAAATGTAAGGGTTTGAACAATAATCTTGGATTTTCTTCCAGCTGTCAAGTTCTCTGAATCTTTATATCCTTTTTTCTCCCTTTTCTCCTGAAGGTCTCTTCCTTATTTTAGCTAATCTTCCCACCATCATCTTCTCTGGATATTATCCTTTCCTTCCTAGAAAGAGCCACTGTGAAAATTAAATGCTTCTTAGAAATTATATATAGGGATGAACTTGTAAAAAATATTCTTATTTATTTTATTTACTAGAGACAGACAGAGGGTGGGGGGAGAGAATGGGCACGCCAGGGCCTCTAGCCATTGCAGATAAACTCCAGACACATACGCCACTTTGTGCATCTGGCTTACATGGGTACTAGGGAATCGAACCTGGGTGCTTAGGCTTCCAAGGCAAGTGCCTTGACCACTAAGCCATCTCTCCAGCCCATAGAATGAACTTTTTTTAGCTTGCTCTACAAATGTAACAGCCTTGCTTCACCGTTATTTACTTTTTTGTGTTTTTTTTTTTAATTTTAAAATTTGTATAGCTTTAAAAAATATTTTTAGCTGGACATGGGCTCCCATGTCTTCCCAGCACTTGGGAGGCAGAGGTAGGAGGATCTCCGTGAGTTCAAGGACACCCTGAGACTACTGAGTGAATTCCAGGTTGGCCTGGGATAGAGTGAAACCCTACCTCGAAAAAAAAAATATTTTTACTTATTTATTTGCAGGTGGGGAGAGATAAAGAATGGTCATGCCAGGACCTCTAACCACTGCAAACGAACTCCATATGCATGCATGAACTCAGGTCATTAGATTTTGTAGGCAAGCACGTTAACTGCTGAGCCATCTCGCCAACCCAAAATTTGTATAACTTTTAATTACAGAGGAAATGTAAGAATACATAGTTGGAGTAAAATAAAGCAATAATTAAAGCCAAAATTATGGTATGACTCTACTTCCAATCCCAATCTGGTTTTGAGTAATCAATTACAGGTCTTTTGTCTATACATTAACATTCATATAGTATGTTGAATGTAAACATATAGGATTGGTATGTGTGCCTGTCTTGTTGTTGTATATCCATGGCATTATCATAGTATAAATATTTTCATATTATTTGATTTTATTCATTCAATAATGTCTTGTGGAGGCTCTATCCATCCAGTAGCACCTATAGCCTACACCATATTCTCCTTGTGCACAGTATATCACAATGTAAACCATTTATCCATCTGTCCAGTCCTCTACTGATGGGCACTTAGGTCATTCCTAAGTTTTAGGCACATAAGCAATATTGTAATAAACATTCTTTGTATTTATGAGGAAATGTCTCTAGGACAGATACTGAGATCTTTCACAGACCTTTCAAAGTTCTTCCTGCCATTTTCTCATGATCTCCCCTGTCATTCCATCTCGTTCTCTCATCACTCAAAGAAGAAGCACATCCAACAGAAAATGAACATCCTACTTGTATATCTGAATCATCCCTGTGTCACAGGCGGAGATTGACTTGACCCATAGATACATGGGGGCAAAACAGAGCCACAGTGCTTGCTGCTGGGCAGCTGTTGTCACGGCTGTTGCAGCCTGAGTCACACACCAACATGAGCTGGAGCCAGTCAATGCTCCCTGGCCAGTCAATTAGTCTCCCAAGAGATGAGCTTCTTTTTCTACTACTGGGAAAAAGTAAGTCCCTTCCCAACTGGCAGGGCTGGGATGTTCTTTCTGAACATGACTGAAAGCCAACAATGCACAGAAGCTCTTGGGTAGTGGACCAATCACTGGACTTGAGTCAGGAATCCGGGGTTTAACCTGAAACAAAACCTGTTGTCCACCTGAACCGTGGTTTTCTTATCTCCAAGTGTGGATGACATAACCTTTCTTCCCTCCAAGGTTGCAGCAAGGGTTAAATGGAATAACTGTCCTAGAGTGCCTCACTTAGGGGCCATCACAGACTCGACAGGCCCAGGATCAAGGGCTGAGAGATTTTGAAACTTGAAATAAGTGCAAAGTGACGCTGCACAAGATAGAGAACTCTTTTCAATGCTTCGGTGTACCTACAATGTGTTGATGATTCTGCTTATGTTTCTTTTATAACAATAATAAGCTAGATCACGAAAAAGATATGTGTTGACAGTAATCAAAAGAACTTAGAGCCGGTGTGGTGGCACATGCCTTTAGTCTCAGAACTTGGGAGACAGAGGTAGGAGGATTGCCATGAGTTCCAGACCAGCCTGAGACTGCATAGTGAATTTCAAGTCAGCCTGGGCTGGAATGAGACCCTACCTTGAAACCCACCCCCCCCAATAAAAAAGAATTTAGAGATTTAAGAAAGTGTCTACTGTAGAGTATTTTGGTACAGTTAATTTGGTTCACATTTGCTTGTAACTGCTTTATTGAGATATAATCAATATACCATAAATTCCTCTCATTTATAGTATACAATTAAGTGTATTCACAAAGTTTTTAAAGTATCACCACTACCTAGTTCCAGAACGTTTTCACCTCAAAAAGAGCCTTGTTAGGACTGGAGAGATGGCTCAACATTTAAGGCATTTGCATGTAAAACCCAACAGCCTGCTTTCCATTCCCTGGTACCAATGCAAAGCCAGATGCACAAAGTGGCACATGCATCTGGAGTTTATTTGCAGTGGCTAGAGGACTTGGCACACCCATTCATTCTCTCTCTCTCTCTCTCTCTCTCTCTCTAGGCTTGCAAATAAATAAATAAAAACCTTTTTAGAAAAAGAGGCTTTGGCCGGGCATGGTGGCTTATGCCTTTAATCCTGCACTTGGGAGTAGAAATAGGAGGATCACTGTGAGTTCAAGGCCATCCTGAGGCTACATAGTAAATTCCAGGTCAGCCTGGGCTACCCTTCCTCAAAAAACAAAAACAAAACACAAAAACAAAAAAAGACCTTTGTACCCATTAGCAGTCACATCCCACTTCACCTTTCTCTAGCCCCCGGCAATCCCTGATCTACTTTAAACCTTTATGGAGTTGCCTATTCTGTACGTTTCATGTGTCTGACTTTTTTCACTGAACATAATGTTTTCAAGGTCCATCCATGTTGTAGCATAGCATGCCTCCCTTTCCTTTTTGTGACCAAACAGTATTTCATACTTTGGATATAACACATTTTGTTTACCTACTTGCCAGTTGATGGATCTTTGTGTTTGCATTTGTGGCTGTTATGAAGAATGCTGCTATCACTATTCGTGTGTAGATTTTGTGTGAGCATATGCTTTCATTGATTTTGGGAGTAAGGCTAGAGCTGGAGCAATACGGTAACTTTTCAGTCTTCTGAGGAACTACCAGTGTTCTCCATAGTGCTACTCCATTTCACAACCCCATAACAGAGCACGAGGGTTCTGATATCTCCACACTCTACCAAAACTTGTTACTTGTTATCTCTCTCTCTCTCTCTCTTTTTATTTTTTTGGTTTTTTTCAGGTAGGGTCTCACTCTGACCCAGGCTGACCTGGAATTAACTATGTAGTCTCAGGGTGGCCTCGAACTCTCGGCGATCCTCCTACCTCTGCCTCCCAAGTGCTGGGATTAAAGGCGTGCGCCACCACGCCCGGCTATCTCTTTTCTTAATTTAGCTATCCTAATGGGTGCAAAGTAATAGCTCCTTGGTATTTTATAATTACACTGCACATCCTTTCATGTGCCTCTTGGCTCTTTTCATATCTCTTTTGGAGAAATGTCTGTTCAGATCAGTTACCCTTTCTTTCTTTCTTTCTTTCTTTCTTTCTTTCTTTCTTTCTTTCTTTCTTCTTTTTTTGGAACAGAGTCTTGTTCTAGCTCAGGCTGAACTGGACCTCACCCTATAGAGGTGGGCCTTGAATTTATAGTGATCGTCTTACCTTAGCCTCCCAAGTGCTGGGATTAAAGGCACACGCCATCACTCCTGGCCTACTTTTTATTTGGGCTATTTGTCATTGTATTATAAAGTTATGCTTGCTATCTGCTTTATCTATCTATCATCTATCTTTCTGTCAAACCTGGACATGAACCCCATATTAGCTATATGATTTATAAATATATTCTCATATTCTGTGGGTAATCTTATTACATTCTTTTGATGTTCTTTAAGCAAAAAGTTATGAATTTATTTTTATTTTATTTTTTATTGACTTCTTTAATTGTAGACAATATCCCATGGTACTTCCCTCTCTCTCCCCACTTTCCTCTTTGAAACTTCACTCTTCATCATATCCCCTCCCCCTCTCAATCAGTCTGTCTTTTCAGTTTGATGTCATGATCTTTTCCTTATGATGGTTGTGTGTAGGTAGTGTCAGGCACTGCGAGGTCATGGATATCCAGGCCATTTTGTGTCTGGAGGAGCATGTTGTAAGGAGTCCTACTCTTCCTTTGGCTCTTAAATTCTTTCCGTCCCCTCTTCCTCAATGGACCCTGAGCCTTGGAAGGTGGGTTTGAGATGTTTCAGTGCTGAGCACTCCTCTGTTTCTTCTTCTCAGCACCATGGTGCCTTCTGAGTCACCCCAAGGTCACTGTCATCTGAAAAGAGAAGCTTCACCAGAAGTGAGAGTAGCGTTAATATATGGGTATAAATATTAAGAGAAGTGCTTACAGGGCAGTTTGGTGAATGTAGTATATACATTTAGCCAGACAGCAGCAGACATTATACCCCTAGGGCTCATGACTATCCTTGTCATAGGTTTTCAGTATCAGACATGTATTCTGTCCCATGAAGCAGGCCTCCAGTCCAAGTAGAGAGCAGTTGCTTTCCCCCATAACAGACATGCCACTATTGCACATGTCTTGTTTGGCCTGGCTGGCCAAATTTAAAGCTTGCAGTGTTCACTGTTGAGTATCTTCACTGGTGTTTTCTTTCTCCCATTGAACTGCATGCAGCGTAACTTTTTCCAACTTTCTGTCAGCTGGTCCACATGGAGGAGGTTTTTAGCTCAGCTCCAGCAGGATTTCTCAGTGACCTTGCAGCCCACGTATGTGGAGTCTTCAGCAATGGGTTCTTACCATATATTCCTGGTGGGAAACCAAGGGCCTTGGCAATGGCCTATAATGTGCAAAAAGTTATGAATTTTGATGAAGTCCAATTTATGTGGTTTTTATGTTCTTTCATTGCTTCTGCATCTGCTGGGCTAAGAAACATTGCCCAGTCCAGGATCATGAAGGTTTACCACTATGTTTTTGTCTATAAGTTTTATAGTTTTAGCTCTTATGTTTAGCTCTTTGATCCATTTTGAGTTAATTTTTGTATATCAAGTGAAATGACCATCTAGCTTTATTCTTGTGCATGGATGTCCACTCATTCTAGCATTAATCTTTTGAAGGATATTCTCTTTCCATTAAATTCTCTTGACATACTGGTCAAAGATCAATTTACTATAAATGTGAGAGTTTTTATTGCATGCGTATGTGTGTGTGGTGTATGCGTGTTCATATTTGTGTGTGCAGGTGCAGATGAGTCAAAGGTTGTGTTGGTTTGAATGTAAAATGTTCCCCATAACCTCAAGTGTTTGTGATTAAGCCTCATACTTAATCATTTAATCCCCTGCTGGGTGGTTTGGGAGGAAGATCCTTGCTGGAGGAGGTGTGTCACTGGGGGCAGGCCTTGTAGTCCAGCCCCACTGGGTGTAGCTCACCTCACTCTCTCCTATTTCCTGCCTGCTGCTATGGAGATGTGACACCAGCTACCTATTCTTACCATGCTTGCTGAAACCACTCCTCAAAACGATAAGCCAGAAATAAAGCCTTTCTCTCCATAAGCTATTTCTGGTTGGATGTTTTGTCCCAGCAACAAGAAGGTAATTGCCACAGAAGTTGATGTTAGGAATCTTTCCACCTTTTTTTTTTTTTTTTTGAGAAAGAGAGAGAGAAAGAGAGAGAATGGGCCGCTGCAAATGAACTCCAGATGCGTGTGCCCCCTTATGCACATGTGCAACACTGAGTGCTTGCATCACTGTGCATCTGGCTTATGTGGGACCTGGCGATGCAAACATGAGTTCTTAAGCTTCGCAGGTAAGTGCCTTAACTGCTAAGCCATCTCTCCAGCTCCATCTTTATTTATTTATTTTTTTGAGTCAAGGTCACCCATTGAACCTGAAACTCACTGATTTGGTTATATAAGCCCCAGGGATTCTCCTGTCCTTGTCTCCCCAGCTGTGGGACTATATGCATGCACTACCACACCCATCTTTTACATGGGTGCTAGGGATTGAACTCAGGTCCTCATGCTTATATGTCAATCACTTTACCAATTGAGCCATCTCGGCAGCCCCCACCTAAGTTGTTTCTAGACTATCAGTTCTATTCCACTAACCCGTGTCTATACAAATGCCATCACCACATTGTCTTCATTACCATAGTTTTACAATAAAGTTCTATTCCACTGACCCGTGTCTATACAAATGCCATCACCACATTGTCTTCATTACCATAGCTTTACAGTAAAGTTTACAGTACAGGAGTGCAAGTCCTCTGCTTTTTCTTAAGATGACTTCCCAGCAAAGTTTGGTGACATGTGCTTATAATCCCAACACTTTGGCAGAGTGAGGCTAGAGGACTGCCATGGGTTTGAGGCCAGGCTGAGCTACATATCAAGATCTTGTCTCAACTTGCCCCCAACAAATAAAAAGAAAGAAAAAAAGAAGAGAGAGTACTTTGCTGTCATAGACCCCTCTTATTTGTCTATCAGTTTTATGATCCGCTTGTCATTTCTGCAAAATGAGTGCTGAGTTTTTAATAGGTATGGTGCTGAATCTAGATCAAACTGTCATCTTGGTAATATTATCGTCTGACCTACAAATGTGGAATATTTGCAGAAAATATGGAATGTTTTTCCATTTATTTAGGTGTTCTTGAATGTCTTTCAGTGATATTTTGTAGGGGTTTTGTGATGAAAGTTTTGTACTTCTGTTGTTGAATTTGTTACTGGTTCATTCTTTTGATACTGCTATCAGTGGAATTGCTTCTAAAACTTTATTCTTGGGCTGGGAGATGGCTCAACGATTAAAACATTAAGGCAAAGGTCCATCCATGTTGTAGCATAGCATGCCTCCCTTTCCTTTTTGTGACCAAACAGTATTTCATACTTTGGATATAACACATTTTGTTTACCTACTTGCCAGTTGATGGATCTTTGTGTTTGCATTTGTGGCTGTTATGAAGAATGCTGCTATCACTATTCATGTGTAGATTTTGTGTGAGCATATGCTTTCATTGATTTGGGGAGTAAGGCTAGAGCTGGAGCAATATGGTAACTTTTCAGTCTTCTGAGGAACTGCCAGTGTTCTCCATAGTGCTACTCCATTTCACAACCCCATAACAGAGCACGAGGGTTCTGATATCTCCACACTCACCAAAACTTGTTACTTGTTATCTCTCTCTCTCTCTCTCTCTTTTTTTTTTTTTTTTGGTTTTTCCAGGTAGGGTCTCACTCTGGCCCAGGCTGACCTGGAATTAACTGTGTAGTCTCAGGGTGGCCTCGAACTCTCGGCGATCCTCCTACCTCTGCCTCCCAAGTGCTGGGATTAAAGGCGTGCGCCACCACTCCCGGCTATCTCTTTTCTTAATTTAGCTATCCTAATGGGTGCAAAGTAATATCTCCTTGGTATTTTATAATTACACTGCACATCCTTTCATGTGCCTCTTGGCTCTTTTCATATCTCTTTTGGAGAAATGTCTGTTCAGATCAGTTACCCACTCTTTCTTTCTTTCTTTCTTTCTTTCTTTCTTTCTTTCTTTCTTTTTTTGGAACAGAGTCTCGTTCTAGCTCAGGCTGAACTGGACCTCACCCTATAGAGGTGGGCCTTGAATTAGCCTCCCAAGTGCTGGGATTAAAGGCACACACCACCACTCCTGGCCTACTTTTTATTTGGGCTATTTGTCATTGTATTATAAAGTTATGCTTGCTATCTGCTTTATCTATCTATCATCTATCTATCATCTATCTTTCTGTCAAACCTGGACATGAACCCCATATTAGCTATATGATTTATAAATATATTTTCATATTCTGTCGGTAATCTTATTACATTCTTTTGATGTTCTTTAAGCAAAAAGTTATGAATTTATTTTTATTTTATTTTTTATTGACTTCTTTAATTGTAGACAATATCCCATGGTACTTCCCTCTCTCTCCCCACTTTCCTCTTTGAAACTTCACTCTTCATCATATCCCCTCCCCCTCTCAATCAGTCTCTCTTTTCAGTTTGATGTCATGATCTTTTCCTCCTGTTATGATGGTCTTGTGTAGGTAGTGTCAGGCACTGCGAGGTCATGGATATCCAGGCCATTTTGTGTCTGGAGGAGCATGTTGTAAGGAGTCCTACCCTTCCTTTAGCTCTTACATTCTTTCCGTCCCCTCTTCCGCAATGGACCCTGAGCCTTGGAAGGTGGGTTTGAGATGTTTCAGTGCTGAGCACTCCTCTGTTTCTTCTTCTCAGCACCATGGTGCCTTCTGAGTCACCCCAAGGTCACTGTCATCTGAAAAGAGAAGCTTCACTAACCAAAAGTGAGAGTAGCGTTAATATATGGGTATGAATATTAAGAGAAGTGCTTACAGGGCAGTTTGGTGAACATAGTATATACATTTAGCCAGACAGCAGCAGACATTATACCCCTAGGGCTCATGACTATCCCTGTCATAGGTTTTCAGTATCAGGCATGTATTCCGTCCCATGAAGCAGGCCTCCAGTCCAAGTAGAGAGCAGTTGTTTTCCCCCATAACAGACATGCCACTATTGCACATGTCTTGTTTGGCCTGGCTGGCCAAATTTAAAGCTTGTAGTGTTCACTGTTGAGTATCTTCACTGGTGTTTTCTTTCTCCCATTGAACTGCATGCAGCATAACTTTTTCCAACTTTCTGTCAGCTGGTCCACATGGAGGAGGCTTTCAGCTCAGCTCCAGCAGGATTTCTCAGTGACCTTGCAGCCCAAGTATGTGGAGTCTTCAGCAATAGGTTCTTACCATATATTCCTGGTGGGAAACCAAGGGCCTTGGCAATGGCCTATAATGTGCAAAAAGTTATGAATTTTGATGAAGTCCAATTTATGTGGTTTTGATGTTCTTTCATTGCTTCTGCATCTGCTGGGCTAAGAAACATTGCCCAGTCCAGGATCATGAAGGTTTACCACTATGTTTTCGTCTATAAGTTTTATAGTTTTAGCTCTTATGCTTAGCTCTTTGATCCATTTTGAGTTAATTTTTGTATATCAAGTGAAATGGCCATCTAGCTTTATTCTTGTGCATGGATGTCCACTCATTCTAGCATTAATCTTTTGAAGGATATTCTCTTTCCATTAAATTCTCTTGACATACTGGTCAAAGATCAATTTACTATAAATGTGAGAGTTTTTATTGCATGCGTATGTGTGTGTGGTGTATGCGTGTTCATATTTGTGTGTGCAGGTGCAGATGAGTCAAAGGTTGTGTTGGTTTGAATGTAAAATGTTCCCCATAACCTCAAGTGTTTGTGATTAAGCCTCATACTTAATCACTTAATCCCCTGCTGGGTGGTTTGGGAGGAAGATCCTTGCTGGAGGAGGTGTGTCACTGGGGGCAGGCCTTGTAGTCCAGCCCCACTGGGTGTAGCTCACCTCACTCTCTCCTATTTCCTGCCTGCTGCTATGGAGATGTGACACCAGCTACCTATTCTTACCATGCTTACTGAAACCACTCCTCAAAACGATAAGCCAGAAATAAAGCCTTTCTCTCCATAAGCTATTTCTGGTTGGATGTTTTGTCCCAGCAACAAGAAGGTAATTGCCACAGAAGTTGATGTTAGGAATCTTTCCACCTTTTTTTTTTCTTTTTTTGAAAGAGAGAGAGAGAAGAGAGAGAGAATGGGCGCTGCAAATGAACTCCAGATGCGTGTGCCCCTTATGCACATGTGCAACACTGAGTGCTTGCATCACTGTGCATCTGGCTTATGTGGGACCTGGCGATTCAAACATGAGTTCTTAAGCTTCGCAGGTAAGTGCCTTAACTGCTAAGCCATCTCTCCAGCTCCATCTTTATTTATTTATTTTTTTGAGTCAAGGTCACCCGTTGAACCTGAAACTCACTGATTTGGTTATATAAGCCCCAGGGATTCTCCTGTCCTTGTCTCCCCAGCTGTGGGACTATATGCATGCACTACCACACCCATCTTTTACATGGGTGCTAGGGATTGAACTCAGGTCTTCATGCTTATATGTCAATCACTTTACCAATTGAGCCATCTCGGCAGCCCCCACCTAAGTT